>CM067172.1:23562184-23624054 GCA_034093135.1 Erigeron breviscapus | reverse complement strand
AATACCACAATCTATTATGAATCCCAAAGCTGCTGTTGAGCTACAAATCGAATAAATTTGGATATTATTAATTTATTGAATGGTGACCCCACAAATCGAATTTGATCGAAACAAAAATCAATAAAATACTATTAAATAAAACCCTCCACCGATCGGATAGGAATAAAGAAGAAACTATAAAATATTGGATTTTGAATGTGATGATGGTGGATAGGAAGTGGATCTATGATTATTAAAATTATTATTATTATTATTATTAGTGGATTAATTGTTGAAGAGCTGTTGAGATAAGTAATCATCATATTGACAATAAAAACACGTTGATGTTGATGATAATGATCTGTTGAGTTTTGGTTCTGAAGAAAGCAATCGCCAAGATCGCCATCGCCCTCCAGAGAGTTTTACTACATGCGACAATTATGTATTATTATTATTATTATTTTTTTTTATTTTTATTTTTTTTTTATTTTTAAAAAACAACACTTTTATTAAATTTTCATAGAAGTTACAAGAAATTAGTGGGGAGCCGCGATACTATCTGGGCTCCCACACCTCATGCTTTAGGATTTGGAACTTGCATCAAGGTGTTACAACTAATAAGTAGCAAATGCGCTTTTGAACGCTATCCTTTAAACCCAGTGACGGATGTAGGAATCAGAGTCATAATGTGCAACTGAATCTTTAGTTCAACTGTTGATTCATAGTTCATCTGATCATATATTCATATACATGTGATGTTACTATTTGGGTGTCTCGGTTTGGTCTCAAAATGCACATTTATTCATCAATTACATATTGTGACTACATGAATTAAGTTGGAGGTACAAACACTCAATTCGGATTTCATACCTTTAGTTTTGTGTATACCATGAGTTCATATGTGCCTTGACACTTCAAAACTATGATCTGCTATATGCAGTCTCGGTTCACACGCTAATTAGATGTCTTTTTCTGCATTCGTATTAATTCTTGAACTTTCTTGTCCGACTATTTGCTGGGAGGTGTACTTAAGGTTCTTGTGGCAATGGGCGTAATCAAATCCAATCATTTTTTAGACAACTTAGTCGCTTTTGAGATGATGCTTTTCTCTCTTTTTCAATGCTTAGCATTCTCTCCTGCACTGTATAGTGTTCGTCGGTCCTCTCCTCGTATTAAGAGCACTAAATTTGCTGGACTTGCACGACGTAAGCTTGATGAGTTACAGAAGTGAATGTGAATCTGCTTTAATGTTTTAAGTATTTTGATAGATGCATTAATACAATTATTGTTTAGCCTTTAAATATGGGTTTTGCTAAACGAAGCTCACCTAATATTATACTAGTATTGAAGAAAAAAAAAAGGAAACAAGCCTCCGACCTATCTTGAACTGAACTCCGACACGATCTTAGGTGGACTCCAGTGGGCAACGGGCGGACTGAACATCTCCTGAGCAATTTTCTCCTCAGTTTTGCTCATCTATTAAAGTATTGTAACATGTACTTTTTTGTTTTTACTAGAGGTGGCAAAATGGGTTGTTGATGCATGTTGATGTGACAACAGCAACTTAGATTTGATTAGTCTTTTAGATTAAGACATTATGTTATTTTATGTCTTATTTATATATGTGTAATTGATAGATTATGGACTTCATGTTTTGGTAATGATCGATTACATGTTTTGGTGTTATATATATGTTTATGTATGATGTTTGTTATGTGTGTTATACAAGTACAAACATAATATATGTTAGGTTCTTTGTACATAGAGTACTTGGAAAATAACTAGGCATAGATGTTGATGGTAATTAGTACTAACGAAGATAATCTTCGTTGGGTACTAACGAAGATAATCTTCGTTATATGGGCTGGGCTGCTAAGTTCGTAAGAACAAAGCCCAGCAGGCCCAATATCGATCAGAAACATATATAAATGAATGGAAACCCTAAATTGAGGTAATCCGTTCAACTCTCACACACCTACGGCGACTAAGTTCGTTTCTAGCATATAGAAAACGAAGATAGACCACATACGGCTGATTATATACATATAATTAGCTATATATTCGATAACTAATCAAACTAGTTATCTCGTGAGGATTCCGCACTCACGACATAACAATAGACGATCTCGAGAGCGATCTGCAGCTATCGAGGGACTCACAAGTGGTATCAGAGCAATTCGATATCTTATCGAAGGTTCGAGATCGTTGTTTGATTGTTATTCTCCCAAAAACCTCCCAAAAAACCTTTCTGTCGTTAAGTTCGTTCGCTTTACGAACTTAGCAAAACGAAGTCAGAAAACGAATTTAACTTAAATTCGTTCTAAGTTCATCAAACGAAGATAGAAAACGAATTTATCTTCATTTTCGTTTTGAATCTTCATCAAACGAATTTAGTCTACGAACTTAAGCTATCTTCGTTCAGACCCTGTTCTTACGAAATTAACCTATTTTTGTTTCATTTCTTATCTTCGTTTGAACAATAATTTTCACTTATGGCTTCCTCATCTTCAACTAACAATGCTGTTGCCCAATACCTCAATTCTCTGGTTTATCATGATCATCTTGTAGGACGTACTAATTCTCCACCAAAGTTAGTTTCATTAGCTGACTTCTGGGCGTGGAGAGGTCGATTTGAAGATTTTATTCAACGAGAAGACTTAAACATGTGGCTCATGATCACTGAAGGTTATGAGTGGCCCACTCTTACTATGAATGGAGTTACTTCTACATACAAGGTGGGAGAGTTAACAGGTGAAGAAAAGGCTAACTATGCCATTGAAGTAAAGACTCTTTCCACTCTTCGTATGTGCATTCCTCAAGAGTTGGTGCACTTGTTTCCTAAACAGGAATACAAGACTTCAAAGCAACTGTTCGATGCTATTGAAGCTCATTGTGAAGGTGATCCACTATTGAAGCAAAATAGAATTAAAATGCTAAAGAAACAATTTGACTGCTTCAATGCTACAAAGAATGAACAAGTTGAGGATCTTATACTGAGATATCAACATCTTCTTACTGAATTAGCTTACTTTGATCTTAAATACACTCCTACTGAGATAGTGGATAAATTCCTGGATGGTTTGCCGAAAGCCTACAAAGAGTTTCATCATGGATTGCAAGAAAGAGCTGATTATGCATCTCTTCGAATAGATGGAGTTATATCCACTCTAAGAAACAGATAAATGAAGGATAAGGCAAAAGATCTTCAAGACAACTTCACACAAGATCCATCTCTCTATCATGCCACTATGAAAAATCCAACAGCTGATGTTAATGCCTTTTTTTCTGGAGTTGGTAATACTGGTGAGACAGACAATCGTGGTCCACTGATGGATGGAGATGATTCTTCCGGATTCATGGCTACTGATGCTGGTAACAGGGGTAAAAAGGCTAATGAAGGTGCAAAGACTGGAAATATGAAGTTCGGTAACATTACATCATCTTCTGCTGGTTACAAGTCCATGCCCATGAATATGAAATCAGCTGAGGGTAGGATAAATGTATTTGCTGCCATGTGTGCTGCACATGAAGCTTTTGTTGCGGGTAGAATCACAGATCCAGCACTCATTGATGAAGATTACGACCAGATAGATCCAGATGATGTTGAAGAAATGGATCTGAAATGGCAACTGGCCATGATCACCAGGAGAGTGCAAAAGTTTATGCAGAACAGGCAGACAGCTTACTGGAGGTACTCAGGGCTTTGACAAGTCAAAGGTGAAGTGCTATAACTGCGAAGGTTTTGGACATTTTGCCAGAGAGTGTCAACGGCCTAAGAGAGAGGCAAATGTTACCCCTACACGTCAAGATAGAGGTGGTAATCGTCCGTTCAATCAAAATTCAACTAGAGCTCTTTTGTTGACTGATGATCCTATTGCAAATGTCAACGGCAATGACAAGGCTATAGTAGCTGTTCAACCCAATGGTTCTTATGTTTGGAATCTTCCACATGATGAGACCAATAACGCTTATTTGGCTGAAATCCTTGATGATATGGCTCAAATAGTTGATTCTCCTGATGACTTCTTGGACACCACAGTTTACCATAATGAAGAGCAATTGTATGAGAATACTAAAAGTTTGAAATTGGAATCTGTTGCTGCTGGTGTATATGATACTGATTCCGAATCTGACAATGAGTTAGAAGAAGTCAAGAACCTTGATGAAGTGAAAGCTACTGAAGAGGTGAAAGCAGCTGAGGTTAAAGATGATTCTGCCACAAAAAAGGGTGAAAAGACAATTGAAGAGCAGATGCAAGAGTTTGAGATTCCGGCTGGCATGACTGTGGATGACTTTGTTGCTTACATGGCAGATTGCAAAGAGGCATACCAACAGGTATCTTATTCTTTACATACTATTGTTCATGTTTGCAAAATTGTTAATCGAATGTTTGATGAAATTGAACAAAAGAATGAACAAATTAAGAAATTAGAATCTGCTATCAATGCTGCTCATGATGAAAGAGATAAGTTAATTAAAAAGGGTCTAACTGTAAATGATAAAGAAAAATTCTTCAAGGAAAAGATTAGATCTTTAGAGTCTGACATTAGAGCTATGAAAGATAAAGTCAATCAGTCTGTGGCCGTAGAAAGAGTAGGTAGTGAAGCTTACTCCTTGTTAGTTAGAAAGTGTGCTACCATTGAAAAGGAACTTGCTGATGCTAGGATAGAAATCTTGGAATTAAATGCTAAATCTGATTCTGCTAGACATGCTGAGCTTTTAATGCATATGACAAAGTTTGAGCATTCTTCCTCTAAGAGTCTTGACACTGCTAAGATCTCTTATAGAGATGTGCCTCCTCCTTTCAATAATAACTATACTTCTGTTGAACCTAATATTCCTGATATCCTACTTCAACCTAGTGTTGTAGATGGTAATCCAAAAGACTCAATTCCTGAGGCAAAGATGCCTGAGGGATCAAAAGAGTCTAAAGAGGTTTCTTCTCAACCTAACAAGGAAGAGAAATTGAAAGGTGTTGTCCTAAATCATTCTACTCCTAATGGTCAGAAAGACAGTATTGTACACTTTACACTTCATAAGAGTAATAGGGTCTATACTGAGTTAGAATTCCCATTAGAATTTATTGACCCTAAGAGGATTGATAAAGTCTGGGATGTTGCTATTGAGGATATGAAGAAATTAAGTCAGCAACGTCTCACTCCATTACCTAAGCAGTCTAGGATTAGAAAATCTGAAGATAACTTAGCAGTAAAGAGTAAACATGAGAAAGATGGTGCTAGAAAGTCTAGGATATCACCAACTTAAACGAGACCCTGAAAAAGGAAGATCAAAGAAAAACAAGTAAGTCAGTGGACACTAGTGCTACAATGAATCTGTAGGTACCGATAAAAAGGTAGATACAAACAAAAAGTTCAAGGTCCTCTCTTGCTTTGCTTGTCATGAAAAGGGTCATGTTTATAGTGTATGTCCAAATAGACCTCGAAGATCAGGTTTTCCTTCAAAGGTTTCCACCTCGGAAGGAAAAAGGGGGTTGGGTAATGATAAACAGGTTGATGAGGCTAAAGTTCAATCTTCTCCAAAACCGTTTACTATACCTCAACGACGTGAATCTCCACTGAAAGGTTCATCAGGAAATGTTCATGAGAATTCAAATCGTTTTCAAACATCTCCACGACCTGTTCGTTCTGCTCCTAGAAATCAAAATTCATATTATGACCAAATTCATTCAAGTGTTCGACCTTCTTATGGCCCTCATTCTCCTAGACCTTCTCCGACGAGAGGTCAGAAGTCTCCTCCAGTGAGAAGACGAGACGAGAATCATGTACCACCCACGGCCTCGAGCAATGGATATTGGACTGAACTGATTCTCAGGATGAGAAGGGTCGACCCAAACCTAAGAAGGTTTGGGTCCCCAATGAAAACTAATTTTTCTCATTTTATGTGCAGGGAGTTCCTAGGAAACCAATTCATTTATGGTACCTTGACAGTGGATGCTCCAGGCACATGACAGGGGACATGAAACTCTTGTCCAATTATACTGGTATAAATGGGTCGTACGTTAGTTTTGCTGGATCCAAGGGCGGCAACATCACCGGTCAGGGAGATGTCGTCAATGGAAAACTTACTCTAGAAAGAGTAAACTATGTGGAACAACTTACTCATAATCTAATGAGTGTCTCACAGATCTGTGACAAGGGCAACAATGTTCATTTCACAGAAAAGGAGGCATTCATCTTGAAGCCGGGTTTCGTTATTCCAGCAGAATGGATAATGCTCAAAGCTCCTAGGAAGAGAGACATCTATGGCTTAGTTTTAGGTGTTGATAATCCAACGGAGCCCCTCTTTTTGTTGAGCAAAGCAAATGAGTCTGAATCTCTCCTCTGGCATCGTAGAATGGGACATATCAACTTTCGGAAGATGAATGAACTTGTTAGTCTTGGATTAATTGAAGGTGTTCCAGTTAAGAAGTTTGGGATGGAAGATAAATGTGTACCGTTTGAAAGGAAAGCAACACAAGAATCCTCATAAACCAAAGGTGCACAACACTATATCCAAACCATTCGAACTACTTCATATGAATCTCTTTGGTCCTGTGAATGTAAGAAGCATTGGAGGGATGTCTTACTGTTTGGTGATCACTGATGATTACTCAAGGTACTCATGGGTATTTTTCTTGAAGACAAAGGACGGACCGCAAACCGGTTTATGGATTTTGTTAGACAAGTTGAGAATGTCCATGAAGTTAAAGTTAAGAGAATCAGGAGTGACAATGGCACTGAGTTCAAGAATTATACTATTACGGTTTTTTGCTTAACCAAGGGTATTCAACATCAATTCAGTGCACCGCATGAGCCACAACAGAATGGAGTAGCTGAAAGGAAAAACAGGACATTGATAGAAACGGCTAGGACGATGCTTGCTGATTCAGGGCTTCCTGTTACTTTCTGGGGGGAGGCAGTGAATACAGCTTGTCACATTTTAAATCGGGTTTTAACAGTTAAACGGTTCAAGAAAACTTGTTATGAACTTTTTCACAACACAAAGCCCAATTTGCAAAATGTTGAGCCTTTTGGTGTTCCTTGTACTTTTCTTAAAGTTCTTCCTCAGGGAAAATTTGATCCTAAATCTGAGGAGGTTTCTTTTTAGGTTATATACCTAGTACACCAATTCGGCGTGTGTACAATCAGAAAACTGGCAAAGTTAATTTTGGTACAAATGTGGTTATTGTCAGTCATAAACCTGCTGTACACATTGGTCCTGCTAATGACTTCGATTATGATGGTGTCTTCACCTCTTTTCGTGGTCCTGTTTCTTTTACAGGTGTTCCGATTGTGGAGATGTAGTTACTCTTCATGATCCACTTGATGGTGGGCCGGTTCCTGTTTCTTCTCCGGTTTCCTCACCATTCATTGAGCCTGCTTCCAAATCTGGAGAATCAAGTGGGACCAAAGAAGCAGATTCTACCTTAGAGACTGTTCCTAAAGATCCTAATGATCCTTTACATATACCTCTACCTGATACTCCCTTCTATGATACTGACGACACGGAAGGTGAAAATCAGGAGGAGCCTAAAACTCCAGAGCAACATGTGCAGACTAACTTGGGAAATGATCTTACAGTAGACACGGTTCCTCAAACAAGAGTCAACAAGGATCATCCAGTAGAGCAAATCATTGGTGATGCTTCTGCCTTTGTTCGCACGAGAAATCAGAATAGGAAAAATTTGTCAAGTATGTTTGCTGAAATTAAGGATACTGGGGCAATTACTTGTACTTGTACTTTTGCTTCATCTCTCAGGTTGAGCCTAAAAATGTTGGAATGGCTCTTAAAGATCCGTCATGGGTTGAGGCGATGCAAGAAGAATTGGCTCAGTTTAGGAAGCTTGATGTATAGAAGTTAGTTGACTTACCTCAGGGTGAATCTCCTTTATCAACGCGATGGGTTTTTCGTTGTAAAAAGGATGACAAAGGTGTAGTCACTCGCAATAAGGCTCGGTTGGTGGTTCGAGGATTTGAGCAACAAGAAGGCTTCGATTACGATGAGACATTTGCACCAGTAGCTAGACTTGAAGCTATTCGTTTATTTCTGGCATATGCTAGTTATAAAGGTATAAAGGTGTATCAACTTGACGTTAAGAGTGCCTTCTTGTATGGGGAAATAAGAGAAGAAGTGTATGTAGATCAACCTCCGGGGTTTGAGGATCCAAACTTCCCTAATAGAGTATATCGTCTTGATAAGGCTCTATATGGTTTACATCAGGCTCCTCAATCATGGTATGAAAAACTGTCTACTCATCTGCATGAAAATGGTTTTACTAGAGGTTCTATTGACAGCACGTTGTTTATCAAATGGAAAGGGAAGGACTACTTGCTTGTACAGGTTTACGTCGATGATATTATTTTTTGTTCATCTGATAAGAATATGTGCAAGGAATTTGAGCAGAGCATGAAGGCTAAGTTCGAAATGAGTGCTATGGGGGAATTAACTTTTTTCCTTGGACTACAGGTGGATCAACTGAAGGATGGGTTTTTATTCATCAGACCAAGTATGTTCAAGATCTTCTTACTAGGTTTTGAATGACCGATGCTAAAGATGCAATTACTCCCATTCAGACTAATCATGGGCTGTGTCCTGATAAGACTAATGATCCAGAAGTCGATGCAACTCAATATCGGGCTATAATTGGTTCCTTGATGTATCTGACGGCTTCACGTCCAGACATTACCTTTGCTGTTTGTATGTGTGCTAGATATCAGGCTAATCGAAAGAGTCACATTTGAAAGCTGCGAAAAGGATTCTTCGTTATGTGAAGGCCAAGCCTCGTCTAGGGCTTTGGTATCCCATGCATGGTTCCTTTGAATTCAAAGCTTATACTGATTCGGATTATGGTGGCTGCAGTTCGGATAGGAAATCAACGGCAGGTGGATGTCAGCTTTTAGGGGGGAGAATTATATCGTGGCAGTGCAAGAAGCAGACATCTGTTGCACAGTCTACCTGTGAAGCAGAGTACATAGCTGCTGGTCAATGCTGTTCTCAGGTACTTTGGATAGAGCAACAATTGCGCGACTATGGTATGGATATCTCAGACTCTCCTATTTGTATTGATAATAAGTCTGCCATAGATATTACTAAGAATCCGAAAAACTTTAAAGTCACCAAGCACATAGATATAAAGCATCACTTTTTACGTGACTGTTTTGAGAAAAATCTTATTCATTTAGAAAAGGTTATTACTGATGATAACCTTGCTGATCTTTATACTAAAGCTTTTGATAGACCTCGTCATGAGTTGTTATATCAACTCAATGGTATGAAGAATGCCGAGTAGTTTCTCTCAAAGAACTTAAATTTTCTTTTCGAGTCTTAGTAGTTTAAGTCGTATATAGATAGTGTCAAAAAAAAAAATAAAAATAAAAAAAAAAAAAATAAAATAAAATTACTGCACTAATAATATAAATATAAAATAAAGTAAGGTTACTGCACTACATGATTAGACGTGACGATACTTTAGCTTTTAAGCCTATTTAATTGTACTTTAAAATGCTCAGTTCAGTGATACCATTATATGATGTATCGATAGGCACAAAGTACCAAGGTTTCCTTATAATCTGAACTTAAATGTATACAATGTTCTTATGGGAAACGTATTCAGATATATGGCTGAGAATGCTTGTTCTTAAAATAGACAAGTCCTTTAAATCTTATGAAAGATCTTGCATTATAATTATGTGTATTTGGTCTTTATAAAGAAGGTCTCGGGTACATATATGTGTATGTATTGCTTTTTTGGATGTATATTTGTGACAATCTATACAAATATCAAATAAATCTGATGAAAATATGAAGCTAATGTGGCCTTTGAGATTCGAACAAGTAAGTCCTTGGGGTGTCTTTGTATACCTAGCCTACCTAAAGTTTCCAACTTGGGATAGGTTGTCAGAAAGTTCGCTACACGGGTCTCATAGAAAGTCACGGGTTTTCATAAGTGCTTTACAAAATTAATGTCACAAATATGCAAGTACTTGGCATTATGCAATGTTGAGTATATTTCCGTACGTGAGTCAAGTTAAGTCGCTTTACTCGTGAGGAATCACCGACCTGTCACCGCTGACTTGATTCTTAAAGACTTTCTCACTTTACTCACCAAATGTCTTAATCTTAGTGCTTGTTTCAATTGTGAGAGTGTATCTGAATATGGGGCACATAAGTTCGCAAACTAAAATTGTGGCATGAGTAACTTACTAGTTTACATGGTGACTGTCCTTGGCTCAAGTAATACGAAAGTGCCACAAACCAAAAAGGAGACTGGAAGTACCGAGTGTTTAAGAGGACAAACATATTGGTAATCGTTTTTGGATCACTGTTCATAACTAATAATAAGAGAATTATTTCTCGCTAGTAGGCTTATGTAAATGCTAATCTGATCTGATCAGCAGTAACCAAGTCACATGTGAATAATGAATAAATTAAGTTAACTAGTGTTTAGATTAGTTTATTGTTCTGTAATTTTTATTCTAATTTATTTTTCATTTTATTGAGTCAAAATAGTATTTTCATAAGTTCTTATTGCACGAGAGATTCTACTTAAATTCTGTTGAGTATATGTTTTGCTGAATTCATTCATTTGAATTCTTGATGAGGTTATGTGATTTGTACAAAAGAAGATTTTCTGATATGGACATTAATTTGTTTAAGTTTAGAAAATGATCTTTTAAATTTTATGTGAAAAGTCAAAGTTATTTGAAATCTCACAAGTTTAAGTTGTTACAAGTTACGAATTTAATTAATAACTTGGTGACCTTTTAGGGTTTGACAATGGAATGACCTTCCTTGATCTTTTGTTAGATTCTTGAGTATTTCGTAATTGTTAACCCTAATTTTGTGTGTTTTAGCTTGAATTTTCTGCATTATTATGCCTTTGCTCTTGATGCGTTAATGAGTTTTTGGTAAGTGTGCAGTGTTCAGGTTAAGAAGATAAAGTTGGAGTGCTGATCTTTGTTGCAATACAGTGTTATTCATACTGATGATATCGTAGAGACAAGATTTTTGGTGTGAAGTGACAATATTGTGATGTAGATATGAGCACGTGAAGGAAGAATACATGAACCTGTCTTTGGAGTATTTATTTGCTTTTCATTTCATGTATTTAGTGAAAATAATCAGATTTGATGCTTGTTTCTTTTGATTTTCGTACCTTGACTTATGACATGATTTCGGAAACTTTACAAAGTTCTTCATTGGATTTTTGGATTATTCATTGTTTGTTAGTTTTGTAGACGGCTTCTAATATGGGACTTAAGTGTTTCACGATGGTTTGCCGTCAAGCATCTCTATGATTAGAGAAATGTTCTCCGTATCATGGTCGTGGTTGGTAACGCTGTTAATATGTCAATTGATTATTTTCAGGTTTGTTGATGGTTGGTTTTAGACCTTGGGGTTTTTTTATTCAAGATTATAATGTTTGTCAAATACTTACATTATGATGATGATTTTGGATGATGGTACTTCTTGGTACAAGGCATGAACAAGTTGCTTTTAACGAGTTTTTGCTATGTACAGGATTAGGTCAAGGGTCGCATCGTGGAAAGTTTTCGTGATGAGGAATCTGGAAAAAATTTCTAAGTACAAATTTGTTCTTACGAAGATAGTATTAACTTCGTTCAGAATTGCTCTTAAGAAAATTGGACTTATTTTCGTCACATCTAGTTTCGTTTTCTTTGGTTTTAACGAAGATAACCTCTATCTTCGTTCCTGTTGATCTTACGACGGTTAACTTCGTTCTAACATATTTTTAACTGATTTCCTAACCGACCCATTTTGACCCGTTTTTAACCATCTATATATATACCAACTTAATTCGTTTTTCTCTTTTACATTGCCAAAATTTTTAAAGAAAAACGAATTTAAGTTTCTTCTTCTGAATAAACCCCTATACTTTCATCAATCAAATCACTTGATTAAACTCGATTCTTTGCTTGTTGTTTCGATTTATATTGAAATCAGTGATTCAGGTATATTATCGAGCATCGTCATTCACAAATCCCCAATTCTAAGTTCTTATTTTGCCCAATTTTTGCATGAACTCAATCGGTTTTATACATAATGTAGGCTTCTAGGGTTTAATTTCGTTTTTGATTTTAAATCCATTGGATCCTTAATTCGTTTGTAAAATCGAAGTGGGTTATGCTTCTTTTAGTGATACAAATGTTTTGTAATTGTTTTCGGGCAAATCAAGTGTTAATCAATTTTTTTAAAATTCGAATGTTTGATTTTGGAAACAACTAGCTGTTCAGAATGTCTACGAACTTATCCTTCGTTCATTGTTTACGAACTTAGGTTCTGAAGCAGAGTTTACGAACTTAGTCCATGTTTTCAACTAACGAATTTAGGAGTTCTTGTTAACAAACGAACTCAGTTAAGCTTCAATGCTATCTTCGTTTATTGTTACCTAACGAACTTAAAGCCTATTTTCGTACAGTTTTCCCTTACGAACTTAAAGAGTAATTTCGTACAGTTTAAACTTATGAAATTATTGATTAAGTTCATCTACGCCTGCAACTCATTTCTTGTGCTAATCCTATAATTGTTCTTATATTATGATTTGTTTTGCAGAAATGGCTCTTGCCCCACGTCAGTTCATTAAGAAGCACAATCTTGCCTTAAATTTTGATCCAGATCACAATAATTGTGAACGTTATCATGAGATGTTTGATTTTATTGCTCGCTCTAGGCTTTCTTTTGCATTTTGTGATTCACCTAGACTCATTAGGCAGTATATTATGTTCTCTGGAGAACTTCAGGTCATGGTTAATGGTCGTAGTTTTGTTCGAGCAACTGTTGAAGGAATCACATTTGATTTCAATGCTGCGATGCTTCGTGATATTCTACATTTAGGTGAAGAACCAGACGAAGCAGTGGAATTGGCTTATGAGTTTGAACTTATTCGTCGATGTTTTCAGAGGATGGGCTATGTTGGTGAAATTAAACTTCCTTTTGACAAAAGTGATTTCAAGGACGATGGAGATATCTTGCTTACACTTTGTTGGTATGTCTGAGCAATCGTAAGGCTGGATTTGATCAGCTTTCTGCTCAGATTTCTTCGCAGATGGTTGCCTTGGTCTACAATCGACCTTATCCTTTTTCGGCATACTTCTATCACGAGTTTATTGGTCAAATCAATGCCAAAGCGAAAAATAGGTTTCTCTTATATCCTCGCTTTGTTATGGCAATCGTTAGACATTTTTGTCCGAACTTGGTATTTGATCAAGGTCCTCGCTATGCACCACATGCTTGGCCTTTACGTCTATTTGCTGATCTAGAAGCCAACACTCAAAATGTGGCTGGTCTTAATGATCCATCACTTTTTGGTCATTTGATTAATCCAAACTATCGATCCCGTTTTGAGGATGATATGTTAGTGGATGATGATGATGATTCTGATCATGAGGATGAAGAGAGTTCTGATAATGGTTCTAATGGTGATTCTGATTCTGATGACTCTGATCATGGGAATGATGGTGGTGATGATGTAGTTGAAGAAGACACAGATGAATATGATAGTGTCGCTGCTGATTCTAGTAATGAGCATCGAACTAAGATGGCTCATGATGTCCCTGCTGATTCAGGAAGTGATCACGAATGACCGGGAACACAGCGATACGATAAGAGGGCGTAAACCGAGGACACCCCCAGAGATCCCGGTCACTCAGCCGAAGAGCAGAGCGAGGACCAAGAAATAGACTACAGCACCAAAAGCTCCAAGGCCGGAAAATGAGTAACATTGCAACACAGGCTACAAAGAAAAAAACAGACGAAGACAGAGCGCGCCCGCGACAACCTAAGACGCAGACGAAAGGAGAAAAGAAACAAAGAGGCTGGAACTCTGCACATAAGAGGCTCAACTAGCGCGCGCAACAAGACAAAAAGCGACGAAACGAAAAACCGGGTCGCGAATCCGCTATCATCCAAAATTAGAGCGCAAGACTAAAATGGGGCGGGATATCAAAGTCACGAATCTCTCATTAGAGAGGACTGGGTGCGAGAATGATAAAACCCCAAAGCCACACAGGATCAGGTAACTGGAAATACCACCCAGCGCCAGCAAGCAATGGCAAGAAGAACGGGAAACAAGCCACAAAAATACCATCGCGCAACAAATAGGCGGAGAAAGAAAAAACGGGGGGGCAGAAACGAACATCAACGGGCACTCCCGCACAACCGCAGAAAGCCATACCAGACAAGACCCTCGAGGAACCTCAGACCATGGCCGAACAAAACGATAAAACAAACAAGCGGGCAGGACGAAGGAAAAAAACGACACGTGGGGGAACGGAACAAGAAACGGAAGGGGCGATAAATCTATGGCCAAACGACGAAAATACGAAACAGAGCGAAGTCGATCGACAACAACAAGACCCGAGGGCGTAGAGGCTCCCCACAAAAAAAGAGAAGACTCTCGCGAGGCAGCGTAACTACAACTCGCAAAAGGTCAAAAAACAAAGAATCTACCCCCGACCGGAGCAGAACTCAAGCACACACACCGAGCAAACAAATAACAAAAAGATACAGGAGTTAGACAGGATAGTCCAATCATCACGGAACGGAACAGCGGGGTTGTCAAAATCCAGCAACCAACAAATAAAGGGAAGCCACAGAGGGAAAAGAGGGAAGCTAGCGGCGCGCTTACCGGACGCCTAAACCAACGAAGGGGGAAGTACGAGAAAAAAGGCGCCGGGCAACGGGACGACATCGATACTGCGGAGCAAAAACCCCCGGAATTACAGCAAAGCTCAAAAAATAGACGTCTCCAGCACAGGAGCACGTCGACAAAACCAGAAAGAAAAAAAGTCCTCACACAAAAAAAACACGATAAAGAGAGGGAAGAGTACACTAGCACAAAAACCAAAGACAAACTCAAAAGCGGCAGAAACAGGTCAATAAAAAAACAACACATACAGGGCAACAAAGAACGACATACTCAAAGCGAGGAAGCGAAACAAACACAGTCAAACAACACGCAAATATAAGCAAAAAAGCCAAAAGGGGGAGGAGGATCCTATCCCAAAGACAGACAAAATACAAATCGAAGAAAACAATGGAAACGGAACAATAAGTAATCTGCCAAAACAGACGAAAAGCAAATTCGAACAGCAAAGAAGTAAAAGGATGATGTAGTTGAAGCAGACACAGATGAATATGATAGTGTGGCTGCTGATTCTGGTAATGAGCATCGAACTAAGATGGCTCATGATGTACCTGCTGTTTCAGGAAGTGATCATTCATATCACTTTTCTCGAGAAGATGTACTTGGTGCTTTACGCCGAGAGCGTCGGAGTAAGGTATGTCATTCTTCTCCTGTTCTTTCTGATACGGATCAATCCGTTCATGATGAACATGATACTCAAGTTAATCAGGATGATGGTGCTGGACAAGAAGCTGTACTTCATTATCAAGAGGAAGTGGAACATAGAGATATGGCACCAAGTCCAATTCATGAAGTTACAAGTACTGTTGGACCTAAGAGAACACTGGATGCTCCTCTTACTTATCGCAGAGCTAAGCGTGCACGAATTTCTGAGGCTACTTCAGTATCTACAGTTGCTGCTGCTATTCCTGCTGTCTCTACAGCACCAGTTGCTTCTGTTGCCGGTAGTGTAACGTTGCGTCCACTGTTGCCTCCTGCCTTACCAATATTGCCCAGATTGCCTACTTTTCCTCCTCTTCCTTCAGATTACTCCCTAGTTAGGCGTATCGATGTTCTTCAGGCTCGTGTTGATACATTAGAGTCTGATCTTACGAATGTTCGAGATACTTTGACCTTTTTAATAAACTGGGTCAAGAATCAAGGGGGAGATGTTCCTGAAGAAGTTTGCAGATTGTCAGTAGTTCAGCCAAGACGTCAGAATGATGATGATGATGCTGATAATGCTGGTAATAGAAATGATTCTCGCCCAGTTTCTGACAAAGGAAAAGGTGTTGAGACTCAGGGGGAGACAGGAAGAGATACTACTCAGGTTGGTACTTCTGGTGCGGGTGGATCAAGTGCTCCTCGTGATGTTGAAGTTATTGAAGCACTTGACTCAGGTAATTCTTCGAAATCGATTGATTATTTAAGTGATGATCAAGTTGAAGCTGAAACTGAACGATTAAAGCGTGAAGTTAAGGCAAAATTTGGACATGACTGTAATACCGAAGAAAATGCTTTTCATTCTGTATTTGATAACTTGTTAGATAAACAACAAAAAGCAGAAACTGAAAGAGAAAAAGAATTACAGATTCAAAGGCAAACAACCTTGGAATCTGATTCTGATTCTGATTCAACTTATGATTCTGATAAAGATTGATAAAGTGTATATTAGGTTGCATGTAATAAGTTTACGACATGTAAATGTAATCTATCTTATTTCAATGCAACTATATTTCATCTTTATTATTATTATCATGATTATTCATTGTATTCTGGTGTTCATTTTGTGTAATCTTAATAGATGATACAGATGATGCAGAATTATTCTTTGATGGTGATGAACTTGAGGAAGGTGAGTTTGTTTCTGAACCGGATCTAAACATATTCAAGAAACCTTATGGGTTTGATGATGTTTGGGACTCAATTCCTGAAGATCCATCTATAGAAGAAAGAAAAGTGTTAGAGTTCAAGAGAAAAGAAGTTAAGGAAAGAATGCTTCAAGATTCAATTAGTAGCACCGCTAAAGTTTTAAATTTTGTGGTATATGCTAAGGTTGATGATACATTGATTCCTTTCCACTGGGAAATTAACTTGACAAGACCTTTTTATCCAAATGATTATCCAGTTCCTCTCAGAGAAGATGATCCACTGCAAGAGATTGATCGACTTGTGCCTGGGCAAAGAATTAATGAATATATATGCACATGGGATACTATGAAACCCATTATGTATTGGACTCATATCTCAGATAAAGATGCTGCAAAATATAAGATAATAATCTGGAGTTGGTTCTATGACGAAGAATTGAAGTTGTTCGTTCTTAAAAGACCAGAAGGTTGTCAGTATTTAGCATGGCGTGAGAGACACTTCAGAAGTTTGTGTGAAGAAGATCTACATGAACTTGGAATAATAGGATTATCAATCCAAGTGGTTATGGTCTTGCTGATGTTGTTGGTAAGAATCTTCATGAAGATTTCAAGTTGAGATCGAATATGAAAGACTCAGAGAAACCAAAGTTTCATATTGAACCAAGACGAAAGAAGAAGGTGGTTAAGCCAGACAAAAGTGTTGAGTATATTCAACATGATATCAAGTGTATGATCAAAGTCCCTGCCAAGAAGTGGGCACAAGATGTCTTTAATAAAATGGATAATTGGGAGATTGATCGGATTTCTGGTGAAGCCAAGATGTATGCAGACTCGAAGAAGACTATATTGTTGAGAAGGATGTATGATCCAATGCAGTTGGTTAACTTCTCGAGAAATGATCAGAGAAAATTATACGATACTGAATGTTCATTTTTACCATTCTGGAAGAATGAAGAAGATCGATATCGTAAGATTCTCCAAGTCTGCTTACACGAAAATATTCATGCAAATAGCAAGCGATTGTTATTTGATGGATGATGAAGATTCCTTTGAAGACTGAAGAAATCGAAGATGCTGCTGTCAAGGGGGAGTTTGTTGATGCATGTTGAAGTGACAACAGCAACTTAGATTTGATTAGTCTTTTAGATTAAGACATTATGTTATTTTATGTCTTATTTATATATGTGTAATTGAAAGATTATGGACTTCATGTTTTGGTAATGATCGATTACATGTTTTGGTGTTATATATATGTTTATGTATGATGTTTGTTATGTGTGTTATACAAGTACAAACATAATATATGTTAGGTTCTTTGTACATGGAGTACTTGGAAAATAACTAGGCATAGATGTTGATGGTAATTAGTACTAACGAAGATAATCTTCGTTGGGTACTAACGAAGATAATCTTCGTTATATGGGCTGGGCTGCTAAGTTCGTAAGAACAAAGCCCAGCAGGCCCAATATCGATCAGAAACATATATAAATGAATGGAAACCCTAAATTGAGGTAATCCGTTCAACTCTCACACACCTACGGCGACTAAGTTCGTTTCTAGCATATAGAAAACGAAGATAGGCCACATACGGCTGATTATATACATATAATTAGCAATATATTCGATAACTAATCAAACTAGTTATCTCGTGAGGATTCCGCACTCACGACATAACAATAGACGATCTCGAGAGCGATCTGCAGCTATCGAGGGACTCACATGGGTGGGCCAGGCAACTTGGGTAACACGACTCAAAGGCTAAATAATTACTTTGGGACACCATGATCGGGGCAGATTGAGTTGCCTGCTAAAGTGCTAAATAAATTGTCTACTTATTGTGCTAAGTATGAATAGAAAAACCAAGTTTTTTTATATATATTTTATAAAGGTTATAGTTTTCGACAGTGGACAACCCCCACAGCGTACGCAGAATGACGAGCACAAACTTTGCTTCCTATTTAGCTATACACTATCATTATCTATACACTCTAGACAAGCACATTATAAACCACATGCTACTACGAAAAACCAAGTTATATCATAATAATTTAAGTTTTTGCTATAAAACAAATAAGGAAAGCAAATGCATTTGAATGCATTTTGGAGATTTTTAAACTGTTAGATCAGGACATTTTTCACCCTGTTATTTCAATCCATGTAACCTATTAGAGATAAAGATGTAACCTAAATTGGCAGATAAGAGTCATTTAACCAGTTGTAAATGAGTTGATATGGCCACCTTTAACCTGCATAGTATTCAAGTATATATCTAAAATAAATGTTTGCAAACAAGATGTAGACTCTGCAAATGAATTGGCTTTTATTCAGAAATAACAAATTAAGGCATATATGGTACAACAAATGAATGTGAATACTTACTTGTAACTAATTTAGTACATTATATCAATTTTATGAAATCGTCAGAATTTTTTTTCAAAATAGTCATATTTTTAGTATGTATTGTCAAAGTAGTTTTTGGAAAAAAATTTTTGTGAAACTAGTAAATCCGGGTTCCTAAACCCGGACTCAAAAAAGTGGGTCGAACACGGGTATCCCAAAAACGGACTTAAAATTTGAATTTTGAGTCCTGGTTTCCCAAAACCGGACTCGCAGGTTTCTGACATGATGGGACATCCATGACAGTGCTATAGTGGTGATGTTGGAGAGAGAGTGAGTACGGGTTTTGTTAGTATGTGATCACGTTATAATAAACGCATGTCCGGAAATAATTTAAGCCTACGGGGTCACACGAAATGACACGGTAACTCTATATTATTAATTAGTATATTAGAGTAATATATTAATTAATATAATCACGAAATAAATAATTAAACTATATTAAAGGGTTAATAGTGTTTAATTAATTAAAAGAAGAAGGGCTTATGTGATAATTAGGAAATTAGTGTTGGACCCTAATTCCCTAATAGAGGGGGGGCCGGTTTTGAGAGGCTTTTTGGGGCCTTGATTAACTTGGTCACCAAGTAAATAAAACCTAATTAAATCCCTATATATAGAGGGTTAATTCTAAAGGGTTTATTTATTCCTACACATAAGAAAATCTCTCTTTCTCTCCTTTATTCTTTTCGGCCGAAAACCTTTTTTAAGGGTTGTTCGGTTTGAGACATTCGAAATCCATATGGTATACATATATAATTAATGCATTGAATTAATTATGGGGTTTTGGTTTTGTTTTGTCGACAACTACAATGGTTTTCGATTCATGGGTTTTCGAATTAAAGGAGATACACAAAGGGTTGTTGTTCGTGATCGAGGTACTAGCATACGGTATAAGGGGTGTCTAGTGTGCGATCGTAGAGGGTTTTTCTTTAAACCCTAAATAATAATAAATATTATTATTAATAATATTATTGGAAGCTTTGCAAAAGGTACACGTTTCGATTCTCTCTTTGTTAATTAATATGATTGCATATTTGATTTATTCCGTTGCGCACTCGTGATTGTTTATATGTTTATGTTCTCATATTCTAACAGGTTTGCCATCCCCGGACTCAAGTTTTATACCAATATATAGTAACAGCAACAGATCGAAACGGAGTATTGATGACAACATGGACCAGTACAACTTTAGTTGTAGACACACACTTTTGGAAAATAAAGCTCCGAAGATATCAAATAAGGGGTAAAACCCAGGTTCATAAAGTTGTAGACATCACGGCTATACACAGACGCGGTCACACTTCTTTCTTAATGCCCATTCGACCCGAACCGTTTATCAGCAATAACCCATCTGTTCACGGCGGCCGTGGGGCTTTGCCTTCTGATGGCGGTAGTCCCTCTGACCTCCTTTTCCTTGCCGGCGGCGGTTCCTCTTTCTTTTCCTTCTAATCTATACATATACATATACATACATTTTTTCTGTATCAACATATACATACATACAAACCCATAAACATTTTAATTAATTATGTTGAGGATTAAGAGAGTTCCTACTGTTGTTTCGAATTACCAAGAAGAAGGAAGTGTTGTGACTACTGGGTGTGGTCGTAATTGCTTCAGAGATTGTTGCCTGCCAGGTGTTTGTTTAAATTATAAAAATAAAAATAAATTACGGAGTATTTCTTTTAGAAAGTTGTTGACTTTTGGATTTTAAGTTGGTTATATTGACTTTGGGAAAATAAAGTTAGCTATATACAACGTTATGAACAGATGGGTTATTGATGTCTACAACTTTAGTCACATCACACTGATTGGTCAAAAAGGTACCTGTAACAAGTCACATCAACTACGAGTCCGGGCTTGGGAACCCCGGACTCAATTTTCGAATTTGAGTCCGGTTTTGGGAAACCCGGTTTCAAGTCACTTTATCGAGTCCGGGTTTGGAAAACCCGGATTTACTACTAGTTTCACAAAAAAAAAATTCCAAAAAATACTTTGACAACACACACTAAAATTATGACTATTTAGAAAAAAAAATTCAAATCGTCACCCCACAATGAGATTACAGTATCTTTTCGACCCGAATCTAATCATGGTCTGTAAATTTTCCACATTATTAAGAAGAGGGAGATGTATACCATACGGTCCAGCAGAGTATGCAATCCGTTCAAATAACTTTCTATAATTCTTAAAGTAAAATTAAAACCAGGGGGACAATATATGTAAATTTAAATTATATATGTAAATTTTTATAAGTATATATATACAGTATAATTTTAGTTATACTGGAAGTGAAACCCTGGGCGTACACGACATGGCGGTCTCTGATGAACCCGTGGATTTGCTTGCTGAAGGGAGGCGAGTTCCCTCTTTCTTTTTTCTTTGTGATCAATATTTATTACTGTATTATTAGTATATGGATTGGTACTTGGGATTCTCACAACCGGAGACAATGGTTTTCCTAGAAATATTGTTGAGACCAAATTTACTGTTAAAAGAAAAACTAAATGTTATAATACATTTTTTATTATTATTATTTTTTTTTTGCATTAGGGCATTATTATTATTGTTATTATTATTATTATTATTTAGCATTCTTTTAAATATTTCTATAATTTATAATCATCATTATATTGTTGTTGTTAATTGTTAATATGTAATATATTCTTTGTTAATGCAGGCTTTTCTTTAGTTTGTGTAGACTGTTTTGGTCTGATCTAGTTGAAGCTTTCGATTTTATAGAAGAGTATCTTGTCGGTAATGGAATTTGTTTAGGGGCTTCTTTTGTGCTAGCATGGTTATTGATGTTCTACCATCTTCAAATGTGGACCAAACCCAAAGTACAAATCAGGATTCTAGTCATAATTCACATACCACCAGTTCTTTGTGTTCTCTCGTGTGCTGCATTGTAACTAAATGAAGACACTAAGACCTTATTTCTTGTCTTGGACTGCGTCAAAGATTGCATTGGCGGTCTCGTATGTTATATATGCCCTCAAAACCTTGTTTTTCTTTTCTATATTTAGCAGTACATTTTTTTTGTGATTCTAAATGTTATAGTATAAATAAGATTTCTTTAATCATCAAATTCCAGGGTATTGCCATGTTCTTGAGTTTGTGGCTGGCATCTATGAAATTTGACACAACGAAATCCTCACAACAAGACTTTGTGCATAAATTTAGAGGAAGATATGTTGAAAATTGGTTCCCACTCACTCTCATCCTAGTAAAATTCTATTCTATTTTCTCTTTTTTTAGTTTTTGGCACTGTGTATGTATTTCAAATCATCTATTTTATTGTTTTCTAGCCAAAACCATGTATAACTCTATGAATTTCAAAACCATGTAAATGGTCATGACATGTATTTTGTAACTGCTGATTTTTGCAGGCTCAACCAAAGTTTATGCTGAAATTTTGTACTTAAACATGCTTGGCAAAAAAACACAAAAATCCTCGTTTTCCATGTGTTTTTGTTGATCTCTTTCTTCCAAGAACTAAACAAATACCAAGACTTTGAAGACAACAATTTTTTTGGGTCGGATTTTGGCATGATGCGTGTTAGACCTGTTTTTTTTTTTTTTTTTTTTCTTGAGACTTGCAGCTAGAAGCGTTTGGAAACTTCTCACAGTGCTTTGATCATAGGCTCTGTATGATTTAAACTCATGCATGATTTCTCGCACCTCTGTCTGGATGTATTGACTGACATATTTAACCATTGAATGCAGCCTCACACAATTATTGTGAACCAAGATTACCCGAAGTTCCTTAAGTATTGCACGTGGCAGTTTGTGCCAATTCGCCTTTTGTGCTCCTTTCTCATGATATTCTTGCAACTACATGACATGTATCCTCTTTGGCTCAGCTGGGCGTTCGTCTTTATTCTGAATCTATCAGTTACCTTGGCATTTTTCACCGTCTTTGCTTTCTTTCTAGCATTCATGGAGGAGTTCCCACAACGTAATATAGTTGCTAGGTTCTTCTATTTCAGATTTATCTCCGGCATTTGCTTTTTGCAGGTAAAATCTTATAAGTACAGCTTTTTGGGATTTTCATTATCTTCTTAATATTTCTAAGAGAAATGTTAAATACACAAATCAATTACAAACAAAGATCTACAAACTGATGTGGCAAATTAAGTGGACCAATCAAATGTAAAATCATTTTTTCTTTTCTTCATTCTCAATCTTCATGTTATTGGTCACACATGAGTTTGTATAAATGTGTTTGTAATAAGTTTTTGTAAGCTCGGACTTGACTCGGTTTTATATAGAAAAATTACTAGATTTTAGACCCGTGTCCAACACTGGACACGGGATTACGATATTATCAATATTAGATCTTCATACATTTAAGTCATAAAAGCTTATAATTTTGAAGATATACGGTTCTAAGTGTTATACTTTGCAAGTTGTAGTACAATAATCATAGGTTCGTCACTGTCATTATTAGCTGAGACATATTAATGGAATTGTTTGCCGTAGTCATTCCACAAGACACATGCTATAATAATTTCTCTATAATAGAATTTTTTGAAACCAGTTGTACTCATAATGTGATATTATTATGAAAGATAATTAAGAATTAAAATATAAACATACTTGTGATCTTGTACTTGACATTCAAGTATATGTACTTGATCATGATGCGAACCCATAACACGCATAAGTTTATTTTCAATCACCTGTCCTATGATAATTAGATAACAATTAGGATTGTTTTCATATTCTTTGATACAATTAGGACTCTTGATTTGAGTGACAATTGTAACTTCAAACATTAATACGCAAAACTAATATATAATAAAGGAGAAAATTATGTACCTTTTTGATTGAGAGATAGAATGAATCTTGAATGAAGTTCATATTGATTTGGATTTAGTATTCAAGTAACCTTCTGTTGTAAATCGTGTTTTGTTCTGTGATCGTCCCATGTTCTGTGATTTTATTGTGTTTAGGATAAGGATGTTGTATATCGTCATCTGTTATTATGTTTGGGATATGTATCTAGAGTTCAAATTGTGTTTATATTAAATATTAAACTAAATATTATATTTATAATTTATAAAAATCTAATCTAATATTTGTTAATAAGTCATTAGGTTTTGAAATAATTTTTGTAGACAATATTTCATATGTTGAAATTTTTTTAATTAATTAAATGATTGTAAATTTTAAAAAATTCTCTCAAGTTATGGCTAAAAATAAATATAAATCAAGTATTCAGGGCTAAAAAGTGTAAATTATTGATGGAAAACAAAAAAAGTGTAAATTAATGAGACTTTTCTACAAATTAATATAAATACTAATATAATAATATATTTGGATAATGATTATTAAGATTTTTAATTTATAGTTAATCTAAATGATGACATAAGCGATAGTCAATTTGATGAAATTGAGCGATTTGATTGGTTAATAAGTCATTAGTTCAACTGTCTTATAGTATATATTAAGATTAAGATTAAGATTAAGATTAAGATAGTTTTAGAAATTATATGTATAAGAAATTTAGAAATAGACTAAAAACTTCAAACCTAAACATAAGAACCATTAACATAATATTTCAAAGTTCAAACTTAATTGTTTAGAAACGTAAACTAATTTAGGGTTTTATCAGAAATATTTTTTGACTATCCGTGACATGAGTTTTGACCTGAGTGTCCGCGTTTGACATGTGTTGACCTGAGTGTCCGCGTTTGACATGTGTTGACCTGAGTATGATCCCGTTGTTCGATTTTTATTCCGATTCGACCTTACTCTTTAACCGCCGAGTGACGAGTCAAATCCGAGTTCTGACCAGAGGCAACACTATTATTATTATTATTTACAACATGTTTTAGGATTTGGAATTTGCATCAAAATGTTACAACTTCGTATGTGCCTTGACACTTCAAAACTATGATCTCGTCTGGGTTCACATGCTAATTAGATGTCTTTTTCTGCATTCGTATTAATTCTTGAACTTTCTTGTCCGACTATTTGCTGGGAGGTGTACTTAAGGTTCTTGTGGCAATGGGCGTAATCAAATCTAGTCATTTTTCAGACAACTTAGTCGCTTTTGAGATGATGCTTTTCTCTCTTTTTCAATGCTTAGCATTCTCTCCTGCACTGTATAGTGTTCGTCGGTCCTCTCCTCGTATTAAGAGCACTAAATTTGCTGGACTTGCACGACGTAAGCTTGATGAGTTACAGAAGAAGTGAATGCGAATCTGCATTAATGTTTTAAGTATTTTGATAGATGCATTAATACACTTATTGTTTAGCTTTTAAATTTTACATTAGTGACGTAGTTATTATTGTTATGCGTTTTACTTTGGATCGATCTAGACACCGTTCAGTGGCAGCTTACTTCTGGTCGGGGAATCGAATTGATTATAAAAACATAAGTTTAATTTCTCTCTATACCTCTTCTATCTGTAGTTCTCTAGTTTTAACTGTTGAGAACTACACCCACACGAGCACTGGCACATCACAAGCCAGGTTACATGAAAAAAGGTTGAAGCTATGAAACTGGCAATAATGATGCCGAGTCATAAAAAAGAAAGTCAGAAACCGGTAGTGTCATGTCATGTTCGGCCACTGTGTATTGACAAAGAGGCTGAAACTGGCATTCTTACTGCTGGATTGATCTGTATACTGGTTTTACGATTTTTTCGGATGCAAAAACTTGTTATGCAAAATGCAAGGCAACATGGCCCCATTTGGAGAAAAATTCTGCAGACAAGAGTTAGACTCTGCAAATCAAATTGTGTTTTATTCACAAATAGCAAATTAAGGCATATATGGTACAACAAAAGAATGTCAGTACTAGCGTGTAACCAAGTTACATGATTAAATTTTAAACAATCCATGTGACGAATATGACCCTATGTTGATTTGATAATCAACCCATAGATTCGGTGACTCGAAATCCTATGAGAACTCTAAACTGGGAATTCCCGAATGATCAAAGATCAAATGTAACATGTAATAACAATATGATCTTGATAATCATAAAAATTGGTCACGTGCCTTTACCTTGAAATCAAGAATTGTTGGTTTTTAGTGTGAACAAACTTCATGAAGATGACATAGTTTTGTTTCAAAGGAGATCGAAATATAAAATGGGTGTTGTTTTGTAAATTAATATTATCCGTTAATATATATTTGCTACAAAAAAAAAAAGTTATTTTGTCCTTCTTTGATAAGTAATCTACTATTATGTGAAAGGATTTTTTTTAAAATTTAAAAAGGAAACTGGAGACGGTGTTTGCATCAATTCCCAAGACTTATAGTATAATATTATCTATATCTATATATATCTATATATATATATATATATATATATATATATGAGGTTAGGGTTTATGTGGCTGTTAAACACCTAAGCTTGGGTGTAGAACCCCTCACATCTTGTTTTTTTAATTAAAAAAAAAAATGGAAAGTTTTTAATTGTGTTAATTTCTGACATCTGTGTTTTTTTCTTCTTTTTTAATACCATGACAAGTGTCTCTTATATTAATTAATAAACTAATATCAACATGTATAGTTTATTATTGATATTGATGATGTTTCATCCCATGCGTGCATGGGGAAGGGAGTCTCATTACATGCGTGCTTGGGGACGGGTACCAAGAAGGACCAATACAAAGTTGGAAAAACTGGGGACTTACTCTAAAGGAAAGGTGGAATAATTATAGGCGCCATGTAGTCCGACCGAATAAAGGGTAACCGGACCAGACTATCCGCGGCGATGTCGCCGCTGAAAGTCACGTACCTTTTTCCGTGCCATGTTGACTATTACAGTCAACAGTATCCATTTGTCTTACTCGACTTTCCGCGGCGATGTCGCCGCGGAAAGTCGAATAAGACAAATGGACAAAAGTAGCTGTGACAGGCGACAGCTACTCTAGTATTTATTTGTCTTTTTCGACTTTCCGCGGCGACATCGCCGCGGAAAGTCGAAAAAGACAAATCAATACTATTGGTCAACAGGCGTTTTGGTACATTGGTGTTTGCTCATTCGGCTATAAAATTGGTTCATACGCTCTCATTTTATAGATTTTTCTACTGCAAAGGTATGTATCTATATTCTGCTTTCATTTTACCATATATATCCATATTACATATACATTTTGCTTTCATTCCGAACTTGTCCGAACATATTGAACTACCAATATTGCCATAAATTGGTTCATACTTTCTATCGCTCTCATTTTATAGATTTTTCTACTGCAAAGGTATGTATCTATATTCTGCTTTCATTTTACCATATCTATCCATATTACATATACATTTCGCTTTCATTCCGAACTTGTCCGAACATATTGAACTACCAATATTGCCATACATAATTTAGATATTTATCCATACATATGTATTATGTTTAATCATATTATTGATATAAATGTGTTTAGAGATATATATATATATATATATATATATATATATATATATATATATATATATATATATATATATATATATATATATATATATATATATATATATATATATATATATATATATATATATATATATATATATATATATATATATATATATATATATATATATATATATATATATATATATATATATATATATATATATATATATATATATATATATATATATATATATATATATATATATATATATATATATATATATATATATATATATATATATATATATATATATATATATATATATATATATATATATATATATATATATATATATATATATATATATATATATATATATATATATATATATATATATATATATATATATATATATATATATATATATATATATATATATATATATATATATATATATATATATATATATATATATATATATATATATATATATATATATATATATATATATATATATATATATATATATATATATATATATATATATATATATATATATATATATATATATATATATATATATATATATATATATATATATATATATATATATATATATATATATATATATATATATATATATATATATATATATATATATATATATATATATATATATATATATATATATATATATATATATATATATATATATATATATATATATATATATATATATATATATATATATATATATATATATATATATATATATATATATATATATATATATATATATATATATATATATATATATATATATATATATATATATATATATATATATATATATATATATATATATATATATATATATATATATATATATATATATATATATATATATATATATATATATATATATATATATATATATATATATATATATATATATATATATATATATATATATATATATATATATATATATATATATATATATATATATATATATATATATATATATATATATATATATATATATATATATATATATATATATATATATATATATATATATATATATATATATATATATATATATATATATATATATATATATATATATATATATATATATATATATATATATATATATATATATATATATATATATATATATATATATATATATATATATATATATATATATATATATATATATATATATATATATATATATATATATATATATATATATATATATATATATATATATATATATATATATATATATATATATATATATATATATATATATATATATATATATATATATATATATATATATATATATATATATATATATATATATATATATATATATATATATATATATATATATATATATATATATATATATATATATATATATATATATATATATATATATATATATATATATATATATATATATATATATATATATATATATATATATATATATATATATATATATATATATATATATATATATATATATATATATATATATATATATATATATATATATATATATATATATATATATATATATATATATATATATATATATATATATATATATATATATATATATATATATATATATATATAACAATCTGGAGGGTTACGCGTACCAAGAAGGATGAGTGAAGCTGAAAAATCATTTGTGGAAGTTGAATATCATCGCGGTACAGATCCCCGTCATATTCTAAAGCGGTTGAAAGATGAATTTCCAGGAAACTTGAGCCGCAAGGAGGACATTCACAATTTTCTAAAAACGTTACGGAAGAGGGCGGCCGAAAAACATGGGGAAACTCCAATGCAGGTTACATATATAAAATATACCTTTTTTAATATTTATTTACTTTGATATGGTATTTGAAACGAACCACATACGCCATTTTGTTCAACCGTCGCAGGTTATGTTCAGTTTGCTACAAGAGCAAAAATACTTGTATTATTACACCACAAATAGTGCAACTGGTCGGTTGCAAAATCTGTTTTTTATACATCCGACTTCCTTTGAGTTGTGGCATGCATTTCCTTGGGTTATCCAAATAGACGCCACGTACAAAACCAACTTGTACAACATGCCATTGGTCGAGATTGTCGGGGTGACTTCAACAAACAGGACTTTCAGCATATCGTATGCATTTATCACAAGTGAACAGGAACATAATTATAGATGGGTGTTGGAGTGTTTGAAGTCGACCCTAGGTGAAGGGTTTGATGTACGTGTCGTACTCACGGACAGAGATCTGGCCCTCATGAAAGCATGCAAAACTGTTATGCCGGAAGCATACCATTTACTTTGTAGAACCCACATATGGAGAAACATCGACAAACATTGCATGCCAGCATTCATCGCGCAAGGCAAATGGGGGCCTTTTTACGGATGGTGGAAAAAACTTTATGAATCGCGGACGCTAGAAGAGTACACCGAAAATGAAAAAGATTTAAAAGAGAAGATGGGAAAAGATTTAGACAGTATGTTTAGTGCACATGATTTTTTATTTTTTATTTTTTACTTTTTTGGTAAATCACATATAGCCACCCGTTTTAACCCAATAGTCAATTTACAGAGATGTACAAGTACTTGCAGAAGGAGTGGCTTTCACCGTACAAGGAAAAGTTTGTGTCCTTTTGGGTCGATCAACATCTCAACTACCGTAACTACACTACCAACAGAGTTGAGGCTGAGCATTCACTCCTGAAATCCGAGTTGAAGGGCCGATGTACATTTTACAGAATAATTCAATGTGTTAATTCTATCCTCGTCGGTCAACACACAGAAATAAAGGGACAACTGGAAGCGAGCAGGATTTATAGACACGGTAAACACAACTATCCATGTTTGAAGGACCTGCTTTGTGTTGTATCTGTGACAGCTCTGGATATTATGGTTGAAGAAATTGATCGATTCAAAAATAAGATGGGTAAAGACTGGAGAAAGTGCGGGTGTAAGGTTCGGGCTAGTTGTGGGCTACCATGTGCTTGCCAAATAGCTTCATACATGCATCACAGTAAGTATATTTAATTAGTCCATATTTGATGTTTTTTTTTAAAAATGCAAAAAAATTATATTTGCTTTTAAATAATGTAGGCAAACGTGTTGAGGTGGAGAACATAGATTGCTTTTGGAGAAAGCTAGACTTAACACCGTCGACGTGCCTGCCGGACAATGATTATCGAAAAGACTCAGATGATGACGAATGTATCAATGATTTAGTAGAGGATGTTAAGGTAAAGATAAAGCAGCAACCGAAGGCCCAGAGGAAAAACTGGATATCAAAAATAAAAGACATCGTCTATCCGGGGAGAACCAAAATTAAAGACCCTTCCGTTATTAAAAATAAACGTGGAAGACCAATCGGAGCAAAGAAAAAAATACCTCAAGTACGTCCAATCATAATTGATGTATAGTTAATTGATTTATTATATGTAAGTGCATCCTGTTTTAACCTATAATTCGAAGTCTAATTAATTGATCTATTATTTGTTGCAGTCCATGGGGGGGTTTCCGATCGTTTTTCGCAGTCGTCATTCTTTGCAGAGGGCCAGTATGGGAGAAACAGTGAATACGTGAGAACACAATCATGTTTCTTCGACGAACATGAAAGACAACCACAATGGCCTCAAAGTATTAGCTTGAGTGAATATATGGGCACCGAATCACGGTTCGCGGACACTACAAATTTCTTCGACGAACCTTATAACCAACCACAGTGGGCTCAAAGTGGCAGACATAGCGAATCACATTTCCCAGACACACAAAGTTTTATCGCAGACCCGAATAACCTAACGCAAGGAGAAACGTCCAGCTTTGTTGATCAACTATTTGGGAGACCACATACACAGAACTTCTCTGAACCGGTTACACACAACTTCTTCGAGACGGAGTCAACATGGACTGACATGAGAACATACCTTCATCAACTCCCTTTTTACTTTCAACGTTACGTTGTGGATATCAAAAATGTTTCATCTGATGGTAACTGTGGATTTCGGGCACTGGCTGTTGCTTTGGGTGAATCTGAGGAAAAGTTCGAGTGGATTCGCAAACTAATGCTAGAGGAGTATGAGTCCAAACTCGGATACTATGAGGTTGCATTCGGTGGTGAAGCAACACGCATACATACTTTGCTTCAAATCTCTTATCCCCATGGTCGCCCATATGAACACTGGATGATGATTCCATATTGCGGGCCTGGGCAGTTAATGCGAAGTACAAAGACCGTTTGGCTGATTACGACAGACACATTCAAGCTACTAAGGCACCTCCGCGATTTCAGCAGATTGATTAGTTGACTTATATTGTATAATACTTGGTTTGTAAGGTTTTCCGTTTTTGTGTAAATTGATGTATTTTAAACTTAAATTAATAGTTGTTATTATTATTTTAAAATACTATTATTTTAAAATAATAGTTTACGTGTTCTTTATCTATATTTGTTATTATGATTGGTTATAATATAGTTTGTTTGTATTTTTTTTACTTATATTTGTTATTATGCATATATTTGATGTTTAATTTTTTTCCCTTTTTACATATATTTTTTTCACTTTTTACATATACGTATACTAATGACTATATTGTTAAACATGAATATCATAACCAACACAACAAAATATAAATTTATAACTAAACCACAAACACAATTAACACCCATGTTTAAAAATATATTGTTTATAACAACCAAATACTAATAATTATCATTTTCCTCATCATCATCATTACCCAAATAGATATCATCATTACCCAAATTTATAGATCCTAAAGAGAACGGAGAGGTGGGAGCAAATTGCGAGCCATACGTAGTAGAGGAGGGATCACTTTGCGAGCCATGAGCATGTGCAGCAGCGGACCAATTAAATACAGCATCAGGATCAAACCAAGCCACATGCGGAGGAGCAAAGTTGAGATCGAAATGGGCCTGAGATGCTCCAGCCTGGCTACCCTGAGCATGAGATGGTCCACCCTGGCTACCCTGACCATGATGGATATGACTACCCTGTGGCTGCGTCAAATGAGTGTAGTCATACTCTGTGTCTCCCACACCCCGAAGGATCCTCCCTAGGCCACGGCGGTGGCCCGGCCGGTTTCCAAATGTTAAAATATAACTTAAAAAGAGACATTTACATAATTAGCTTGAGCTGTCGGGTGTTCCCATGACCCATCCGCATGCTTGTGTCTGGCCGCATACATTTCGACCAGATCAGGGTCTTCTCCGTCATGAGTTCGCTGTAAGCACATCAAATTATCATAAGAATAGCATTTATTTAGGAAATAAATATTTTTAAACACAAGTGAATATTTCATTCTTTGTTACCGCATATTGGTCGACATACTGAGATGCCGACTGCCGACCGTGGGTCCCTGCGAGGATTTGGAGGGCCCGGTTATCCTTGTTGGTCTTGGCCCTTTTCACATGGTCCTCCCTCTGGTAGAAGCGCAACAAATCCGACCAGTCCTCCGGCTCCATACCCTCGGGAACAGCTCCCTCCAACTCAGCAATCTTCTCTAAACCCCCCTTATCATCGAAGTGGGTTTTCTTGAATCCGCTTTTCCAGTTCCGATACATATGTTGCGCATCAGCGGTGATCATGCGCTCAAATGCTTTCCGGATGGCATCATTGGGGTCCAAATTGATGAAGTGATCCAATCTGAACCGTTGCTGCAGTTTTTAAGTAATAGTTAGCAATATATCAAATTTTCACAAAATATCAATTTAGGAATATAATATTATAGAGATTGTACGTTTAAGGCTGGAATTAGGAACGCCTTATCTTGCAGGGGCACATCCGCCCATGAGTCATAAGTCATAGGGACCCCACTACCACGAACCAATGTCCCTATATAGCTCTTAAACATAGACCCCGATTCCCCCACCGCGTGCCACGTCTTAAACCTTTTCGTGTCAAAATCAACTTCAAGCCGACCTTGTTCTTGAAACTTTTTCTCCAGGTTTAGTGCCTGGTTCTTCCCCCGACCTTTTTTAGGTGCTACAAAACAAAAGAATTATTAATTTCACATGAAGTCCATAAATAAAAAACAATATATAGAAACACAAAATTTCTTACCACCGCTCCCGGCGCAGCCCCAAATTTTTCGCACCCACGATTTACGTGGTGGGTCATTACCACCATCCCCACCATGAACTGTAGCCATTTATACTGCAAATTACAAATCAAATTATACCCATATTAATAATACATACAACAATACGATAAAGGTAAAATTGTCACATTTACTTTTATACTATTTATAACTTATCTTTTTATTACTTTTATAGTTATTTTTAAAAGGTTAAAATTTTATATACTTATTTAAACTTGTTTTATATTTTTATTTTCGTACTTAAATTTTGTTATATTTTCTACAAGTATTTTATATTAATTTTTTAAAAAGTTTTTTATAGTTACTTTTATATAATTTTATATATTTTTTAGTTTTTTATAGTTACTTATATATATATATATCTTTTTATAGTTATTTTTGTATATACTTTTTATACTTCATTTTTAATATACATTTTATACAAATTGTCACATTTACTTTTATACTATTTACAACTTATGTTTTTATTACTTTTATACGTATATTTTTAAAGTTATAATTTTATATATTTCTTTTATACTATTTAAAAAAATTTATATTTCTTTTTTTCGTACTTATATTTTGTTATATTTTTTAAAGTTATAATTTTATATACTTATTTATTATTTTTTTCTATATAATCTTTTCTACCTATCTTTTATGATTTTTTTCTACTTCATTTTTCTTAAACTATTGGGGATTTTTGACAACACTAACAATTTGCTTACCAATAACACAAGAATAACAACAATTACAAACCACTAATTTATCACTTATAACAATCACAATACTAACTAATAATCCTAACACATCAATTTACAATACTAATAAACCTAACAAATCTATAGAAAATAAAATACAAACATATACCAAAACTATCAAAAAACAAATAAAAGCAAACAAAAAAGGGTAATGGCCAGAAATAAAAGCAAAAAGAAAGGGTGATGGCCGGAAAATACATACCTTGTCGGGAAAAATGGCCGAAAAACTCGCCGGAAAAAGTGATGGCCGGATTTAAAAAATAGGGTTTTGGTTGAGATTTGTTTGGTATTTTAAAAGAAAGATGGGGATGGTGGTAAGCAAAGTCGCCGCGAAAAGTTGGCCGGAAAGTTGGACGGAATTAATGGAGAAAAGAGGGTAATGGCCAGAAAGTTGGACGGAATTTTGGTATCTTCGGCAGAAAGAAAAGAAAGAGGGATAGATGTATATTGAAAGGGATGGGATGGATATATATTGAAACGGATGGTTGGTTTTAAATCACGAAAATCGAGGCCACTTTCCGCGGCGATATCGCCGCGGAAAGTGTGGTCAAAGTCAGACGCAATTAATGCTGGTAGTTGGTGACAGTTTTGTCTTTTCGACTTTCCGCGGCGACATCGCCGCGGAAAGTTTCTGGTCCGGTTACCCTTTATTCCATGGTCGGGGTACGCGTGGCGTAATTATATGGTAAATTCTTCACATAGACCAAGAAAAAGGCCACATGATAGCACATGTTCTGCACAAGTAGTAGTACTACAGGTATACAAAGGAATAGAATTACTATCGTTAATTTAATCCATTAGTTTAATCTTTTGTCACATTAGTCGTGTTTTCTATTCTTATTTCTGTTTTTAGCTTAGAGCATCCACAATGACTCTAACCTATCAATAACTTTTTTTAATTTCCACCTCACATTTTTCTTTTCCTTTTTCTTTATCATATAAAAAAAGATTCTAAGATGTACTTTTTAGGAAAAATAAAAAGTGATCATAAAAATACGATTTTAGGTTCGTTAGATTCGTGTTGACATAAGCTTTTTAATTGTAAATTTATTTCTCAAAAATATATATATTAAGTATAATTAGTTAACAAAATAGATAAAGTAAGACATTTTAGTTAAGGTAGAAAATGAAAATATAAAAAGACAAGGTTATAAATGAAACTTATAAGGGAGTAATATGAAACTTTTCATTAAAAAAGCTTTACACAATGACTTGAGCAGTATCGACCTTTTACTCAAAAAACCTATTGTACCCAATGGTAATAACCTCTTAAAAGACTTTTTTGCTTTAAAAAAACCTATTCCTCAACCTCCATTGGAGGTACCTTATATTATTTCGTTCTTTGGCGGTAGCTTTAAGAAGCAAAATGAAGGAAAATGCGCTTAAAAGAATGGGATTATTATAATCCTAAATATGCAGACTACGTTTCACGGAGGACATGTTCAGTTGTTTGGAAGTGCCATAAGCAAGCCAATGAGATTTTACTGTATGTGGGTATATATGTAATATATATGTATATAATTTAATTGTATTATTATTGATTGTCCACTTGTAATGTTTTCAGTAAACACGAAATCAGACGTCTTGTCAATGGTATCCGTCGCAAAAAGACCGGTCACCATTGTGACTACCAGTGGTTCAGGTGGTTAAATCGAAAGGGGAGGATTGGGTTTTCTACATAAATAATCGGTATTTTTTTAATTTATTTTTTCAAATTATTTGATTTTATTTGGTGAATTTGCAGGTAATTTGATGATGGGATAACGATTCCGTTCATCGGTCTGGAGGTACTGGCTGTGCTAGAAAGAAAGGAAGTACAATACTGTTGTATTCTTCTCAGGAGTGGAGAGAGGTGAAAAGCTATGAGAGGGAAGTAGGATGCAAATTTAACGAGGTAATTTGCTATTTTCTATAGCTTCAATGCCTGATATACAGGAAGGAAATGACAGTTGATTTCCTCATCCGTTAGATGTTGCAGCAGATGAGGATAAATAATCATTGTGTTGCATTTCATTATGTACCTTTTTTATATTTAGATAAATAATCATCATGTTTTTTTGTTGATAAAGCTGTGCACTTGTGTGCTCTTTATTTCTGACTTATTTCTTCTTGATTTAATGAAGATTCCTCCGATTGCTTTTGATGGTGCGTCCAGAATCGATTTGGATGGTGGCTTTGGCTCTGGAGGTAGATTCAGTGATTCCGGATTTGGTGGGGGCATGTTTGGTGGTCGAGGTGGCAGGTTTGGCTCATCTCGTGGTGGTTTTGGTAGGTCGAGTTTACGGGGGATCAGGTGGTTTTGGTAGAGGACCTAGCTCTGGACGTTCTAGTGGCTTTGGTGAAGATCCAAGTCGCTCAGGTGGTGGTTTTGCTTCTGATTGTTCAAGTGGTTTTGGTGGTGGCCGTTCAGGGAGTGGATTTGGGTACTTTTTAGACTTTATTCGGTATATAATAAAAATTATAGCAAAATAGGGAACATGTTAGATGGGCTTAATGAGCTGAAAGCCACCCTAGCTGCATATTGGTAATGCATATGACTTCCTAAATCATTTTATCCATAAATGTGAAGATTAATGTTACAATGACGTTGTTCAGGTTATCAGGTAGTCATTACTAATGCATTCATTTTTAATTCGATCCATTTATTTAAATATATATACGTAAATAGTTATTTTTAGGTTAACTCAACCTGACATGTTTTGACTATACATAGCCGCACTGTTCAATTTACAAAATTTTGTTTTATGCCTTGTCAGGTGGAGGAGGATGATGCTCAAGGCAGATAAGAATTTCCAATCTTGATTTTTTGGGTGTATCCTAAAATGGTGGAGAGTAACAGAAGATATTTGTTTTATGTTAGCAATATCAATCGTCTTCTACTAAATGTATGCGTTGTTTTTGGTTATTGTCAAACATACGATTAGTAAAAATGTATGACACACTAGCAGATTGGTTATTGTCAAACATACGATTGGTTATTGTCAACTGCTGCAAGGAAGAGGTGAAAAGGTGTTGCGCCTTGACAAAGAACGTTACGCTTCTAAACTTATTAGGCCCGGGTTAAACCCTGTCAATGGTATCCGCCGCAACGCGCGGGTACCATGCTAGTATATATATATATAATATAAATATATATAATATTATATATAATATATATATATAAGGTTAGGGTTTATGTGGCTGTTAGACACCCAAGTTGGGTGTAGAACCCCTCCCATCTTGTTTTTTTAATCCATAAAAAGCATGGGGCCAAACATTTATAGATATATTAAAAAATTAGTATGTGAAGGGTTCTACACTCAAGCTTGGGTGTCTAACAACCACATACTCCATTTCTATATATATATACATATATATTAATATATATATATATACTTTTAGAATGAAAACCCTGGTCGTACGCGACATGGCGCTCCGTGATCAACCAATGGATTTTTCCGTGACTTATGAGTATATATATATACTTTTAGAGTTTTAGTTATTATTGTTATTGTTATGTAGCTTCAGTATTTATTTTAATAGTATATCTATACGGGGTGGGTTAATTTAGGGACATCTTAAATTAGGGACCATTAGGGATATGTAATTTACACATGTGTGGTCGCCGTCGCCGGAGGATCATGGTGGTGGTCGGAGATGATGGTGGTGGTGGTGGTGGTGATGGTGGTTGTATAACTTACACATGTGTAAGTTTGTGTAAGTCGTGGTGGCGGTGGTCGCCGTCGCCGGAGGATCATGGTGGTGGTCGGAGATGATGGTGGTGGTGGTGATGATGGTGGTGGTGGTGGTCGGAGATGGTGAAAAATGAATAATTGAGAAATGTCCCTAGTGTCCCTAATTTAAAAGTGTCCCTAAATTAACTTTTCTCTATCTATTCGTATAAACCATTATTATCATTGTTGTTGTTATTGATGCTGTTAATATTTTAATATTATATCCTTTGTTAAATGCAGGGATGTGGATCTTTTGTATAGATTTTTTGAGTTCAAAATCGTTCAAGGGTTTGAATATATAGATGAGTATCTTGTCAATTATCCATTCTGTTTAGTCCTTTCTGTTCTGCTAGTCGTGTTAATGATGTACCTCCATCTTTCCTTTTGGACTAAACCTGCTGAACATATGAAGATTGGTTTCATAATTAGCATTCCAGCAATTTTCAGTATTGTCTCGTATACTTCATGCAACTAGATGAAGACTGTAAGACCTTGTTTCTCGTCTTGGACTGCATCAAGCATTGTTGTGCCGGTTTCGTATGTCATATGATCTCAAAACCTTGTTTAATTTCCTATATGTAGTACAGTATGTTTTTCGTGATTTTAAATCTTGTTACTATATATACGTATTAAGAATGCTTTAATCATCAAATGCCAGGCTATCGCCATGTTCATGAGTTTGGGCCAGACATATATGAAAATAGACCCAACAAAATCCTCACAAGACTTTCTGCATAAATTTGAAGGAAGACCTATTTGGAATGCTTTCCCTGTGACTCTCCTCCAAGTACTATTTTTCTATTCTATTTTAGTTTTTTATGAGTTTTGATACCGTGTATCTATTTCATAAGCATATGTTTTGTTGTGTTAACCAAACCGTGTGTGTGTATGTATTTCATAAGCATCTGTTTTGTTGCGTTTTAACAAAACCGTGTGTGCGTGTGTGTATATTTCATGACTCCTTTTTTATTTTTTCCATCAAGGGATTGCAACTGCTGATTTTCGCAGATTCAACCAAAGCTTATACTGAAATTTTAATCTTTTACTAGAGCACTGTATTTCTGTCTGGATGTATTGACTGACATATATTAAATCTTTGAATGCAGCCTCGCTATGCTGTTGTGAACCAATATTACCCCAAGTTCCTTAAGTATTGCACATGGCAGGTTGTGCCGGTTTCCCTTGTGTGCTCCTTTTTCATGATACTATTACAAATCTATGGCATGTATCCTCTTTGGCTCCGCTGGACTTTCTTCTTTATCCTGTATGTATCAGCCTCCTTGGCATTTTCTACCTCTTTTGCTTTCTCACTAGCATTTGTGGACAAGTTCCCTCCGCATATGTTGCTTGCCAGGCTCTATTATATCAGATTGATCTTCGGCATCTGCTTTTCTCATGTAAAATCATATGCCTTTGTACAACTTATGATCTACTTTGTGCAGTCTGTGTTCACTTGCCAGTAAGATTTACGCTGTGACGTTCGTATTAATTCCCATGTTTGGCTATATGCAGGGAGGAATACTTAAGGTTCTTGTGGCAATGGGCGTAATCAAATCCAATCACTTTTCTGACAAGTTGTTCGTTGTTGAGATGATGTTATTATCTCTTTTACAATTTGTTGCATTCTTTCCTGGATATTCTGTTTCTCAGTCCTCTCCCCAGAAGAAAAGCACTAAATTAGCTGCAGTTGCACAACATGAGCTTGTCAAGTTAAAGAAGTCGTCTCCTGGACCGTATAGTTTTTCTCAGTCCTCTACCCAGAAGAAAAGCACTAAACGACGTAAGCTCTATGAGATAAAGGAAAATTGATTGCAAATCTGAGTTGATGTTATATAGTATTTGGATAAATGTTATACTTATAATATGCCTTAGAATTGCTACTTGTTTGCGAGTAATCAAGATGATGTGTTATTATAATCAAGAGTGGTTTCGAGTTTTTAAGTTTTGATTTTTTATCTAATCATTTGTCAAATATTGTTAATTACTCGACTTGTTTACACCCCTAGCTAGCTGAACCAAAAGTAAGCATATATCGTCGCTATCACTTCAACCGGGCATAGGCCCTCTTTCCTAAATCATCTGCGGGTATCTTATCTTACAAGCACCCAAATAAGAGCACACTTCCTGGCTTGACTTTTCCACATAAAAACTTCATTAGTATACGTCTGTAGCCCGTGCTGGGCCTTTAACGAAACTGGGACCAGGCATGAAAAAGTTCGATGGAATAATTAATAATTAAACCATTATTAACCCATCTTTCGCTGCTCAGGAAATTAAGAATGTCTTATTTTCAGGGAATATTTTGTTGCATAAACTTGTCCAGAGACCCAGCTAGTGAAGCACTGGATCACTATATAGCAATGAACCGAATTCGGTTACAGATAGAAAAGGGTTATGAAAGAGGGCCCGTTATCCACGTAATCACTGTTGACAGCCTTATGGTAACTGACTAACTGTGTTGCTGAAAATTCTGATGTTGAGCCTTTTAATTGTTACACAAAACATGTTATTGGCCACCTTGTTAGTTTCAGCTATGAACCACTTACAGATAGTGATTGATGTGCAAAATCGAGTTTAAAAATTAAAAACAAGAAATACCCTAAAACTGACTACTACACACTCTCGGGCAGTGGACCCGTTCGTATATAGTATAGCTAAAAGGTAAGTCCAGGATCGAACACAGGGACAAAAACTAAGTAATTGTAGACATTAAGTAATTCTAATTAGAAAGGGTTTTGTGACCGAATTGTCACTTTGCAACAAGTAAAAGTAAATAATTTAAATCCGGTATTACCGGGGCAGGGATCGTCCTAAAACGATATTGAAAATGTTTTTAAGACAATACTTTAAAAGGCATCCATCTTGATTTCGCTCAACAATACGCTCAGATTGCACATAAATGAAGTTCCAACCCAAATTAGTTGATTAAATAACCGAGACTCAAACAAAGCACCAACCCCGTACCCGTCAAGTTAATGACATCATTTGACTCTCTTGCTTAAACTAGTTTCGTTACAAAGACCGGTACCCCAAGACATCTTTTATAACTTCCCTAATCAAACAATTGGTTTGGTTATTGAAATAACAATTATACCTATCGATTGTACCCAACCGTTAACACATTTCTCCCTATTATCATGAACGGTTATCTACCGTACCCGTCATAGACCCAATCGTTTGTACCAAAACAATCAAAATGAAATATATGTAATCAATAACTACCATTAAAGACACATATAAATCACCAATCAATTCAAGATAAATAATAAGGAAGAAATACGCTAAGATCTCGATATAACGTTAAATGAAATCAACATTGAATTAATAAAATTGTGCAATCTTTACATATTGTCTCACTCCATCAAGATGGATGATGAAGTGATTAGCCACTCATATTAAAATAAGAATAACAATTAAAATAAGAGAAATTCATTGTTACCGAATGATAATAATTGAAAGCTATGAACGAAAACGATCAAATCGTGTTTGAAAGCCTAGAAATTGATTAAGATCTGAAAAATCTCCAAACTAGGGTTCTTCACACGGCTGCTAAAAAAAAAGAAGTATTTTGGCCTAATTTTCAAGCTATTTATACGAACCCCCAAAGGCTGCCAGAAACGCGCCCAGTTGCGGCGCAACTTGCATTGCGGCGCAACTATAGTTGACTTCGGGCTTTGACTTTGACTTTCGTTGACCTAGACTGGCTTGAACTTGCACCCATTGCGGCGCAACTGAAGGACGTTGCGGCGCAACTTATTCCTCTGGTTCTGGGTTGCGGCGCAATGAAGAGTTGCGGCGCAACTCGCCTTTGACTTGCGTTGACCTTTGACTTATGTTGACTCTTTGCTGGCCAGGAAGGAAGGGTGTTGCGGCGCAACTTATTCTTCTGGAATTGGGTTGCGGCGCAACTGGCCTTTTTCAGCATTGACTTTGGTTGACTTTCTGCAATCTTCATCCAAATGCTTCCGAAATCCTCCGTTAGCACTCAATTCATCTCAACAATGTTGTTTTTTCCAGATTTGCGCTTAAATACCTGTCAGTACCCTGAAACACTAACAAATACCATAAACGCACCAATTGTATACAAAAACGACTCATAAACCATGCGAAATCAACTAAATACGTTGTGGGAAATGGGTATAAAATACGACATATCAAATCCCCCCACACTTAAGCTTTGCTTGTCCTCAAGTAATTCCAAACTTCAAAACTTAGTTTACCTTGGCAAAAATGGAGTAACATTACCGTAATAAAAAAAAGAAGCTAAACCATCATTGAAAATGAAACGAGATGGTTAGGCAGTTTTAATCTTAAATGAAAACTGGAATGTTTGACAATACTTGACTGATATACAAGCCTTAATAACACGACTAAGCACAAAAGAAACGAATAAGTGATATCTCGTCTATCCTACTCCAACTAACTTACACTTGGGGTTGAATATTTGAATTATCACTCAATGCCTAGTCGTGATGCATAATCTTTTAACCATAGGCTTGTACTATGTTCGTTCCTTCACCATCATGATGCAAGCACCACAACGTCTATCAAAAGAGGACTTTAAGGGTTTGAATGAACTTTAAGGCTAAACAAGGTATTTAAAAGGGTATGGAAATTTGGGTAACAAAGGGTGTTAACAAAGAAATAACACAACATTTAACAAAGTTTTCACATATAGTCTAGTCCATAAACAATCCCATGTCATTAGTTGCCAACGGTCCAAAACCCGAGAAGTTGTCCAGACAATACCCCCAATAGACGATTAAAAACCGACACCATTGTGGTGTATGACCTTATACAACTCAATCAACCAAATCTAACCATGTTGGCTTAAACAAACGCGCCAACCCACAAATAACAACTTAAGATGATAGCATTAAGATCCTCTCGTTGGTGTAATTGATGTACCAACTTACAAAAATGATTTGACCAAAATTGAGAAATACCAATTGACAGCCCAAGCTCTTTTTTTTTTTTTTTTCTTTTTCTGTTTTTCAATTCTTTTATTCTCTTTTTTTCATTTTTTTTTTGTGAGCTACTTTTACTCTGACTAATTGGTATTCTCTTACATAACATTTGAAACAGTGACAAACCATATACTCATATGCTCAAATGAACGATTCAGACTTTATCCAAACAAACATGACGAAATCAATCTATTCTCAGAAACCGAGAATATCCCAACCCGACATAAAGGACAACTCCAAACCATCCACTAGCATAGGCAACCAATGACCCACCAGGACTTCGACTATCGGTATGGCTAGGAAAAGGTATATATTAAGGGTGGATTTAATAACAAAGAACAGGCTAGTGACAACAGTTTTCTATTGTTTCTTGCACTAAAAGTGAGTGCAAACCAAGGGTTTAACAGGAGATTCACTAACCAGTGTAGTTAGCTACTAAGCACATTAACAAAACATGCACATAACAAATTTTTACAAAACAAGGGTGAATCAAACAAAGAACAATGGTTTTATCCTAAATTTGCCTCTTCTGATAAATAACACGGAACGATCAACCAGGACAAGTTCTAGAATCAATGCAATCACCGGCACACTCATAGCAAATGAAATAAACCGGAAATGGAAAATCAACCTCAAACTTGCACATCATAGTTCAGAGCTCTAAAAGAGACCCTTACTCCTGGATAAATCCAAAAGCCTACGAGAGGGACAAATTAACAAGGCTAATAAATCCAGAACCATAACACCTATCATAACTAGCAATGAATCAATAATCTCACAATTTGGGTGTTTTAGTGCTTTGAGCGTGCTAGTCATATTATTAATCCAGAAGGGATTGCCTAATTAATCAGTCAAAACACATTCCACATATTAAAATTTTGTACCAAAGGTGTAGTCAAATTGCTTATTAAGTTCTATAATTAAGTGACAAAAGCAATTAACTACAAGGACAAGCATGCAAAAGTTCAAAATTCGTCAAAAATACCCGACTTTTTCCTAATTACCACCCCCCCACACTTGAGTTGGACAATGCCCTCAATGTCCAATGAACTAAGGTAAACTAAGGGAAATAGGGGAAAGTAAACAAAAACAAAATCAAGAACAAGAAAAACTTGCCGGGTATGATGTATGTTTCATGCCTGAATATGATGCCAACAAAATATGTCGCTGAACTTACTGCCAGCATATGCACATGACATTCAACTTGCTATCAACATGAACACACCATTAACGAGCACATAATCAAATAACCATGCATAAATCCTATCCCTAATTAACGGAAATGGAAAATCAACCTCAAACTTGCACATCATAGTTCAGAGCTCTAAAAGAGACCCTTACTCCTGGATAAATCCAAAAGCCTACGAGAGGGACAAATTAACAAGGCTAATAAATCCAGAACCATAACACCTATCATAACTAGCAATGAATCAATAATCTCACAATTTGGGTGTTTTAGTGCTTTGAGCGTGCTAGTCATATTATTAATCCAGAAGGGATTGCCTAATTAATCAGTCAAAACACATTCCACATATTAAAATTTTGTACCAAAGGTGTAGTCAAATTGCTTATTAAGTTCTATAATTAAGTGACAAAAGCAATTAACTACAAGGACAAGCATGCAAAAGTTCAAAATTCGTCAAAAATACCCGACTTTTTCCTATACCACCCCCCCACACTTGAGTTGGACAATGCCCTCAATGTCCAAAGAACTAAGGCAAACTAAGGGAAATAGGGGAAAGTAAACAAAAACAAAATCAAGAACAAGAAAAACTTGCCGGGTATGATGTATGTTTCATGCCTGAATATGATGCCAACAAAATATGTCGCTGAACTTACTGCCAGCATATGCACATGACATTCAACTTGCTATCAACATGAACACACCATTAACGAGCACATAATCAAATAACCATGCATAAATCCTATCCCTAATTAACGGAAATGGAAAGTAAAATACGATGTTCTAGCACCCTTAAGGGTGATTACAAACCAACAAATGAAACTAAATAAAAGTACGGAAATTGAAATTGTTCAAACAAATACAATTACAAGCCATCCGAACCAACCGACGGCAGCAGCATCAACTCATCAACAATCACTGAGGAGGGTAGGGGTAAGGGCCTGAACCAAAAATCGATCCAGCCATCTCCTCAGCAAACGAAGGTTCTGCCGAACCTGATCCTCCAGCATCATCTCCAGCCTGTGTACCTGCAAAAGATCCAAAGCTAATAGGGTTATCGGGCCCCGTCCCTCCAACATCATGGGAAGGAGGCACCTCAAACTAACGCTCTGGTGGATAGAAGAATCCACCTCCAACTCTGTGCTCTGGAATGAAAATGCTAGGAGGGCTGTAATCCGGAATCGGCTGAGGTGGATGAAACTGCTCACCCCTATACTGAGCCTCCCACATGGGCTGATACCTATGCTGATCATGCATCAAATGACCCATACCTGAACCCAACCACCTGAAATCACTGTCTACCCTCGACTCAAACTGCCCATGAGACCGCTAAAAGTTCTGCTGGGACTCCCACATGTTATTCATCAATGTCCCCAAAGAAGTAAAATCCCATGGACCTGAATGGGCGGCAACAGAAGAAGATGGTCCCTCAGAAGGTGTAGTGGTGGCACGACGCTTAGGGCGTCGTGCGGGCTCAAGCGGCTGCTCTGGTGCATCCGCCATCTCTGCATCATCATCATCACCTGAATCCTCCTCCTCATCATCAGAATCACCATCACTATAATCAATTAACTCCGGAATAGCATGCTTATGGGCTAAAGGCTTAATCAACTTCCACCTCTTCAAATCATTCCACGTAAAGGGCTTCATAGATTTGCAGTTCAAAGCCCCTGCATTATCAACACCTTCAAAATACTTCACCATTTTTGAAATGAAGTGGCCACAAACTAAACCTCTATCCCGAACTCCTTTAGTTCCCATATGCTTCGCCAACACAAACGGGGCACATGCCTTCCTCTGCACATCTCCCTCATCGAACAACCTCAACAACCACAAATCTTCCATGTAAAGCTTATCCGGGTGATTGGTCCTATGGACAACAGAATGGACCAACATCTTGTGGAACAATCGCAAGATAGGCGATTGGAGCGTATTTGCCCCACAAGCCGCTTTCCAAGCGCGGCCCCCAGAAACCCGGTTATAGTATTCCCTGAAATCACCTGCCTCCCTAGTAAAACCGGAGGTATTCCTAACCGAAATGCTTAAAAGACGCTCAAATGCAGGATCATCCAAGGTCTCTTGGGTGTACATCCTCGTGCACAACCCGAACTCAGCAATGGTGAGGGTTCTATTGACACCCCCACAACGAAAAAATATGACCGGCTCAGTAAAAACATCCTTAACTTTTTCAATATTCTCAACCGAAATAGTTGAGTAGACCTCTAAACACCATTCCTTGCAAACCACTTCCCGAATCCTAAATATGTCAAACCACAGACTGAATTCCTTAGCGACTAGATTACCATCCCCATCATTAGAATAACCCATCAGCTGCATATACCTACTAATGCCCGCACGGGCATTCAATGAATCCAACATACCCGGTTCCATATACCGAGGTTCAATTATGTCCTTCTGATAGATGGTTGCTAACCTATTTGTGTATTCAGTCTTTTTCTCTGGAGTAGCTCTCGGGAATCGTAACCATGGGTGAGTGGGGAACTCCCATAACAATCGCCTCGGGGGTCAGACCACTCTCGCTTGGGGCAGCAGCCGACGAGGCTCTTCCTTTACCTCGTCCTGCCCGGCTAGATGAAGCGGGTTCCTACACATACAAGAAACGATTAAAAACTGAAACCCGACATATAAGCATGTATATAAAAGCATAACCCACACAGGTCTGGAAAAGTGACAGTTGCGGCGCAACTGGATGAGTTGCGGCGCAACTTATCTGTCTGGTTTTCAGTTGCGGCGCAACTCCTGTCTTTCTGGGTTGAGGTCGAGCAGCAGCAGGGGTTAACACAAAATTCCCGCCAACAAATTAACAAATTAATTCTTAGGATTACACTTTCAATGTACATATAAATCTGAATTAACCCTAATTCAACTTCATTATCACAACAATCCAACAAATCTTCAATTAACTTTACAATTAAACCACCCATTCATTATTCTATCCCCATTCACCATCAAATTCGAAATTCAAGAAGCAAAATAAGCATAAACCCATAAAGATTCGAATTATTCAAGAACACTATGAAATTAAAGCATTAAAATCATGAATGGAGGTTAAAGTAACACATACCTTTCCGGATCTAACCATGATGAATGATTGAAAGATGAAATTAATTGAAAATTAAAGGGAATTTGGAGGAAAATTGAATTTGGGTCGGTTGGGAAGTTGAGAGGAAAACAGGGGGCTCAATAATTGATGGCTGAGTGTTGTGAGAAACTATTTACCCCGATCCCCTTTTTGTCTAATGGATGTTGACCCGGTTTGACCCAGGTTGCGGCGCAACCCGACTAGTTGCGGCGCAATTGGCTTATTTTTGAACTGAAATTTTTATTTATTTATTTATTTTTTGGATTTTCGATTTTTCTGAACACGACACGTGGCAAGACACGTTGCGGCGCAATGAACAGGCTGCGGCGCAACCGAATTACAGAAGGATAAGTTGCGGCGCAACGGCCTTCATTGCGGTGCAACTCAATAGTCTCATTGCGGCGCAACCTAATGTTGCGGCGCAACTACCCTCCCCACACTTACCTTTTGTTTCTTCCTAGAAAACGACTTACCGGAAGGCACGGGAGCGGCTCCTACCTGCAATTCTTATTAAAACACATTACCAATGACAATTAAACAAAAATGAAAAACAAGAAACACGGGTTGCCTCCCGCGAAGCGCTTAATTTATTTACGAGTCTTTAGCTCGACTCATGGTCCTTTCTTCATCAATTTCCTTTCGAAAAATGGAAACTCGTCAACGACGACTCCCACATTTTCCTCTTCTTCATGATAGAGCTTCAACCTGTGACCATTAACAATAAAAGTAGTACCATCCGATTTAAACAACTCAACATAACCAGACGGATAGACATGTTTGATCACAAAATGGCCGGTCCACCTAGAAGTCAACTTAGGTTGCTTGAACTTATACTTTGAAAGGAATAACAAGACTTTATCACCGGCTTTCAAGTCCTTCTCTCTAATCCTACGATCATGCCAAACCTTAGTTCTCTCTTTATAGGGCATGGAATTCTCATAAGCATTCAATCTCAACTCATCTAACTCATGCAATTGCAACATTCTCAATTCACTACTTTCAACTAAGTCCATATTGCAATTCCTAAGAGCCCAATAAGCTTTATGCTCTATTTCTAACGGCAAGTGATATGTTTTACCATAAAGTAACCTATAAGGTGTAGTCGCAATTGGAGTCTTAAATGCGGTTCTAAACGCCCATAATGCATCATCCAATTTCTTAGACCAACATTTAGGATTATCCCCTATGGTTTTCTCAAGGATTCATTTTAAAGCCCTATTAGTATTTTCTACTTGACCACTTGTTTGAGGGTGATAAGAAGTAGAGAAACGATGATGAACACCATACCTTTTCAACACCTTAGCAAGTTGGTGATTCGCGAAATGAGTTCCACGATCACTTATTAAGGCCTTAGGGAAACCAAAACGACAAAACAATTGCTTTAAGAAATCAATTACAACCCTTGCATCATTAGTTGGCAAGGCCTTAGCCTCAGCCCATTTCGACACATAATCAACCGCCACTAAAATGTAAAGACACTTATTTGAAGGCGGAAAGGGTCCCATAAAATTAATTCCCCAAAGATCAAATTCCTCACAAACCTGAATGAAGTTTTGTGGCATTTCATCCTTCTTTGAAATGGTACCTTGACGTTGACAAACTTCACACGTCTCCACTAAAGTTTGAGCTTCCTTGAAGATTGAAGGCCAATAAAATCCTGCATCAAATACCTTCTTACCGGTTACAGATGGTCCATAATGACCTCCGGTTTGTCCATAGTGGCATGCATCCAAAATCTTCCGGGTTTCTGCACCGGCCATACATCTCCTAATCAAGCCATCTGCACACATGCGAAACAAATATGGTTCTTCCCAGAAATAGTACTTAATCTCAGAAAAGAATTTCTTTTTCTGTTGATAAGTCATTTCCTTAGGAAGAACACCTGCACATAAATAGTTAGCAATGTCTGCAAACCATGGATCTTCTTCCACATCTACCTGCATTAAAAACTAGTCAGGAAAAGAATCATTAATATCATGCTCCTTTAACTCCTCAAGGTGAGGGTTTTCGAGCCTACTTAAGTGGTCGGCTGCCACATTTTCAGCCCCACTCTTATCTTTGATCTCAATATTAAATTCCTGTAAAAGTAAGACCCAACGAATTAAACGAGGCTTAGCATCTTGTTTCGAGAACAAGTATTTCAAAGCCGAATGGTCGGTGAACACAATAGTCTTATTCAAAACCAAATAGGGTCTAAACTTATCAAATGCATAAACAACGGCTAACAACTCTTTCTCGGTCACGGTATAGTTCTGTTGAGCCGGGTTTAAGGTCTTGCTAGCATAGAAATAGGGCGGAAATGCTTATCCTCCCTTTGGCCTAGAACGACCCCCAAAGCATAATCACTAGCATCACACATTAACTCAAACGGTAATGACCAATTTGGTGGAGACATAATGGGAGCATTGGTCAATTTAACTTTAAGTGATTTAAATATATCAAGACAATCTTTATCAAAATTGAATGGGACATCTTTTTCTAACAACTTGGTCATTGGTCGGGGGATTTTCGAAAAATCTTTTATAAATCGACGGTAAAACCCGGCGTGACCCAAAAAGCTTCGAATTGATTTGACATTAGTGGGTGGAGGCAATTTAGCTATAACATCAATTTTGGCTTTATCTACCTCTAAACCCGCCCTTGAAACTTTGTGTCCCAAAACAATTCCTTCTTTCACCATAAAATGACACTTTTCCCAATTCAAGACCAAGTGTGCCCTTTCACACCTTTCAAGCATTCTATCAAGACTTTCAAGACAATTTTCAAATGAACTACCGAAAACAGAAAAATCATCCATAAAAACCTCCATGGATGTTTCTATCATGTCCTGAAATATGGCAATCATACATCTTTGAAAAGTACCTTGGGCATTGCAAAGACCAAATGGCATCTTTCTATAGGCATATGTGCCAAAAGGACAAGTAAAAGTGGTCTTCTCTTGGTCCTTGGGGTCAATGGGTATTTGGAAGTACCCGGAGAACCCATCCAAAAAGCAGAAATACTCGTTACCGGTGAGCCGTTCGAGCATTTGATCAATAAAGGGCAAGGGAAAGTGGTCTTTACGGGTAGCATCATTCAATCTCCGATAATCAATACATACCCTCCACCCCGTGACGGTCCTTGTGGGAACCAATTCATTTTTATCATTCAAAATTACGGTCATCCCACCCTTCTTCGGTACACAATGTACCGGACTTACCCATGGACTATCCGAGATGGGGATTATGATTCCCGCATCAAGTAACTTTATAATCTCATTTTTGACCACATCTTTCATATTTGGATTTAATCTTCGTTGCCTTTGCACAACCGGTTTCACATTATCAACAAAGTTAATGATATGTTTGCAAAATTCTGGACTTATACCCGGAATATCAGAAATTTTCCATGCAAAGGCCTTTTTATGGGCCTTTAGGACGGTCATAAGTCTAGATTTCTCATCCTCCATTAATGAGGATGAGGTAACAACTGGTAAAAGAGATGTACCTTCCAAATATGCATACTCAAGATGGTCCGGAAGTGGCTTGAGTTCCAAGTCGGTACTAGGGTTCTCCACCGAAGTTAGCACCCGTGTGCTCTCACTAGTGGTGATCTCTTCAAAGGTCTCATCTTCCGGTGGAGTTTCATCAACACTCAATGCCATAATTTCTTGCATCATATCTCCAACCAATTCTTGCTCCTCTTCACTGCAAGCTAGCAATGCTTGACCTTCTTCCATATCCAAGAATTCCATGAGCTCTTTCTCCAAAGCATCTTCTTCTTCAATCACATCCAACCTGAAACAAGTTTCATCACAAGAATAAGGATGCTTTAGTGCTCTATCAACATTAAAAACAACTCTATCATTACCAACTCCTAAGGAAATTTCCTTGGCCTTAACCCGGATGATAGCATCCGCGGTCATAAGGAATGGTCGGCCAAGAATTAGGGGGACTTTGGCGTCCGCCTCCATCTCAAGGATAACAAAATCAACCGGAAATATCATATGCCCCACCTTAATTGGCAAATTTTCCGCTATCCCCATTGGATATTGGAAAGAACGATCCGCGAGCCTAATGCTCATGCGGGTAGGGGTCAAATCTCATAGAGACAACTTTCTATAAACAGAATAAGGCATCAAATTTATACTAGCCCCAAGATCGGCCAATGCCTCACACAAATAAGCACCAAAAGAACAAGCAATAAGAAAACTCCCTGGATCTTCCAACTTGGGAGGAATCTGATTTTGAATGATTGCTGAACATTCGGCACTCATAACCGCAGTCTTAGCCTCTTCAAGCTTCTTCTTGTCACTTACAAGTTCCTTGAGGAACTTTGCATAATTAGGCATACCTGCAAGCAAATCAACTAAAGGAACAGTTATATTCACAGATTGAATAAGATCAACAAATTTCTTAAAATGTTCCTTCACTTTTTTTTCCTCAACCGTTGAGGAAATGGAATCTTTGGTTGATACGGCTTCACCGTCGGTTTCTCAGCGGGTTTGGATGGAACGGCCGGTATTGGCACGGCTTGGTTCGGTTCCATCTCAATTTCCTCATCAACCGTCTCCTCTTCTTCATTTTCCTGCACAAGTGGAAAAGAATCATTAGGTAAAGGATTTGCAGAATCATAAGTCTTACCCATCCTTGTAGTTATGGCATTCACTTGCTCATTTCGAGCATTTGGAGGGGTATACTTCTGTCCCGATCCTTGACTACTTTGCCCTTGGTTATTGGATTGAGGCTTTGGATTCTGTTGAGTGTTGCTCGGTAGAGTACCGGGCTGCCTACTTGAGTTTCCTAGCCTCTCGAGTCTTCCTTCTAAATCTTTGATGGTAGCTTGTTGATTCTTAGCTCCTTGATCCAACTTATGTCCGATCCCATCCAAGCGAGTAGTCAAAGCGTCCAAAACATGAATCACCTTCTTAGACTCTTCTGCAACTTGTTCATTAGTTGACTTTTGGGCACCAATGAACTCCTTCACTATGTCTCTTAATTCCGGATCTGAGCCTCTTTGATTGGTGAACCTACTAAACCTGTTACCACCATAACCAGAAGTGTTAGCATTAACAAAAGAAGAAGAAGGGTAAGAACTACCTGATGGCCGGTTTTGATAACCGGTATTTTGGTTGAAGTTCCCTTGATTCTGAACATAGCTAACATCTTTCACGGGTTTATCCGGGAAATCCTCCGAATAATGCAAGTCTCCACAATGCTCACACCCGTCGGCCATAACCTTAACATCTCTCTCAAGGCTCTTGAATCTAGTATCTTGACTATCAAATCTCTCGTTCATTTGCTTCTAGAGAGCCTTAACTTCGGTAATGAGCTTAGAGTCCTCACTACTCTCCACCTTAGCCACGGTGGTTCTACTAGACCTCTTATCTCGATCCTCATCTCTTGTAGAAAACTCCCTAGCCATATCCTCGAGAATCTTATATCCTTCATTTGGAGAAATGTTATTGAGACTACCCCCAAATGCATATTCGAGCTCCCTTTTTGTTTTCCTATCCAAACCATCATAGAAAATCTCGAAGCTTTCTTCGGTGCCCATACTATGTCCGGGGCAATTTCTAAGCATTTCTTTGAACCTTTTCCATGCATCAACAACATCTTCACCGGGTTCTTGAGAAAAACCTCGGATTTTGTTTTCTAATTGTCTTTGAGTTCTAACCGAATAAAACTCATCAATAAAGCCTTCCCGAAGTTCGGCCCAAGTGGTAAATGAGTTTTCGGGTAACTCCTTAAACCATGAAGATGCATCTCCAATGAGAGTCATAGGAAATAGTTCCAACTTAACGGCTTCCGCTTGCCCTGTACCATATTGATAAAGCCTACATATCTTCTCAAACCTCTCAAGATGTGCATATGGGTCATTTCTTCGAATCCCATCAAACTTATCTTCTTCCACACTCTTGAGATGATTCCCTTTCAAAGAGAAATCCACTGAAATATTCGGAGGGCGAATAGCTGTGCCCCGGTCCGCCGGTATATTCCTTCTTCTCTCCCCGTAAGGACGGGCATTCGGATCTACCGGTTGTTCATCACCCATTCTTCTACCCCTTTGTTGTTGGTTAAAATTAAGGTTGGTTCTAGGTATGACAATAGTACTCGGTTCAGGTGTTTGAACTTTCTCTTCTTCTTCTGAATCTGAATCTTCTCCACTCCCAAATATTTTACCTGCTTCTTTCAACTTATTAACCAACTGATCTTCTAAATCCTGAACAGGTGGGACACTGGTTTCGGTTTCTAAATCTATTTTGACTGGTGTGAATGGTTCCTGGCTACTTCTTTACACAAGTCAACGTCTGACTTTCCCTGGATTAGACAATGGGCTAAGCAAAGGTCGGCCAGAAGCTCTTGTGTTCATCAACTAACAAGAACCTGCACACTCACCACAAACAAACCGTCAACCGCACCTGTGGTATAATTGAAATGAAAATAAAATACAACTATCTAATAAAGCAATAACTTTCTCACAAATGAATGTGAAAAAGGATCGAACTACCAAATAAACAACTACTTAAAATTAGTCCCCGGCAGCGGCGCCAAAAACTTGATGTGCAAAATCGAGTTTAAAAATTAAAAACAAGAAATACCCTAAAACTGACTACTACACACTCTCGGGCAGTGGACTCGTTCGTATATAGTATAGCTAAAAAGTAAGTCCAGGATCGAACACAGGGACAAAAACTAAGTAATTGTAGACATTAAGTAATTCTAATTAGAAAGGGTTTTGTGACCGAATTGTCACTTTGCAACAAGTAAAAGTAAATAATTTAAATCCGGTATTACCGGGGCAGGGATCGTCCTAAAACGATATTGAAAATGTTTTTAAGACAATACTTAAAAGGCATCCATCTTGATTTCGCTCAACAATACGCTCAAATTGCACATAAATGAAGTTCCAACCCAAATTAGTTGATTAAATAACCGAGACTCAAACAAAGCACCAACCCCGTACCCGTCAAGTTAATGACATCATTGACTCTCTTGCTTAAACTAGTTTCGTTACAAAGACCGGTACCCCAAGACATCTTTTATAACTTCCCTAATCAAACAATTGGTTTGGTTATTGAAATAACAATTATACCTATCGATTGTACCCAACCGTTAACAAATTTCTCCCTATTATCATGAACGATTATCTACCGTACCCGTCATAGACCCAATCGTTTGTACCAAAACAATCAAAATGAAATATATGTAATCAATAACTACCATTAAAGACACATATAAATCACCAATCAATTCAAGATAAATAATAAGGAAGAAATACGCTAAGATCTCGATATAACGTTAAATGAAATCAACATTGAATTAATAAAATTGTGCAATCTTTACATATTGTCTCACTCCATCAAGATGGATGATGAAGTGATTAGCCACTCATATTAAAATAAGAATAACAATTGAAATAAGAGAAATTCATTGTTACCGAATGATAATAATTGAAAGCTATGAACGAAAACGATCAAATCGTGTTTGAAAGCCTAGAAATTGATTAAGATCTGAAAAATCTCCAAACTAGGGTTCTTCACACGGCTGCTAAAAAAAAAGAAGTATTTTGGCCTAATTTTCAAGCTATTTATACGAACCCCCAAAGGCTGCCAGAAACGCGCCCAGTTGCGGCGCAACTTGCATTGCGGCGCAACTATAGTTGACTTCGGGCTTTGACTTTGACTTTCATTGACTAGACTGGCTTGAACTTGCACCCATTGCGGCGCAACTGAAGGACGTTGCGGCGCAACTTATTCCTCTGGTTCTGGGTTGCGGCGCAACTCGCCTTTGACTTGCGTTGACCTTTGACTTATGTTGACTCTTTGCTGGCCAGGAAGGAAGGGTGTTGCGGCGCAACTGGAAGACGTTGCGGCGCAACTTATTCTTCTGGAATTGGGTTGCGGCGCAACTTGCCTTTTTCAGCATTGACTTTGGTTCACTTTCTGCTTCCGAAATCCTCCGTTAGCACTCGATTCATCTCAACAATGTCGTTTTTTCCAGATTTGCGCTTAAATACCTGTCAGTACCCTGAAACACTAATAAATACCATAAACGCACCAATTGTATACAAAAACGACTCATAAACCATGCGAAATCAACTAAATACGTTGTGGGAAATGGATATAAAATACGACATATCAGTGATTCAGATTGCGAAGCTTCAGAATGGGTCTTGCATCAGATTTTATGAAGAACAGTAATATATTGATTGGTCGGATACATACAATAGACAATTGTGCATCAAATTAGCTGCTTAGAAACTGCCAGCAATTGTGCAGTCAAAGGTTTCCTTGAATTACTGGAAAATTTGATGGTGTGCTGATTGCTGAACTAGTATGATTTACCGTCATTCAACTGACGTTGGAGTAGTATATCTTAATGTTATACACACGGTAATCAAATTTTCTGTTAATATTTCGGGGTATTTGTCACCAAACGTGCAAGTTGAAGAGATTGAGAACGATGTCAAGCGCGCTGAATTCAGTAGGGCATACCTTATTGCTTCGTTAGCTAAAGCCATGAGGTGAGTTTGGTACATTTTCTACTTTTTAGTCAAACAAATTACTTTCTGCCTTCAAATTTGGTTTTACTTTCTCAAGTCAAAATAGAAAATCCGTTGACTAAATTGACCTTACCTTAGAAAAAATATTAATTTGAAAGATTATGTTTATAATATTTTATTAAATCAAATTTGTTTTTGACTCTATAAATGTTGGCCATGAAAGCAAAAGGGAGTGTCATGCATGACTAAGAAAAAAAAAAGTTAAGGAGGAACCTTGTCTCCGGTATCATATTGAATACCCATCATGAACTTTTCGTAAGGTTTTTTTTTACACTGGTGAAATACCTCCATTTAGTTTTCACATGATCTGGGCACCCTAAGAATCGAACCGCGTCATTTAAGTCTTCCCATGTGGGCGTTAAGCTTCATTGATAACGGGTACCACCCCATCTATTGATGGATTAGTGATGCATCACAAGGATGGAGCTCATGTCTGTGGCAACTTCAATTCGTATGGTCATTAATGGACAACTACGTATGGGGACTTGGTTACAAGGTGAGATGGCCAATGGGGTTGGTGGCCCATTGGTAAGGTCTTTGACCTTGGGAGGATCCACCTGGGTTCGAGTCCCACTTCTCACATTTGTAAGGGTGGATTAATAGGGTTTTTCGAGAGTCCTGGTTTTCAGGCATACGTGTAATTTAGGAGTAGGAGTAGAATAAAATGCCGTTCAAAAAAAAAAAACAAGGTGAGATGGATTACACTATGGTGACCGCAAAACATGTGATCGGATACCCAAACTGTCAGCAAGATGGTATCAAGATTTTCTATATATGGAACAAAAGCCAGCTGGTTGATGTTTTGGGAATAGAACTCAAGAATCAGTACGTGCACAAATTAAACAAGCAGATTTATATGATGTTTGATTTGCACATACGAATATAATTTGTCATTCGTAGTAACAATTTGTACGTTACTGTACTTTTATGTGTATACATGTAAATCCGAGATCTCTAAAATAAATGTTTGCAAACAAGATGTGGACTCTGCAAATCAATTGGCTTTTATTCATAAATATAACAAATTAAGGCATATATGGCACAACAAAAGAATGTGAATACTTTGTAACAAATTTACATGAATTTTCATGCTCTCCTTGGAGAGTTTATTATTGTAGTTAAAAAAAAAAACAAAAAAATCTTCATAAAATAATGTTGATCATATTAGTTCATGGATGTATTCAGGACAAGATTTCAGCGTGACGAGTTGCTTTTTTCTCATTGTTGATCTCGATCAAGCTTTCTTTAACCAACTCTGTTGCATACGTTACCACATCCGACCAATTCCTGTACAAAAATACACAAGTCATCATTATAAATTCCAACACAATAAATAGTTATATGAAAGGTCGGAAAAATGAGGCATTTTAAGGAAATAAGTACCCTTTGGATGTGTCAAATGCAAGTCCTACAGTGTTTTTAGCCTCTTCAATTGCATAACGGAATCTTTTGGCCTCAGACGCGGAACATATTTTGTTATCTGAAACCCTCAGTTGAGAAGGTTTCACGTCACAAAATATAGGAATAACCTTCTTCCCAGACTCGATCATCAAAGCAAGTTCGTGAAGACAAAAGTAGGATTCACAATAACGAGGTGAAAAAACCGCGACACCAATTTTACATCCCATTATAGCATTATCGATATGGTCAAAAAGCTTATCACCCGGTTTCATGTTCTTGTTGTCAAGAAATGAAGGGATTCTTGACATTGAAAGTTGAAGGTGGAGCAACGAGGCTATTGATCTCTTCGTATCTATCCCTCGATGGTTTATAAAAACGTCACATGCCGGATGAACCGTGGGCCGGATCCTTTGAAATGCCATTTGGCGTTTGATGGTGTTTAACATGGCTGAAGAACGATGCATGGTGTTATATATACTGTTTAAGGAAAGTGATAGCAATAAAAGTTTTGAAAGCTTTTTGTGTTTTATGTTTGTGTTTGATTTGATATACAATACAATTATAAATTAAGGTGATGGCAAAGGTTTCTATTTATAGATGATGGTCATAATGTGTACGTGTGATTTGACTGAGAATATATGTTCCAGATTTGGACTTATTAGAATACAAGTAAACATTATGACAATATTGGTAAAAGTGTCAATTCTTTATATTGTTATAATACTTTGAAGTGGGTTAGTCATTTTTGATCGATAACTCAACATTTTGTATGATTATATATAATGTCCAATGAACATGAATGATATTAACTTAGCTACTAAAAATAACATAACAATGTATTATATGGGTAAACAAAAACATATATTCTTTGGTATTGTCGTACTATTTATTTTGAATATATGAAAAGCATTCTTCATAATTCTTGTTTTAAGGGGGGAAAAACGGATAGTTGAATGGATCAATGTTGAGGGATATAAGAATTAAAAACCCGACAACCCGACAAAGGATCCTTTGAATGTTTTTCAAGTTATATAAATATAAAATAAGTTCATGCATATGGAATTGAATTTCCAAAGACCCTTCAAAGACGTTTTTAAACCACTTTCGCGTTCATTCCCAAGTATACCTTTTGTCTAAATCTTACTATTATTGTTTAAGTTAAACAATGATATTACATGATAAAATTAATCATCATCATTATTATATTAAAATATAGTACTGTAACAGTTGTGGTGAGGATTTCGTCAACCGAGAAAATATTAAAATCTCCCATCTTTCACCACTTCAAAAACTTGTTACTATAAAATTTTTAATTGATGATGTGTCTAAATTACTGTTAACGTAAAGGCGTTGTTTAAGACCATCTTTAACCCACCACACTGAAACTCAGTTTATTGATGTCACATCAGTAATACACTGACTCACCACACTGAAACTCAGTTTATTGATGCACATCAGTAATACACTGACTCACCACACTGAAGCAATTTTACCATTAACCCCCACACTAAACTATCAGTTTATTGGTGCCACATCATAATTTATATTATTATTATTAAAAACACAATATATCAAATAAAAAACATATTATAATAAACTAAAAACACATTTCACTAATAATAACAAAAGGTTAAATTAAAACACAAAAACATTAAAATTAAAAATTAAAACACAAAACATTAAAATTAAAAATTAAAACACAAAATAAATAAATATAGAGTTCACAAAAGGGTATATATTAAAACTTTATAAACTAGTATAGTTAACTTGTAAACATATAATAAGTTGAGGGGCTAAAGTAGAAATGTTACATTAAATCTCGTGTTACATTAGATTTACATCTCCATTTGACTGTTTCCTATTCATCTTCTTCACCGATTCACTGCAACTTCGTTTCTTTTTTTTTATATATAAATGGTTGATGCCCACGCACAAAAGAAAAGAAAAAAGAAAATCAATATTCTTCCTTCACAGCGCGGTAGTGAAGGAATACACTGAAGAAAACGCTGCATCGATGATACGAGCAGCAAGCCTGATCCAGAAGTGCAGTCCTCTTCACAAGCCCATCTCGTTGATGCAAGGCCCAAAAGGGAGTCCAAGAAGAAGCCAGCACGTTACTTAGATTAATTTAGTTTATTTGCATTAGTTTATTTTACAGCACGTCTCATGTAGTGGATAAGGTAGTTGATAGAGTCAAAGAGTCTAGCATGGTAGTTTCCTAAGAAAATGGCATGTCGCCATAGTGGTAAGTTGAGTCAGTTACATTGCACGTTTATATATTCTTGTACTTACATTTGGAGAAATACATAGAAAATTGTCCCAAGCTTTTTGCTTTACCTCTTTGAATTCTATTGGAGCCTGATCCCCTCTAAGGATCACCCATCATTGGTGCTTTCATTCTTCAAACTCCACCATGCCTCCACGCAAAAAACATTCTGATGAACAACAACCATCCATAACCGACCTTCTGCAACAACTTATCACTTCCAATAACCAAGCCACCTCCCAACAATCAACCAATCTTCAAACTCTCATTGACGAGACAAAGGCCCTCCAAACCAAACTTGACCTTCAAGCGACCCAAATCACAAACTTATCAGAAAAACTCTCACCCGACACGTTCTCCGGTTCAAAGAAATCAAACTCCTTAATACATCAAAAAACTGGTCCATCATCTTCTAACACCAACAACAACGCCCGATCACCAAAAATCACAATGCCTCTGTTTGACGGATCCGACCCTTTAGGATGGATTTTCCAAGCGGAAAATTTCTTTACCTTTTACAATATCCCCAACAGTGAACGAGTCGCTCTTACAGTTTTTTACTTCATTGGTGATGCCCTCGCCTGGTACCAAAACCTATCCAACAACGATTTGCTTTCGTCATGGACCACGTTTAAATGCGAGGTTGAAAGACGTTTTGGACCTTCAACATATGAAGATCATAAGGCCACCCTTTTCAAGTTGAAACAAACAACAAAAAAAAAACAAAAAAGAAAAAACCCACTCCCCGCCACTCTCTTATTGTCCCCTCCGTTTTGGACCTTCAACATATGAAGATCATAAGGCCACCCTTTTCAAGTTGAAACAAACAACCACAGTATCCGCCTACCTAGCCGAATTTGAGAAGACCAGCAACCGCGTCACGGGATTGTCCCCAGAGTCACTGCAAAGTTGTTTTGTTTCTGGTCTCAAACAAGACCTACAGAACGAGCTAGCAGTTTTACGGCCGACTTCTCTATATGAAGCCATTGCCTTGGCCAAACTTGTAGAAGATAAAGTGGGTCAACTTCCAAAGTTCAGATTCAATTACCCCAATTCCAAACCTTCTACTTCCACCACCAACCAACCTACAACATCAGAAGATAAAGTGGGTCAACTTCCAAAGTTCAGATTCAATTACCCCAATTCCAAACCTTCTACTTCCACCACCAACCAACCTACAACATCAGTCACAACTACAAACACCACCCTTACACCTCAAAACACTCCAGCACCTCTTCCCACGCAAACCAAACAAACCGCACCCCTCACATTTACCCGGCTCTCAGCGGATGCGCTACAACAAAGACGAAAAGAAGGCTTGTGCTTTAAATGTCCAGAAAAATACATCCCAGGCCACAAATGCTCACCTCCACAGTTCCTTCTCATTGTTGATAATGATGACCAGGACGACACTTCAGATAATAAAACCGAAAACCCACCAGCCCCTGATGTACCACCACAATTTTTAGCCCTCTCTGATGCTGCTTTTTTTGGCATTTCGTCGGCGCAGACCTTGCGAATCACCGGCTACATTAACGGTACTCCTGTCACCATTCTCATCGATTGTGCTAGCTCACCGGATACATTAACGGTACTCCTGTCACCATTCTCATCGATTGTGCTATCACCCATAATATCATCCAACCACGCTTAACATCTGCCCTTAAAATCCATACCAAACCAATGCACCCCTTCTCGGTTATGGTCGGGAATGGTCAACACATTTACTGTGAAGGTTACTGTCCAAACGTGAATTTGAAACTTCACAAAACCCACTTCCAAGTGCCATTCTTTGTGTTCCCGGTTCAAGGCGCAGATGTCGTATTGGGTATTGGCTGGTTAGCGTCATTGGGTCCGATCACGGCCGACTTTTCAATTCCCCAGATCTCATTTTCCAAGGATGGCAAGGATGGCAGTACTTTTGCTCTAACATGGCTGGTTAGCGTCATTGGGTCCGATCACGGCCGACTTTTCAATTCCCCAGATCTCATTTTCCAAGGATGGCAGTACTTGCACTCTAACAGGAGAACCAATGAGCAGGTCCATATCTCCTAGTTCTTTGGCTTCATTAATCAAACACGGGTCAGTGGCTTCTTTACATTCTCTTATTGGTGATTCAGACCCCAACCATACAATGTCCCAGCTAACTATTTTAACCCATAATGACCCCACCATTGCCACACTACTCGCAACTTTTAAAACACTATTTCTAGAACCCACCACCTTACCACCAAGCCGCCCTCATGACTATAAGATCAACTTATAAGCTACCACAAAGCCTAAGTGCAAAATAGGTAAATTTCAGCATGTTCCCAGCTTTGCGCCATCTACTAGACAACGACTATGGGAAGTCAAGAAGACTAGATACAACAAAACTTAGTTCTAGACATTTGTTGGACACTCAATGGCCTTTTCAAAAATGTAAGGTTTGGTTCTTGAAGAGCTTTAATGAAAGAGTTATGATTTTTACAAAAACAAACCTGTAGCCTCGTCAGAAATCAGACCAGTTCTGAAAATCGTCGTTTTGGCA
>CM067172.1:23524890-23561184 GCA_034093135.1 Erigeron breviscapus | reverse complement strand
CATAAGAAAAATTGTAAAGAAAAGGTGAAATGGATAGGTGAAGAAAGGTGATAAGGTGGATGGTTAAATGTTTATGAAAAAAGGTAAAAGGGGTTTGTAAAAAAAAGAAAAGGGTGATAAAAAAATGGATGGTTAAAGAATTAATTGTGTCCATATCTTTTGTTTATATTTTGTTTGGTTTTGATTGGGTAAAGTTGGATATTGAGGGGTATAATGAGAAATTAAATTTAAAAGTAAAGGTTAAAGGAAAAAAGAAATAGGTGAGCGGTAACGAAGGTTCATATAAAGCATGCAGCAATCATATAAAGCATCAATCATAACCAACCAAGGGTCATATAAAGCATCAATTATAACAAGCATGCAGCAAAATCATAAACAATTATAACAAGCATGCACAACATATAAAGCATGCAGCAATCATATAAAGCATCAATCATAACAAGCATGCAGCAATCATATAAAGCATCAATCATATAAAGCATGCAGCAATCATATAAAGCATCAATTATAACAAGCATGCAGCAATCATATAAAGCATCAATCATATAAAGCATGCAGCAATCATATAAAGCATCAATTATAACAAGCATGCAGCAATCATATAAAGCATGCAGCAATCATATAAAGCATCAATCATAACCAAGCGGCAATCATATAAAGCATCAATTATAACAAGCATGCAGCAATCATATAAAGCATCAATTATAACAAGCATGCAGCAATCATATAAAGCATCAATTCATAACAAGCATGAGCATCATATAAAGCATGCAGCAATCATATAAAGCATCAATCATAACAAGCGCGCAATCATATAAAGCATCAATTATAACAAGCATGCACCAATCATTGCCTGCAGCAATCTGCACTACAGTCTCATGGTCAGAACATATACCATTCTCCAGCCAATACAAGGTAAATAATCATAAACAACCATCATACAACCATAATCCAAACAACAAGAGTCCTACAAATCAACAGAGAAGAAAGGCAATCATAAAAAGATTAAGGATGCCTAAGACAAATAAGAGGGCCGTCATAAATACTAAGAATGCTCAAAACAGATAAAAGGGGCTGCCATAATCGGCTAAGAATGCCCATAACACATAAGGATCATAAGAAAAATTGTAAAGAAAAGGGTGATAAAAAAATGGATGGTTAAAGAATTAATTGTGTCCATATCTTTTGTTTATATTTTGTTTGGTTTTGATTGGGTAAAGTTGGATATTGAGGGGTATAATGAGAAATTAAATTTAAAAGTAAAGGTTAAAGGAAAAAAGAAATAGGTGAGCGGTAACGAAGGTTCATATAAAGCATGCAGCAAAATCATAACAATACTACAAGGCTGCAAAACAACAATATTATAAATTACTCAAAAAAGTCATACCGAGATAGAGAAAACAAAATCATTAACTCAGATTTATATCAAAAGACGCACACCATGTGAAGAACACAGCTCTGCAAATAGCCACATCAAATCAAACAAGAGCATAGCAAGCTCAATCAAATACAATCACGTCATTAACAGTGAGATAAAATATGATCATACACTTCAGTTTTTCTTCTAGCTTTAACATGTATAAGAAACAAGAAATAAGAGTACCATATGACCAAAAAATATTACTCGTAACAATCAGATCATACAGAGGCACATAGGCACATAGTAATTAACAATCAGATCAAGAACACATAGCACAATACTCGTAACAATCAGATCATACAGAGGCACATAGGCACATAGTAATTAACAATCAGATCAAGAACCACCAAATAATCCAAACAACAAGAGTCCCACAAATCAACAGAGAAGAAAGGCAATCATAAAAAGATTAAGGATGCCTAAGACAAATAAGAGGGCCGTCATAAATACTAAGAATGCTCAAAACAGATAAAAGGGGCTGCCATAATCGGCTAAGAAAGCCCAAAACACATAAGGATCATAAGAAAAATTGTAAAGAAAAGGGTGATAAAAAAATGGATGGTTAAAGAATTAATTGTGTCCATATCTTTTGTTTATATTTTGTTTGGTTTTGATTGGGTAAAGTTGGATATTGAGGGGTATAATGAGAAATTAAATTTAAAAGTAAAGGTTAAAGGAAAAAAGAAATAGGTGAGCGGTAACGAAGGTTCATATAAAGCATCAATTATAACAAGCATGCAGCAAAATCATAACAATACTACAAGGCTGCAAAACAACAATATTATAAATTACTCAAAAAAGTCATACCGAGATAGAGAAAACAAAATCATTAACTCAGATTTATATCAAAAGACGCACACCATGTGAAGAACACAGCTCTGCAAATAGCCACATCAAATCAAACAAGAGCATAGCAAGCTCAATCAAATACAATCACGTCATTAACAGTGAGATAAAATATGATCATACACTTCAGTTTTTCTTCTAGCTTTAACATGTATAAGAAACAAGAAATAAGAGTACCATATGACCAAAAAATATTACTCGTAACAATCAGATCATACAGAGGCACATAGGCACATAGTAATTAACAATCAGATCATACAGAGGCACATAGGCACATAGTAATTAACAATCAGATCAAGAACCACCAAAAAACACAAACAACAATCAAATAAGCAGTTGGATAAAAGCTAAAAGCAGACCACATAAATTGATAAATGCAATATTAAATAAAGACAAAGAATCCAGCCATCATGAATGAGTAAGGAGCAGTTAACACACATGACACATCAATTAAGTAGAAGATGTTATACGAAAAAGAACAAATAAAGCATCTTTGCTGGTCTATGACATTTTGACATGTGTAAACCACCATTTTTATTTAAAATCTTATTCCAGGAGGTTTGATCAAGTTTTAACATGATGGAACTGGATCAAATTGAGCCGGAATGTAGCAAAACATAATTTATGAAACAAACAATCAAACTGGTCTAAACAAGTTCTGCAGCAAGCTTCACCATGAACCAAACACAAACTTAAGTTTGTTACTAATTGAAAAATACAGCCTAATAAAGTGATGTTTCAACTTTCAAAAAGGTATGCTTCTGTCTTTCTATATGACCATTCTATATGACCAGGACTTGCCAAAAAGCCAAGAGAAACAGGTTTCAAAAATGACAGAAAGTGTGACAGCCTGATAAAAAAACCGCAAGTGATTGATAAAACACGAGCTAACAAAAAAGAACCAGACAATTCTAACTAGTCAACCATATTTCTATACTAGGAATGTTAACACCATACTCAAACTTGAACAAGACAACTACCATCTTTTTCTCCAAAGCCAGAATGACAAACAACTTCATGACCAAGATTTCATCAAAGCAAAGAAGACTGACAATTCACACAAACAAGATCATCGATAAGAAAGGGTCATGAAGAGAACCAGATTAAGATTAAACGAACTTAGAGTGCCTAAATGCAACAAATAAACAAGCAATCAGGGGATGTCTCTCCCTGTATTTCTCCCTGGCTCACACTCAAACAAATGCTGGTCCACCTAACCCAGCCAAGTATGCCTAATATGAATCGAGAAGAAGTAACAAAGGTCACAAAAAACGCATGTTGATCCTAAAGAACATATCAAAAACAAGATTAATATTATCAGCAAAACTTTTTATTATTAATAAGAAGGTTCTTAGCATACACTAACAAGAAACCTGGTTATAGGCCAAGTATGACTCAATGGGGCAGTTGATCCCTGTAAGCACAGAAACACCCACGAGCAGGTACTTGCTACCACACAGGAAGGAAAGAAAAAACTTACAGAGTACTCACCAAAAAAAAAAAAAAAAAAAAAAAAAAAAAAAAAAAAAAAAAAAAAAAAAAAAAAAAAAAAACAAAAAAAAAAAAAAAAAAAAAAAAAAAAAAAAAAAAAAAAAAAAAAAAAAAAAAAAAAAAAAAAAAAAAAAAAAAAAAAAAAAAAAAAAGAATGAAAAAAAAGGAATAACCAGATTTATCCCCAAAAATAATCAAACCAGAAGCTTCACCAAAGAACACGGGCTCCACAAAGGGTTTCAAATAAGAAAAATCCCAGATCAAGAATAAATCCCCAATTATTATCATTATTATTATTATTATTATTATTATTATTATTATCCTCTAATCAAGACCCCGTGAACCAAGATTCCACAATCATTGAAGAACCCAACAGCTATCACGAAATAGAAACCCCAAAAATTAGGGCTCAAAAATCCAGAGTTCGAAGCAAAGGAAATATACCCTAAAAAATCAAGTTGCGATGAAGATAATCAAGAAAAATCGGAAATCCTGAAGAACCTGGCTTTGGCTCTGATACCATGTAAAGATTTTATGAGGCAATCAAATACCAACAACATAATAAAGAAATAAGAGAGATTTATCAAGAAATCAAATGTTATATTATTGAAAACTGAGATTTATATACAAGAAAAAGAGAGACAATCCATAAAGGAAGCAAATACTATAAAAGATCTACATGATGCTTAAATCTTTGAATATATCGAATTTTTATGAAAAGGAAGTTGAAGATGCTATTCTGCTCATCTGATTTATATATACGGTGAATGTAAAATACCCGTTAAGAATAATCCAAAAATAACGGGTATTATGAGGTTATAGCCCACATGTCTTTAACCCCCTTATCTTCATGAAAGATGCACTTTAGCCCTTCAAATAACATACTATCTTTATCTTGAAACACCTTTAATAACCAAAGCTAAGATTGAGGAAATATAGTCACTTGTCAACAGAAACACGAAGTCAAAATATATCAAGATTACAAACTAACTTAACAACACATAGTGATATTAAGATATGGCTCTTAAAAAAGATATGGCTCTTAAAAAATGTCTTTGACTAAAAGTGTCTTTGACTAACTATAGAACTTATAAAATGCCTCCATTAAATTTTTGTTACTAAATATGATATTAAGATTCTGGAGATTGTACCTTAAAAAGAGAAGCATCAATTGCAAAGTTCTTCCCAAGCTTCTTTGAAGAATCGCTCGATTTAACCCCTACAATGCATTATGAAAAACCGATTTTAGATAACTTAAGTAATAATTGGTTCTCAAAATCAAAATAAAAGCAAATCGATCGGTTTAGAAAATATTTATTAGTGTAGCATCTTAATGTGAGTGTTAGATGATATAAGGAGAAAACCATAGAATTTCATAGTGTTTAGAAAATCGTCTTGTTAATGATGACAAAACAAATCAAAAAAATGATAATGTCTTTTACGTATTGAAAGTTGTGAATAAGAGCCGCTGTTTCAGATGTGAAGTATCCAAACAATGTTCGACCACTCAACCTATCATGAAACAGGATACATATAGTTCCAAAAAATAGTATAAGTACCACCCATGCTCATTGTAGACTTTAAAACCTATCACACCATGCTAAATAACACCCTGAGTAAAAGGATTGTCATACCAATGATTTTTTGTAAGCGACTTCTTCACCCTTCAATCATCCCCTTTCAGTTCTTCAATCAAACAAAAAAATCAAAAAACTAAATGTAAATCTTAATGTATACAACCAAATAAAAAACCTAAAATAACTTTTTGTAAAATATCAAATAAAAAAAAATCTGTTTTTTTTTCCTTGAGAAGCCGAAACATTTTTTTTTCCTTGAGAAATAGAATGATAAATAAAATTTAGGTTGTATATATAATAATTTTTGGAAGAGTTTTAAGGATAAAAAAAATAAAATAAAATTAATTAAGAGAATTAAAGAGGGCGTCCAAAAAAAATAAAAAAATATAGAAAATTTTAGGATTAATTTGGAGGGAGTTCTAAGCCCAAAAAAGGCTCTTAGGGGTGCCAAGTGTAACCCCAACCCCCTCTTTTAGTTATATTATAGATAGATTCTGACTTTACTTTTTATTATATTCAGTTTTTTAATTTGTGTAGATTTGTATTCTGTTATAAGTTTAAAGTGAGGATAGTTTAAGACTAATGTAACATATTTCATTGTTTAACAACAAATATTTTTGATTACTTGTCACTTCCTCATATTAATTGTATTTATCTATACTACTCTATAAAACAAACTACCTCTCTCCCTTTAAGTAATTAAGATTTTGAAATGACCATATTATCCCTCTTCTTTATTCACTAATTTAAACATCTTCACCTATTTACCTATAATACCCTTAATGAAATAAATTACAACATAGATCCCCCAACCCTTAAAGAACCATATTAACCCCTCTTACATTAATTAAATTACATTCACCACCACGCCATCACCACCGTCAACGCCTCACATCGCCTCAACCATTGCCGCCGTCGTCACACCTTCGTCGCTACCATCGTCACCGCCGCATCGCGCGGACACCCGTCTAGTTATTACTAAATAAATGTTTGATGTGGATTTAGTTGCTAAAAATATTATATATAGTTCAAAGTTGTAAAGTCAAACATTTTTTTAAAATTTGAATTACCTTTTGTCATATGCGTCGTAATACATACATACATCTAATAAAAAAAAAAACTTTATGGATAATCATTTATCTATACTTCTATACTATATTATAAATAAAATAACCCCCTTGTTGAAAGTTACATGAGAAGAATTGTATAAAATGCCCTTAATGGTTAAATTATACTATGAGTCCTTTATCTTTTAAAATACCTCCAATAACCATTTACATCATCAATTATCTACACCACTCGACATCGCCTCTATCACCAACAGTCGCCTCCACCACCACATCGTCGCCGCTATAACCACCGCCGCATTGCGCGGGTAACGTGCTGGTTACATATTATATATAACTATTGCTGTCGGTTAGTGGTGTTTCTAATCAATCTTACCATTCAATCCAATTGTCATTGGATCCTAACCATATAAATTGCTCCATTTAAGTCGGAATGGTAGTTAAACAGATAATACAAATGTGGGGTTAGAGCATAGGGTATGGGCCCCGACCCCGAATCCTACATGTCAATCCGACACCGGACCACTCACCATCCCTTTCCTTCTCGGCGCCGACCCTGGGTTCGGGGTTCTTTGTCTGAATGCCGATTCGCGGCGTTACTTTTTCTTCACTCTTTTTTTGTTTTTTATTAGTATTTGTATATATGTATACTTTATGTCTCTCTCTCTATATATATAATATATTATAACTCATCAAAGATAGTTCAACGCCATCAAAGGCTGGGGTTTCCATTGCAAATTCGGTAGTGATTACGATTAGATGATGATGATGACGACGGAGGGAAACAAGAAATAAGAAAGAATAAGTAATGGAGCTGTGTTGGTTCACCATTTTTTGCTGCTTCTTAATTGCTATGTATATCAGTATATATGTATCTATAATCTCATCTCAATATATTATACAAGATACATAGACATAGATAGAGATAAGTATGAGAAGTGAGAACGGTGAAAGTAAAAACAAATTGTTATGCTTTATTTCACATACAAAAAGTATAAAAATATATAGTGACCACAGTTATTGCCATTGGTAATTGATCCATGTATGAAGCTACATTTCATTTTGATATTTAAGAAATGCATCGCATTTAATAAAGAAAATATAAAATTATATGAATACAAACAAATAAAATAGATGTATCGATCATGTAAAAACTAGTTTACAAGAATAATTTTAAAAGATAATTTATGTACGAGTAATATATAAATAGGGAAAATCTAATATGATCTACCATAGATGATGTTGCTCTCACAAACCCACTAACATCATTTTCTACACATGTCAAAAAGCCCCCATGAATTTTATGGTTTGTGAGAGCAACATCATCTAACCAAGATGATGTTAACATCATCCAAGTTATCCCCATAACAATAAATACAAATGTAAAAAAATAGTGTTCTGCGTCTTCGATGGTTCTGCATCCATAACGGCTTAAAAGTGATGAAATGATGAAAACTGATGTGACGCTGACTTGACATTCACGATAGTTCTGTATAGATACACCATACCTGATGCTCTTAACACTCAAATGTAAAATTGTAAAAAACTAACTTTCCTTTTATCCCGTAAAAGCTATAATAAATCGGGCCAGATACCCCGACCATGGAATGTTGGGTAACCCGACCACACCCCTTTAGGAGCGACAGTCGCTCCTAAAGGGGTGACCCATTTATTGCACGCGGATCCCCATGCTTATACCCGTTAGAAACGTTGACCCGTCAAACACCCCTTTAGGAGCGACAGTCGCTCCTAAAGGGTGACTCGAAACCGTTGACCCGTCAAACACCCCTTTAGGAGCGACAGTCGCTCCTAAAGGGTGGCTCGAAAAGATTAATATCTTCTTTCTCTGGTCTCAGCCTTCTCATATTTCTTCTTCCCTTTCTCTTCTCCAATTATTTCCTTTCTCTTCTCCAACCGATCCAACCCCCCTCTCCCCCATATTTTCCGGCCAAGATTTTCCGGTGAGGCTTTAGGAGCGACCCAGTTTTTCAGCGAGGCTTTAGGAGCGACCCGTCGTTACCCCTTTCGTAAACCCAACGTTGAAGTAAGTTTTTATTTTTTTTTATTTCGTATCTATTAATTTGCTATATAGTATATGTATTAGTTTGATGTTATTCTTGTTATGCATAGATGTATTAGGATTGATCTTATATGCCCATAGATTTAACGTATTGTATGCGCCCATAGATTTAATGTATTGTTGTTCTTGTGTTCTTGTTGTTGTTCTTGTTTTTGTTATGTAAAAATGATTGTAAAAAAGTGTAAAAAAATATAAAATGTAAAAAAAGTGTATTACATAGTATATAAAAAATATATTTAAAAAAAAGTTTATAAAAGTTTGTACTAGAAAATGTTTGTATTAGAAAATATAAAAATGTTTGTATTAAATAAAAGTTTATAAAAAATGTAAAAAAGTGTATACATAGTATATAAAAAATATATTTTAAAAAAAGTTTATAACAAAATGTAAAAAAAATGTAAAAGTATATAAAAAAAATTTAAAAAAAGTTATAAAAAATTAAGTTTAAAAAAAGTAGCTGAAAAAGTAGTAGTACAAAAGTCATATAAAAATGTTTGTATTAGAAATGTTTGTATTAGAAAAGTTTATAAAAAATATTTGTATTAGAAAAGTTTATAAAAAATGTAGAAAAGTGTATACATAGTATATAAAAAATATATTTAAAAAAAATTTCTATAACAAAATGTAAAATAAAATGTCAAAAAAAATGAAGAAAATGTAAAAAATTATATAAAAAAAGTTCATGCGAAATTTTACGTTCAAAAAAAGTACTTAAAAATGTTTAAATAGAAATTTAAGTTCAAATAAATTATATATAAAAAATTTAAGTTCATACGAAATTTAAAAAATGTTTATAAAAAAGTAAGTTCAGAAAAGTTTATAAAAAGTTAATAAAAAATTAAGTTCAAAAAATTATAAATAAAATGTTTATAAAAAATTATATATATATAAAAAAAGGTTCTTACGAAATTTTACGTTAAAAAAAGTACTTAAAAATGTATAAATAAAAAAGGTATGTAAAAAGTTTTACATTATAAAACATAAGTATAAAAAGATATTAAAACATATATTGAAAAAGTAGTAGTACAAAAGTCATATAAAAAATTAAGTTAAAAAAAAAGTAGTTCAAAAAGTTGATATAAAAAGTATTATAATACGTGTATTATTTATGTAGATTTAAGAAAAATGCTAGGAGCTCACGGCGGCGACGGCGATGGAAACGATCCGCACCAATCGTGGTGGAAGAAAATAACAGGCTGCAAAAACAGCGGTAAGAAAATTGACTTTACATTAAATTTAGTTATGCATTGTAATAATTGTATTCTTATCGTTTAAAGTAACTTATTTATGTTATTGTTACTTATTGGTTTTGTAGGGTCGAAGAAAACACCACCACCACCAAGAGGGGCAGCCAAACATCTAAACCTTGAGGCTGCCTTCAAGAAAAATGGAGGCCCGTTACCCATGTACTTCGATTACAAATCGAAGACCTTTCAGTCGATCGGGACTACGGGGCTATGTACAAATCTTTGTTAGGCTCATTGATCGGAGATGTCCCCCAGTACTACGAGTCATGGTACGATGTGCCCGAGTCTCTGAGGGACAATATCTTGGAGGAAATACAGGTTAGAATATGTTTCTTTTTATATTTTTTTACTTAATATGTTTTATAATGATAACCCCGAAACTGCTAACTTGTATTTGTAAACAATGTAGCGCTGGTTTGCGATGGACCAGTACTTAGAGCATGATGAGGACGACCCCACCCGGAAGGCAGCAAAACAGGCTTTCCATGCTGATGCAGCTAGCATATATAGGCAGAGAAAGTCAAAATTCAAATCTCAGCATTTTACAGCACGGGGGGGTGTAGACGAAGCAGATACCCTGCAGACAGCACCGCCAGCTGGTATGGACCCGGAAGAGTGGGGAAAACTACTGCGTTTCTATACGAGGGATGACCGGGTCAAGCGGGCCGCGACAAACAAGACCAACCGGTCCAAACAGGCGGTGGGGACTCAGGGTCGGCGATCTATTTCTCTTGCCCACGATCGGGCGTTGGTACGTTTGGTTTTAACAAAAGTATACAATTCTTGTGTTTTTTATGCTAATTATTTGACTTGTTTGCAGGCCAAGCACCATAACGAAAAGAAGGAGGGGCCCCGCCCACGTGGGAGTCGACTTGGGCGGCAACCCACAGACTACAACCTCCGGAAGTTGCGGTATATACATAACTTTAAGTTAAATTACTTTTAATTACTGCTCCATTTATTAAACTTACCTTACTATTTATATGCAGTCCCGTCTGGAAGCTGCGCAGGTGAGACATTCACAGGATCCTGCACCGACACCTCCAACCCAGTTGTTCCGGAAGCGTTTGGATCGCGATCGGGACATCAGCGCGGACTAGGGAGGATTCTCAGGGGTTTCGGATCCCATGATTTCCCTGTTGAGTTGCCGCAGCCACATTATGGACCTCCGGAAGGCCCATCTGGATCGTATTCTGTCCCGTCTGGATCCCAACCTTCCGGCTCCTATGTTGACTTGCACCAGTCTGGTGATGAGTATTTCGACCCCCGCCAGTTATGGAGTGGGCCATCGTCGCATTATGGACCTCCATCAGGGGAATTTGGTAGCTTGTCGGATATGAGTGGCTTTTTTAGTGGAACAGGCTCTGTATCCGGACCAGGTGTGGGTGATGATAATGCCGGTGAGGACGACGACGGTTCCGGTGATTAGACTTTTTTTTATTTGTACGAAGTATGGACATTTTTATAAATACAGTTTGTTATGTACATTTTTATTATTTGTATTTGATATGGACATTTTTATTATTTGTGTACTGTTTGTTTATAATGATAATGCCGGTGAGGACGACGACGGTTCCTTGATCTCATTCATGTTCTTCATCTTTCAAGAGTACTTTCAGATCTCTCTCTTTTTTTTTTGGTAGTGTTAATTGAGTGCATTTTCCTGAATTGTATATTTGATTTGATGGTGGGGAGGTTGTAGTATAGGAAAATGGAGGATTTGCTCTGCAAAAAGTCCTCAATTTACTGGCATCCAACTGACTTATTGTTTAAAATAAAAATCTTTATTTTCATGTATCTGTGTTTGGCCGACTGGCTGTCTGAATCATACTGTATATACAAGACAAATACTTTTCCCCTGTTGGGATTTTCAGTAGTCCTGCACTGCAAAAAAAGTTGTAGTTTTCCTTTACAAACACTCCTCTCAAAATGTACCACCACTTCCCAAGTTGCATTCATTATGCTGTCCAACCTTTCTAAATCTGTTCATTAATTCAAACAGTCCCATAAATATCTTTTTATTGTCGTTACTTTCTACCAAAATTTACATCAACCAATACACCTCAACTTTTAGGTTCTCTAAACTCAATTGACCTCCCTCTAAACGTCGTCAAAGAAAGAGTATATGTGTTTGGCTACTACTTGGGAAATTGATGTTACTATTTTAAAGGGTCTTTTGTTACCAAACAATTTTTTGTTTTTTTGGCAATGCTATCTGTAACAAAGATCCAAAATGGTTATGGTTATGATGATGGGAAATGTAAAGAAAAATTTGGCAATTCTTTGTACTGTATTCATTTTGCATGTAAAGAAAAAATGTGTATGTATCTATTAAAAACTACATAACATCAGTTGTGTTTTACAAAAATATGAATTAATGAACAATATTACAAAAATACCAATTAATGAACATGTGTATGTACCAATATTACAATCCTAATCAGATGAGTCCACTGTTCCCATATAGGTGGGAGGAGGTTTTGTTGCATCTATATATCTATTGTAGGCTAACTGGCGGTGTCGGTACAAATCTTTCCATTTGCTCACGAGAGTCCTTACACGATCCTGTACCCAATATGCGATCTCCGGGGCCATCGGGTAGTCACCTTCCAACTGCACCATGATATAGTGACCGTGACCATGTACTAATGCTATTGATATGGGCTCTGTCCTAGGCACCTCATCAGGACCATAGGTAAATGGGAACGATGTCCAACTTGCGGCAGTAGATAAACAGTTAATTACTATACCCATCCTGTTGGACAACAACATGGCCCCCATAGTCATGTGCATCCAGTAGCCAATTGGTCTAAACACCCCTACATAAGACCTTGATAACCCCTCAAAAAAGCTCGCTTCAGCCTGTTCCCCTCTTGTTAGTTCATCGTAGAATTGTTTGTTGTTTTCATACTCGGCCAACATATGTAGTCGGATCCACTCGTAACCTTCGTTTTCATCGTACCCCAATGCAACAGCAAGTGCCCGGAATCCACAGTTGCCATCACCCCTGACATTAATAATCCCCTTGACGTATGGTCTAAATACCTTCGGTATGTCATCTAGGTAACCCTGTATACCCGTCGTCTGCAGTGGGCGAGTGTTAGGTGGTGGTACTGGTAGAGCAGCCAATTGCTGCTCAGCTGATATGGGAGATATTGGTGATGGTGCTGGTGCTGGTGGCATCGGAGGTGATGGTGCTGGTGGCATCGAAGGTTGTGTGGGCGTAGTGAAAAATCAAAGTACGGTGCTGGTGCTGCTGGCATCGGAGTGCTAGGACCTGCAGGAAAATAAGTATCGGCACTAAACAACTGATCCACTACGCCTGTTGGTGCTGTTGGTGGCACAGGATAGTACCCGGGTTCGGCTGCGCCGAACAACTGATCTAAGAATGAGGGTTCGGTTGTAGGCTCATTACTCGGCCCTGCCGCTGAAAATTGTGACGATCGGAGCAACTCATCAATATATCCACGGGTGTCCTCCCGTAAATCGGTGTCAGGCTCCGCGGAACGTGACTCCGTGGGCACATGCTCACTGTATCTCGCCGACTGAAAGTCTCTGTAGCATGAGCCTGAGTCTGGTGCGGTATCCGGATACTTAGGTGTTGTCACGTGCACGGACCTCGACTTTTTCATCTTTGGTGGTGGTGGCATCGGAGGTGATACGTTCAAGTCTGGCATCTGCAATGAATGAATGAATAATTAAGTTAGATGTATACCCGTATAGTATTTAACAATTACTAATTTGCTAGACTATAATAATATACCTTTTTCTTTGACCCAACAGGTCTACCACGTGTTTTCTTTTGGACCTCCGGATCCTTGATTTTGGACCGACCCGGATAGAGGATGTCCTTTATTTTTGACATCAAGCTTTTCCTTTCTTTTATGGGTTTTCGTTCCAAGGCAGTAGTAACCTCACCACAAAAGTCCTCAACAGGCTCGTCATCATCCGAGTCTTTCTTCACATTTCCAGGCAGGCAGGTGGACGGGTTTATATCGAGCCTGCACCAAAATGCATCTATCTCATATTCTTGAACACGCCTTCCTGCAGGAATAAAAATATTACATTAAGTATTTTTAAGTAAAATGGACCATTTGTATTTGAATGAACAGTACTTACGTTCCTGCATGTATGTTAGAAGTCGACAACTACATGGCAAGCCACAGCTAGCCCATACTGTACACCCGCACTTTGACACGTCCCCTTTTAGGTTATTTTTCAATCGATCAATTTCGTCAACCATAATTTGCAAGGCTACATGGGAGGCTTTACCGAGCAAATCCTTTAAACAGGGATAGTTGTGTTTATTTTGATTGTACTGCCTGCAATGTTCCAGTGACCCCTTTATTTCGGTGTGTTGCCCGCTGACAACAGAGTTAACACATTCAACGATCCTGTGGAACGTAAGCCGCTTTTGATGCATAACTGACTTCAGCAAAGAATGCTCGCTCTCAACCCTGTTGGTAGTGTAGTTACGATAGTTGCGGTGTTGGTCGACCCAACATGACACAAATAACTCCTTGTACGAGGCAAACCACTGTATTTGTAGATACTTATAAAGATCTGCAGGAAAATAAAAAGTGATTTAGCTACATGGTTACATCGTAAGCTTTATCATAAAAACAGTATGGGGACGGGATGTATATACTTGGTTTATCTGCCAAGAATACTTTTAGCCGCTGCTCATTCTCTGCGTATTCTTTAACCGTGATTGACTTTACGAGTTTATCCCACCGATGTTTAAACGAACCATAATCTTTTTTGTCCTAAACGATGGGTTGGCATGTAAATCAATATTCCTCCAAATGTGTATTCTACACAGTATCAGCTTCGTTTCCGGCATCACATCCTTAACCGCTTTCATGAGGGCCAGATCCCGATCAGTGAGTGCCACACGCACGACGAACCCTTCTTTGAGCGTCGACCTCAAGCACTGTAACACCCATGTGTATGCCGCATGTTGCTCATTTTCAATTAGTGCGTGCGCAATGCTGAATGTCTTGCCAGTTGGAGTGACACCCACAATCTCAACAAGCGGCATGTTGTAAACGTTGGTTTTATATGCACTTTTTATACACTTTTTTATTACTTTTTTATATACTTTTTTATAATTAGATTTTATATGCACTTTTTTATAATACTTTTTTATTTTACTTTTTTATATACTTTTTTATAACTTTTTTATATACTTTTTTATATACTTTTTTATATACTTTTTTATATACTTTTTTATATACTTTTTTATATACTTTTTTATATACTTTTTTATATACTTTTTTATATACTTTTTTATATACTTTTTTATATACTTTTTTATATACTTTTTTATATACTTTTTTATATACTTTTTTATATACTTTTTTATATACTTTTTTATATACTTTTTTATATACTTTTTTATATACTTTTTTATATACTTTTTTATATACTTTTTTATATACTTTTTTATACACTTTTTTATTACTTTTTTATATACTTTTTTATAATTAGATTTTATATGCACTTTTTTATAATACTTTTTTATTACTTTTTTATATACTTTTTTATAATTTTTTATATACTTTTTTATATACTTTTTTATATACTTTTTTATATACTTTTTTATATACTTTTTTATATACTTTTTTATATACTTTTTTATATACTTTTTTATATACTTTTTTATATACTTTTTTATATACTTTTTTATTACTTTTTTATATACTTTTTTATAATTAGATTTTATATGCACTTTTTTATATACTTTTTTATATACTTTTTTATATACTTTTTTATATACTTTTTTATATACTTTTTTATATACTTTTTTATATACTTTTTTATACACTTTTTATACACTTTTTATTTTACTTTTTTATATACTTTTTTATAATTAGATTTTATATGCACTTTTTTATAATACACTTTTTATTTTACTTTTTTATATACTTTTTTATAATTAGATTTTATATGCACTTTTTTATAATACTTTTTTTTAATTCACTATTTTATATACTTTTTTATAATCCACTTTTTATACTTTTATAACTTTTTTATAATACACTTTTTTATACACCTTTTTTTAACAATTTTTCAATAGCTTTTGTTAATCTACATTTTTACGTACATTTTTTAATATGTTTTTATATACAATTTTTTATCCGTAGTTTTAATAATTAGTTTTCTTACATACTTTTATAGCAACAAATCTAATGAATAATAACAAAATACAATTACTCACAAAATAACAACACAAAAAATGAAAAGGTTGGATTATATACATACCTCCTTGGTATAAAAAACACCGTGATCGTAATCAAATTCAGCACGGACATATGGGGATTCAAATTCGTCATCGGGCTCTTCGTACACAAACTCGTCATTTACACCTTCCGGCGCATTTGGATTTAAGAAAATGTCCTCCAAGCAATCCATCTAAAATAATAAAAACACTTATCAGTAATATCTATACTTACTATACTTTATATCAAAAAACGACCGAATGAGCTTGAATAAATGAAAACTTGATTTACCTCTTTTATACGGAGTAATTCAAATGACGAATGGTTTAACCCTTTATATCCAAAACACACTTTCTGCAGCAAATGAAGTGTAGAACTAAAGTTGGAGTACACAAGCTTGGTTGATACTTCTTTGGATCTTAACTTGAATCCTACCAATTCCTGTAAGTTCCTACGTATATAATATATATGTATAGTATCTACAATATATCATATGTATGAACACAAAGATATATAATAAACATGAATCGTTTGAAACTAATCGTTTGAAACTCGCTCTTTTAAAGGCAACATGAATCGTCACGGGGAAACAGTACGATTCGAACCTACCACCCCTTTAGGAGCGACAGTCGCTCCTAAAGGGGTGGTAGGTTCGAATCGTACTGTACATTTGTCGTATGCTGTCGCCCGTTGTCGTATCCTACTACCCCTTTAGGAGCGACGGTCGCTCCAAAAGGGGTGGTGGGATTACATGTGGGGTGGTCGGCCTACACGTCCCCTAATAAATAGAAGTCATCCCTCTCCTTGTATCTATCAAAAGTTCAAAACCATTCTGTTGTATCTATACATCTTCAAGTTTAAGAGCTTGGGTTATGGGTTCTCGACACCGACCCTGAATCTTACTTGGATGATCGGCGTCATTCCCCCAACCATAATGCCATCATGGTTCTTGATTCGTGGTCCAACAATATAACGTTGATCGCCCGATGCTCGACATCATCTTTTCTTGTTTTTTTTTCAACCATTGTAAACTTTCTGCCAGATATCAAACAATAAAGAATAAAAAATCACAAACCCTTTTATTACTCACTGCTATTCACAAAGTATTGAACGTCAACTCCATTGCCGGCCATTACCTCCGTCGCCGGTTGTTTTCCAGGCCGATTGTTTTCCGTTCATCATTATTGTTCGCTGCTACTTTGCTGTTGCCGATTTGGATATGCTCGATTATAGTACCCCCTTATTTTGAAGGAGAAATCTATAAAGAAAAGGTCGAGAAAGAATGAAAAGGAAACATCGTTGAGTGGAAGTAAGTCACTGACAAGGAAGATGATAAGAATCACTAAAGCAGTAAAAATAATTTGGTTAATTGGAAAAAAGTAATTATATATGTATGGTGGAGGCCAGGTCATGGTACATTGAGTGGCAATGAAATTTACTTATTTTGAGTCATTATAAATTAATTAAATGTCGTTAAAAAAGGATTAAGATCCTCTAAAGTTGAATCAACTTCATAGGTGAAGTTGGACAATTTTGAACCTTTGGATTGAAATAAAGGGTTAAGATTCAAATGTCATATTTGAATCTTAACCCTTGATTTAAATCCAAAGGTTGAGATCTTACCAACTTCACCTATGAAGTTGATCCAACTTTAGAGGATCTTGATCCGTTAAAAAAATACCATTTTAATTTTTAAAGAGGGTAAGTTGATTAATGAATAATGGTCAAATTTGTAGATATATGTCTATGACACTGCATGTTTGGTTGGGGGAATTAAAGGGTGAGAAATGGAAATGATTTCATTTCCAATGTTTGGTATACCAAAAGAAATAAGAAAGTGGAGAAATCTATTTCCTGAGAAATCCAAATACATGTAGATTGATTTCTCTACTTTTAGGATGGAAATCATTTCACTCTATTTTTGGCTTTGAAAAAAAAAAAACGGAGAAAACAATTCTCCACTATTTGGTGGTATCTAAGGAAGCAATATAAGGTGAAAGTCACGTGATTTGCACAAAAAATGAAAACCACCTTCAAACCCTCTTTTTTAGTTTTTTATCTTCTCTCACAATTGATTAACATACTATACCAATCATCAGTCGGTCCTCCCTCACTGCCCACTTCTTTCTTCTCTTCCGCCACTACTATATCAACACACAAATTTATTGATATGCTGAATGTTTCCTTTTCATGCCTTATGTTTTACGGATCATTCATGTAATTTAGAATTTTGGATATAAAGCAATTTATTGATCTATTGGATCTGGAAATATATATGATATCATCGCAAGTCGACGAAAGGTATAAGTAGGTTTATTTAATCAAGTTTATCTTTATTTAGATATATAAAGCATTTATTTATTCATTTAAGTAAATTTGTTTAAACTTCTGCATTGATTTGCTAACGAAAAAAACAAGTATTGCCGTTTAAAAAAAACAAATAAATGAATTTTACTCATAAGATTTTGGGATTAGTGAAAAATAAGTTGATAAAAAGTGTAAAAATTTAATTTTATTTCTTTGATTTTCTTACCAAACACAAGAAATGATTTTTATTTATTTCTCTCGTCAATTTCTCTAACATTACCAAACAAAAGAATTTATTGGATTTCTCAGTTAATTTCATTTTTCTCTATTTCATTTCTCTGCTTTATTTCATTTCTCTGAATTTCTCCCTACCAAACGCACCCTTATAAAAATACTACAATGGTCTTAAGTTCTTAGCGAGTTACCACCTAATCATTGTTGGTAAAAAATATTAGTACCCAATTAATGATGTCAAATATTTTTTATGGGCTCCAAATCAGGGACGGTGCCAGAAACTTTATTATGAGGGGGCAAATTTAAAAGTCATGTATTATACTTGGGTTGAACCTACAGATTTTTGATGCCTAGAACGATTTGTTTCGAAGATGTTTTACTAAATTTTGTAAAGAGATGCCAAATTATTATTTAGATGTTTGGGACATAATCAAACTAGAAGCTCATTTCTATGTTTATTTTCCCTATTTTAGAAAGACAGTTAAAATTCAAAAAAATTAATCTAGTTGAATATATGAGTGTATGACGGTATTTTAAAAGTCAAATTTTATTGAAACAACCAACCAAAAGTTTTCTCCTTGACTAGTCTAAATGCCAATAATATCATCATGAATCATGATTACAATTTCAAAAAAGAGTTTATATTTTATAACACTTATAAAATGATCTAGTTCTTAAGTGTTAATAACAAGTATCGACACTTATAAAATGAAAGGTTAAAGTTTTGAATTATTATTATTACTTAAAATATTAATCCTAAAACAAAATTCCTACATATAAAGTTTAAGACTAAAAAGTTTGTCAATAAAGTAAAAGGGTCAATATGTTCACTTAAATAAAGTATAAGGACTTAAAAGGGAAAAAAGCCCAAAATTGATGTATCCTTTGTAAATTAATCGTCTTTTTTCCCAGCCCCTCTTCCTTCTTTCACTACATCTGTAACTATCCAAACACCATTAAAACCTGAATTGATTTATCCATTGTGACTTCAATAATTAGCTTTTAACTATACAAAACCTATTTTCATTATCATCTATTTAGTATTTTTTTTTCAGAGCCAAAATTCTAAATATACTTCTAAAATTAAAAAAATTACAAATTGTATTAAAATTACTAAATCCGTCCCTGGGCTCCATATGTGCAAGTGTTTTTAGTTAAAACCTATTTTTTAGGTAACATTTATTTTAAAAATTAAAACCTTTTCTTAGGTAGCTTATTATAAAAGGTTTTTGATAAACTAAAAGCTAAAAGCTTTTACAATCAAACCCACCCTTATATTTATGTGAGCTAATATTTCATAACCACAAGCTAAAATTTCCTTTTCGGTCAAATTGTGAATCATACGCATAACCTGATATTTGTATGTTATCTAGAGTTAATTTCAATCATGTTAACTCCCCTTTACAAAGAGCATAATCTTTTTTCATTGGAATATTATATTTCGAACTGAAGTTAGCATAAGAATAGAGGAAAACTACACAAATTAAAATACATGTTGAAACAAATTAAAGTTCATTTTGTTATTGCTATATTGATTAAAAAAAATATCGATCTTATAAATAAACATGCGAAACTATTCCACCTTTAGCGGATAGCATGGTTAACAAGGATATATAAGTATAAATAGCGTGCAATGTGACAGGGTTGATTGCGATAATGGCGGATGATGACGATAAAGGTGATGAGTGACGGCGACGGCAGCAGTGGTGGTGTGGTTATTAATGTAAAAGTAATTCATTTCCTTTTTCAATTTGTTAATCAAAACATAGATTAAGTTGTGTAGTATATAAAAAATAATTTTTTAAGTGCAACTCGGACAACGTACGGGTATTGTGCTAGTTAGTCTTTAATAGTAGAAGATTATTAAAAATAACATATATAATCTACTTATTATAATATTAAATTTTATTATAATATTACTGTTCAACGGGCATGTTTAATCTAGTTTAGTTATAAGATAGATTCTAAATTTATAAACAAAAGATGTAAATAGTGAGCAATATAATTAATGAGCAAAATGACTAAAATAAATTTAAAAAAATAAAACTTTTTGTAGAAGAATAAGTCATGATCACCTATAATTGACAACAAAATAAATTAAAAGAGTTAAAAAATAACAATAACATAACAATTCAATATCAAATAATGAATAAACATGAACAAAAAACCAAAAATTAAATTAAAGTGATATAAAAAAACGTATGTTTCTTTTGTTAAGAAGCTATATGACCATGATTTTTTTTAAAGATAGAAAGGAGAAGAATGATGAAGAATGATTAATAAAAATTTAGGTTGTATATATAATAACTTATTAGGAGAGTTTTAAGAATAATATATATCTTTAAAATTTAAAAAGATTTGTTTTGATGGGAAAAGATTTATGATAGAGTTTTAAATATAATTATCTATTTAATAAACAAAAAGGAAAAAAATCTAGAAAAAAGGAGAGAGCTAGAGTAATTAGGAGGAAGTTTTAGGCCTAAAAAGCTCTTAGTAATGTCATGTCTACCTTCAACCTGCTCTTTCAGTTATAAGATAGATTTCTTTTGGTTTCGAAGGAATTGTGAAACAAAAAAGACTTTCTTGAGTGTGTGATGTGTGGAAACGAGCCCATCACTTTTAGTCTGCTTCAACTGAAGCTGCCGCATATATATCTGTAACACCCCAAGAATTTGAAGGTAATAAATTAACCTTTTTTGTAGTTTTGACATTAAAATAAGTTCCTAGTATTTTATTTTTGGTTATGGGGTTAATTTAGTTGGAACTTTAACGGATAGCGGGTAAAATACCCACAAATTTGAGAAAGGGGTGTGGCATCTCCATGGAGTGCCAGCCATCCTTCTTTTCATTATGAGTCATTTACCATTCCTTCTCTAATCTTCTATTCCTTTCTTCAATCTAATTTCAATTCTTCAAACAAATCATAAATCTTCTAATCATCAACAAGAATAATAACAATCTTCTATCATTCAAGTAATTCAAAGTGTGGGTTTGTGTATGTGTTTGTGTGTTGGCCGAAAATTCAAGAAAAGAGAAGGAGGATGTTAGGACCAGTTTTGCTGAAAACTGGCCAGTCTCCAGTTGCATCTGGAGACCAGAAGATTTGTCCAGAAATATACGAAGTCAAGTTGCAATGTACATTTAATGCAACTGAAGACTTCCTCCAGTTGAGATCTGACCAGACCTGAAGACATTCCAATTGAAGTCGAAGACAACAAGAGGAAGATAAAGAATGACAATGGCAGCGAAGCCCAGTTGAAATTCTATTCAGATAGAAACTGGAGTTTGTCAGTTTAAAGCCTTTACAAAGCTTTACACTGATTACGAGGAAGACCTTTTTACTTTATGTATTATTAACCGGACAATAGAAATTGTCTATGTTTAAAGTATGATCGATGTCGTTGGACCGATCAAAAATATAAACTAAAATACCTATAACTAGTATGGGTAAGTCGAGTATCGTATCCTCAGGGAATCATGAGAAAGTGTTAAACAATTTACAAAGTTAAGTAAACTAGACATAAACTTAAAATTGATTTGATTAACAACTAAAATTGATTATGAACTTAACAAAATAATTCAATTAAATAAAAAGTAGACCATTCTCATGCTCCCAATTATGCTTTCAAATATGTAACCTAACTTATACTCATTGGAAATCACATAGACATGATTCGTTATAATGTTTGGATTGAATGAACTCAAGAATTAAATTAATCGGTTGTGATGATTCACGATAACGAAAACCAGGAATTGACACAACTAGACTTCTAATTCATTAAAGTAAAACTACAAGTTCATGAGAGATTCATTCAATAATCAATGATTACTTAACAAGTTAAAACCAAATGATAGATGAATTTCATTCAAGTCATAAACAAATAATCATTCAAACAATCCAAACAACATTAGATGTAAAAGACTAATGAAGAATTAAACATCTAATCCAACATGAGTATGAAAAAGGTTGAACATAAATGGCTTACATAATTGTTCACATGAGAATGATCAAAAGAAAACCTAGCCTATCATCTTCATCATTGAATCTTCAATTTGAATTGTCATCTTCATGAATTGGTGATTTGATGATGATATTGGGGTCTTCTCTATGTTAGGAACTGCTATTGTGAGTGAAAAATATGAAGGATAACTTCCAATTTCGTATTGTGAATGAGATATAACTGAAAGTTAATTAAAAACAAAAATTTTGGAATTCTGCCCAGTAGCCCAGCGTAAGGTACGGCCCATCTGGGCGTAGCTTACGCCCCTTGATGTTTTGCCTGGCGTAGGTACGGCCCATCTGGGCGTAGCTTACGCCCATTGATGTTTTGCCTGGCGTAGGTTACGCCCCTTGTTCTTCAGATTTTCCAGATTTTCTTCTTTGGCTCTCTTGACTTGTTTCTTGACTCGATTATTCTCGTTTCATCACCTAGAGCCTGAAATCACTCAACAAACATAAAAATGCCCTACTCGTCTATTAACAAGCACAAAACAATCCAATTTTACCCATTAAAATCATGTACTTTAGGCGTTTATCACATTCCCCAACTTAACTCTTTTTCGTCCCGAAAAAGGCATTCATCATGTGACAAGTCAATTTACAATCTCATAATACTTCCTATCACCAAAGAAACACTATATAAGAGTTATACTAACTATACATACTTGTAAAACTCAACTCTCAAGCAATCTTCAAAGTACACTTGGGCGAAACTAAGTAATGCAAACCAAATCACATAACACAACCAACTCATGAGACTTACAACTATCAAAAGATTTACGACTAGCAAATAGAAATATATAAATGTGCAATTAAACCTAATAAACCTCAAGTTTGCCACAATACATGCATCACACTCTCACAATTTGCACTCCCCTCGGTTCATATTTTGAGTGAATTAGCAAAAGATGTGCTAATATGTATATATGAAGCTCTCAACCCATTATTGCACACTAAAAGTCATAGGCTAGTACACAAATCGAACAAAGACCTCATAACACCAAATTATCACTTCGGCATTCATACAAGATTGATGGAAATATGGAATGAAACACGGTAATGATTCTCATTTGGGTGATTTACTAGAATGATTTTGGAACATTTCATTTTGGTTCTTTTTGATCAACTTACATGGATAATTGAATTGATTTTCATTTATGACCATATACTTTGACTTTTTTCAACCGGATATTGCAATTTTGACTTTGATTTGCTCTTTCTTTCGATTCATCATAAACAACACAACTTTGAACAATTAACGGATTTCATGACGAGGTGAGATGGAATATGGAGTGGATTGTATGATTGTTTTATGATTTTAAGCACATAATCCGGGTTAGAGGTCTCAATACGGTAAGTGCACTAGTTCTAACCTAATGTACAATAATGGTTCACACAATATAGTTATCACGAGAAATCATGCTACGCTAACAATCTAAATCAATCGTCGACGAGGCGTTTTTGTGACAACTCGTAATTTATTAACAACGGGTTAGTCCTAATCTCGATCATTATTATAATTTCATCTAATTTAGAGATTATGACGTAGAAATTATTAGTTAATTGAACATTTGATATAGTTCAATTAGACGTATCCTGATGACGTAGACTATTAGCTATTTAGACAGAATGCCGAGTCTTAAAATAACTTTAAATGAGATATTTAAAGGTTATAAATTATGCACAGTAATTAGACTGTCTAAACTTAATATTTCTAAAGTTAGTTAAAGTTTTATTTACTTGTCTTAACTAAAATAAGACGAGGGAAAATACCTTTACTTTACATTTTGACTTTTAGGTCAAACGGTATTTAATCGTAAACATTTTACCAAATTTAGGGTACAGAATATACCTAAATAAGCCACATGGGCCGATTTATGTATTGTGAGGCAGGGGCTTTGACACCAAAATTTCCCCTTCCCTCCTTCCTTTTGATCGACACCAACACCACACACAACACACACACACAACACAAAACACACATACATCACTCAAAATCTCTCAATCTCTTCTATTCTTTTTCTTCTAAAATTGGTCTTGCAAAGGTAGTAATCATTTGGAGATTTTAAAGGGGTTTATTATCATTAGCATCATCATCTTCACCATCTTCAATTATCTTCAAGAACATCAATTTTTGGTAAGTCTAAATCATCCATTTTGCGCTATTTATGTTTACTTACTCTTTTCTAGTCATTTCGAGTTTTTACATGGCCTAAAACAACTTAAAATGGAATTAGGGTTTAAATAGGGTTTTGGTTTGATTTGATCGTTTCGGAAGATTCGATGATGTTATGGATGAAATTATGGGTTGGGTTATGTGTATTTATGGTTTATAATGTTTAGTTATGCTTAAAAATGGGTTACAAGCTCCTACAAATCGTTTTGGATTGATTTGGGTCGAGTTTGAAGGGTTTTGGGTTTGGTTTTCCTGCATAAACTGCAGCTACTGCTCCTGGTTCAGAATTTGGCCACTGCGGCGCAGTGGCAATGTGTAAATGTGTTTAGGGACTTATGACTTGACTTAATCGTACTAAATCAACTTGTTTGAGGTTATAGGGTTGACATTATGGTATTTTATACAACTTTTAAATGACTATGTCATTGATTTTACCAACTAAAGGTAAACAAAACGAAAGTTTGAAACACGTTCTCGGTTATGGCATTCTAGGGTCTATAGCTAAGTAGTTGTACGTAGGATACTCGTCGTCAAGAGATTTGATCCTCATTATTGGTAATGGTATCATAGGTTTTGGATAACGTGGAGAACTGATTGTTGAATCTTCTCGAGCTACTTTGCACCTTTTAGCACTAGATCGCTAAGGTGAGTTTATGGCGCCCTTTTCCTTTTACTTTGGGCCTGAAAAGCATGTGTAAGTATGCCATGTGATTTGGATGCTTAGATCATTTGAAGTAAATTTGCCATGTTAGAGGCTGTGAAAATGTGTATACGTGTCATTTATTAAATGTTGGATAAAATGACATTGAATTGCCGTGTGATGGCTGATTAAAAAGTTTCTTTGTGTTTGACGAACTAAAATGTTGTCCCTGTAGTTATCATTGTTATGGAACCCTAGTGGACGTGTTGTCAGACTTAGTTCTTGACTGTCTTGTTTAGGGTCCGCACCCACTAGTAGAAGGAAATCCTGTGCGAAGCAATGTAGCATAGTGACTGATACTGTCGGACTTGGCTCCCGGCTGTCATATGCTAGTCATAAACATTGTTGTGGTGCGCACCCCATTTTAGAGGAAATCCTGTGCGAAGCAATGTAGCATAGTGACTGATACTGTCGGACTTGGCTCCCGGCTGTCATATGCTAGTCATAAACATTGTTGTGGTGCGCACCCCATTTTAGAGGGAAATCCTGTGCGAAGCAATGTAGCATAGTGACTGATACTGTCGGACTTGGCTCCCGGCTGTCATATGCTAGTCATAAACATTGTTGTGGTGCGCACCCCATTTTAGAGGGAAATCCTGTGCGAAGCAATGTAGCATAGTGACTGATACTGTCGGACTTGGCTCCCGGCTGTCATATGCTTTAGTCGGACTTAGACCCCGGCTGTCTTGTTATGAAATATTATCAAGTGTTGGATTCTGATTGTCTTGTTGAAAATAACTACAAGTCATTGTGTGCTCACAATGACGAATAAACTTGGTCAAACATTCTGTAAACTCACCAACTATTTCGATAGTTGATCCTCTCAAATTTCATGCTTTTCAGGTAACCAACAGTAAGTATTGGAAGCGTATATGACTTCGTGAAGCCATCTTTTGAACATTGGACGTACAATTAGCGTCAGACCTCTGAGGACTATCGTTTTATTAGTCCTAATTGTACTTAGTAGTCCAAATGTTATTATTGTATTAAGTGGACCCATTTCCAATTGAGGATAGTTTGTATCCGTGTATTGGGATCCACATCTGAACGATTATACTTGTAATAGACTTGTATTTGGATTAATAGATGTAATCTCTATTTACCTTCTGATAAGTACGCAATTTTTTTTGTTAACCCTATATTTCCGCTATAATGGGGTGTGACAGTTTTTCTCTCATGAAATTGAAGGATATAACGGATATATAAGTGTGATACATGCATTATGACTCACAATTGGCATATTACCCTTATTTGCACATTTCTATGTTTTTACTTGCTAGCAACTCTATCAAGACGCTCATAAGTCAACCATGTCATGCAATCTAATCTACACTACCTAGCCCCACTTACATGTACAAATCCAATCACAAGAAAATCTCATTTTACAAACATGTATAGCCAATATAACTCGAATATTTTGCCCCTAAGGGTCAATTTCATATTACAAGAAAGTAAATCAACATCTAAACTAGAAACATAAATGAAATTAACAAGAAAATTGAAATCTACCTACGAAATTAAAAATGCAAAAACACAAAATAAACACATAGTCACATAGTCACACAATAAGAACAGAAAGATAAATAGAAGGTACCAATCACTGCCGTGGACCTTGCGGTCCAAAGATCGACTCCATTAAGCCCCGATATAGAGATTGGGCCTCAAATGGATCAGAGGCTGCTGGTGGTGGATCACCCGATGTATCCTCAACTCGACCAACACAAGAATGTCTCGGGAACCACTCAGAATCGTGACTCTGAGGATAATATGGATGGGAGGTAGGAACATACGGCTGCCTGTAATCATATGAAGGAGGAGTCTCCACATAGTCAAGTCCCGCAATGTGGTCCTGGTGATGGCGTACTCGCTCTGAGTACTCAAATTGCCTCCTCACATTCTGCTCATGAGCATATGCCATACCTAACTCATAACTCCTCCGCTGCACACCCTGCTGAGCAATCATATCCCACATATTCCTCTCATAGGATGTCCACTGATTATAATCGCTAGGCTGCTCATAACCAAAACTCGGCCCAGTACCTCCTATCCCAGCACCTAACAAACCATCTCTCCTTCCTTCAACACCCCCTCTAGCTGCACTAGACTCACCCCTCTCATTAGCACGCATTTGTTCCATCTGTGCTATCGCCTCCTCCCTAGTAACCCCAGCCTTAGGAGCTATCAAATACCCATTGGTTTTCAATCTTTAAGGAGTTTAAACTGTGGATGATCCTGAAACTCCCACTCATTCCCTTTCAACAACCTCTTCATGGAATAAGGAGTATTACTCAAATACTGCAAATTGGTCTCCTTTGGGACTACCTTGTGAATTTGGAGGAGGCGGGCGATGAGTTTCGGGTGAGGAATGACAAGTTTGTTTCTTTTGTTTCTTGCCTCCCAAATGTTAGACATTACAATTTGTCTAAATGATAAGGCTAGGTTTCCCGTGACCAAGGCATATAACACAATAACATCATGGTGCCTAACCATGCTCTTGTCACTAGTTCGGGGGCACACATTCCAACTCAAAATTGACATAATTAACCGGGGTAATGGCTTCAACAAAGCACGCTCCATCCTAAAGGTTGTACTCAAATTGTCTCGTGTAACATCAAAAACCTCAACAAGCATATCAAGCCAATTATTAGGTGTTTCTACCCCCGTTAAATACTTCTCATCCACATAATCAAAAGCCCTCCCCGAAGTAGCACCCGTGTCAAATTTGGCTATCTTATCTAAGGTAGCAAAAGACATTGTTACCTTTTTCCATTAACCGTGCCTACTAACTTAGAAGTCACCGGGGGTTATTACCGGGAGTCAATTCTAGAGTACCCAACCAATTAATGATACCATCTAAATAAATCTCAGCGTTATCACCATTATTCCAAATCAACACTTGTTTCCATCCCATTTTTTCAAATGCTTCAACCATCCCAAACCCCCTGAATTCTGACAAGACAAGTGTTCTTTCACCCAACAATTGATCCATCAAATTCTTGGCCTCAGCCATCTTTTCTTTAAACAAAATCAATTGCCATTCATCGGGTAAAGTATGTAAAGGTATACCTTGTCTCCATTCGGGTTTTTCGACTTCAACCTCCATCTCTTCACTTGTCTGTGGTGAGTTTTCTTCTTCTTCTTCTGATTCATCTTGAACCATTGGCCTTTTCTTCTTGTTTGGTTGTTGACTTGATAAAGTATCACCTTTCTTGCTTAGACTCTTTATAAATTTTCCTGCTGCTTTCTTCATCCTATTATCAACAAAACTAACCACAAGTAACAAACTTAGCAATGGTTAGTGAATTAAAGCAAAATTAAGAAGAAAATTGAAAAAAATCGAATTTACACTCACTTTATCTTGAAAAATAGGCTGAAATTGGACAAACAATTATAGGGGTTTTGTAGCCCTTGAAAAGTTATGCAATTTAGCCTCAAGAATTATTAAAATTAGTGGAGAATTGAGGGAGATATGGTTGATTGAAGGTTAGGGTTTTGTAAGGAATTATTGGAGAAGAAGGATTTGTGAGAGGGAGAGTCGACAGAGATGACAAAGAAATAAGCGAAATCAGATTCTTGTGGTTGTAATTAAAAGATTTTTGATTTTTGGATTTTATTAAAATAATAAAAAAATTCGATCCTGGACCCCACCGTAACTTACGCTCCTGTTGACCGTAACTTACGCCTCCTGTTATTCAATTGCCGTAATGTACGCCAAGACTAACCGTAAGGTACGCTCGGCCAAAACCCTACCCTGCCTTACTTTGACTGGCGTAACTTACGCTACCTTTAACCGTAACCTACGCCAGCTTAAATTCACCAGGCGTAACCTACGCCGCATGTGACCGTACCTTACGCCTATCTAGAATTGGCATTTTTTTGGCGTCTGGTGGGCCGTAAACAGAAGAAAATGGGCGTAAGCTCTAATTGGACTTTCCAGGGGACCGTAACCTACGCCCTTTGGGCCGTAGCTTACGCCGACTCGTTTTTTTTTTTAACTACAGCCAACTTGATTTCAAAACTTGCAATTACATTGAAATTAAACTCCCTTCCCCAACTTAAAGGTACATTGTCCCCAATGTACACCATAAATTAGAGATAAGTTAACCGGCTCGAAAAATTGCAAAAACGTTTCCTTTTTCACCCAAACCGACCTTCCCCAACTTAATTCTCAAGCCTAGGTGCTGAGAATTATCCAACTTGTGTGATTATGCATCAAAACACTAAAACAACTAAATAAAAGTGCATGAAAGTAAACATACCGAAAACGAAGCTAGAAAAAAAACAAACAACGGGTTGCCTCCCATTTAGCGCTAAGTTTATTGTCCTCAGCCCGACATTACCTCAATTTGATTCATGCAACCTCATAGGATGGTGGACTTGATATGAAGTTCACCATTTCCGTTGTAGCTCCATTGATGTCGCTTGCATCCAAATAAGGCTTCAAACGGTGTCCATTGACCATTTGCTTCACTCCATCTTTCGGATCCTCAATCTCAATTTCTCCAAACTTTCCAACTCTTGTAATAACATATGGACCCATCCACTTGCTCTTGAGCTTTCCCGGAAAGAATTTGAGTCTTGAATTGTAAAGCCACACTTTTTGGCCAACTTCAAACACCTTTTTCTTCAATTTAGCATCATGAACCGCTTTCATCTTGTCCTTGTAAGTTGATGCGCATTCATATGCTTCATTCCTTAATTCTTCCAACTCGCACAATTGCAACTTTCTTTCCTTACCTGCATTCTCAAAATCCATATTAACGGCCTTAACGGCCCACAATGCTCTATGTGCAAGCTCGATTGGAAGATGACAACCCTTCCCATAAACCAACCGGTAAGGAGTAGTGCCAATAGGTGTCTTAAAAGCGGTACGGTAAGCCCACAAAGCATCATTGAGTTTGGTTGACCAATCTTTTCTATCGGGTCTTACCGTCTTTTGCAAAATCTCTTTAATTTGCCTATTGGACACTTCTACTTGCCCACTTGTTTGTGGGTGATATGGGGTAGCAATCCGGTGGTTTATGCCATACCGTTTAAGAAGTTTGCCAAACTGAAATTTTTTGAAATGGGATCCCCCATCGCTTATGATGACACGAGGAATTCCAAATCTTGAAAAGATATTGCTTTGCACAAACTTACACACAACGGTATGGTCATTGGTTCTAGTGGCTATGGCTTCTACCCATTTGGAAACATAGTCTACGGCCACTAAAATGTAGTAATTACCAAAGGAATTAGGGAAGGGACCCATAAAGTCAATGCCCCAAACATCAAAAATATTAACAACTAAAATAGGTTGCATGGGCATTTCATTCTTGTTAGGTCCAGATTTACTGGACTCGCTCCAGACTCGACTACTGGAGCCTTACTGAAGATCTGTCCAGAAATGATATTTACTGGACCTACTCTAGACTTGGAAACTGGAGTCCCTCTGAAGATTTGTTCAGAAATAATGGAAGACCAGTGAGCAAAATACTTGTATAGGAAATCTGGAGACATACTCCAGATTAGCTCACTGGACTTCACCCCAGTCCAGATCTATTCTACTGAAGACATTCTCACTGAAGTCAAAGACTGAAGTTAGAATAAAGAGGACTGACAAATGGCGGAGTCCACTGGAAGTCTTACCAGATCTACGACTGAAGGATTGTCAGTGTTCTAGACCTTACAAGTCTGAACACTGATATCGAGGAATTGACTTTTTGCCTTTACACACTTTCCAAAGAACATTCCACTTGTTCTTTACTAAAGTATCTACGTGTGTAAAGGTGGTTGGTTAAAAGAATAAAGTCATATTGATATGACTTTATCCTTGTACCTTAACCAATGCATTTAATGACCTTGTCGGTTCATTAAATGCATGCAACCATATTTGTACGCACAAATTCACTGGTGAATTTGTTTGCCTATAAATACAAAGTCATTTCTTCGTTAAAATAACTTTTAGCATTAAAGGTGAATTTGTCTAAATACTCTCGATCATAACAGGGATACTTCACAACTTTAAGTATCTCGATCCAAAGAGTTTATATGGCAAATATAGATCATTTGTAATTCATATGTTGTTAGGATACTTACATATTTGTATTATCTTGATTCCGCACAACCTTGTATTTTATTTAACATCATAAATAAAATACACTTGAAAATATTACATTGTGTTCCACCTTTATTTTATTGCTTTTAGTCGTGTATTACTTTGTTTATATACTTGCATTTATATTCAAGTAATACTAGTCCAATCTAGTGCTTATTAGACTTGTTGTATTTTACACTTTGGGTTAACCATCAAGAGAGTTTGGGACTCACAATTGGTATCAGAGCAGAAGGCTAAACAAACTTGCCTAGATCTGCTTCTTTGATGGCCACCCCAGAAAATACACAAGGAAGTTTTAATTTTGGTCCTGATCCTAATGTTAATATTAATGATCAAAATAATGAACCACCTGTTAACACTAATCCACCACCTCCTCCTACTCCTGTTTCTCAGCAGTGATAGAAGGAGGCCGAGAAAGCTGGTGGAAATTTAGTTGAATAATACTAGCAGAGTAAAGAATCAGGCAGGTGGTACGGGCGCTTAGGGTAGGCAAACGCAATTAATTGGGGGGGTGTGGTGGTTGAGTAGGAGTGACGCGAGTATGGTGATATGAGGGGGTGAGAGACTAGGTTGGAGGGGGGTGAGGCGTAGATTATTGGGTTGGGGGGAGGTGGGGGTGGGTAGGGGGGATGTTGAGCCGAGAGGTAATAGGGTGGGGGAGGGGATTGGGTATGGAAGTGGAAGGAATGCGTTAAGTATGGTACGAAGAGTCGTGAAACGGAAGTGAGGGGGCAAAAGAGTGGGGGGGTTAGACCGGACAGTGGTGGGAGTAACAAAGCAATGTGAGGGGGAAGAAAGGGTGGGGGGATGGGAGTTTGTAGTAGTGGCCAACGATAAGAAGGTAAGGTGGGGTAAGCGAGGAGCTTCTATCAGCGTTCGATTCCACCACCTCCTCCTCCTACTCCTGCTTCTCCACATGTGCATGTGCACTACTCAAAAATCCTGTTCCTAAATTCAGTGGGAATAGTGATGATTTTGGTACGTGGAAAGCTAGGATGATATTGCATATCACTGGAATTGAGAGAAATATGATGAAAATCTTAAATGAAGACCTTATGTCCCCACATCACCTCTCAATGCTCTTCTTGATCCAACTGGATCTAGAAGAGGCAGGGAAAAGAGGGAGGAACATTGGTCTGAAGAGGAGAGGAGATTGGTAAATCTAGATACCCTTCTCAAAAACATGATCCTCGGGGCTGTTCCTGAAACCCCTAATTCCTACACTAGTTCTTTTTCCCAGTGCTAAAACCATGTGGGATGAACTGGTAAACCAGTATGAAGGAGGAGATGACACCATTGTCACCAGAAAAGTCTCCTTAAACAAGAGGTATGAGTCATTTTTTGCTCAGCCTAATGAGTCTCTCACTGGTACATACACCAGATTAATGAGTATCATAAACAAGTTGAGAGGTCTTCGGGTTGAGAAGGACAAGGATATACTTCTGGAGAAATTTTGTGATATTCTACCCACCAAATGGTCTCACATGATCCTGGTCTTACGACAAGGTAAAACTCTGCACACACACACTTTCAACTTTATATGGAGCTTTCAGATACACTGAAGAAAATCAAGCTCAGAGAGTTGTGGCAGAACAAGATGCTTATAACCATGCCTCCAGTAGTCCTAATGTGGTTAGTCATACTGAACCACAAAGTACAACACTGATATCTTCTGAGAATGTATTTTCTATGAAGAAGATGGTGTCTGAACTCATGGAATCTGGAGAATCTAGTCAAATCTCTCCAGACTGTGATGAATCTGAAAATGATGACCTTGTTGCAATGATTGCTAAAACGTTTAACCGTTTCAAAGCAAGAGCAAATAGGCCATCTGGACAAATTTGCATCCAGTTCTTCAACTGATAAGACCAATCTGACATGCTTTAAGTGTGGCAGAAAAGGTCATTTCATGAAAGATTTGCAAGTCCAGTCAGTTTGTATCAGCCTGGTCCATTTACTTTCAAATAATAAGCCTGATGATAGCTATAAATCTAATACAAAAAGCTTAAGGCTCAATTGCTCTCATGGCACAACAAATGGAAATAATAATAAGTGCATGATTGCAACAACTGAAGAGAAGTGGGTTCCTTCTGATGACATCATCTGCTGATGAAGAAGAAGAAAGAGATTGCTGTTACATGGCTCTGGCAGACGAAGAGCACCTGGTGAAGGAAGATGTCACATCTGGACGATGGGTGGACATTGTTATCAAAAAGGTTAGTGATTATGATACTGAAACTGACCAAACTAAAACTGGACATTGCTGAAGCTCTTAATTCTGATTTAATCTTTGTTGAAACTGTTAGATCTGATTGTGTAAAATGGGGTCCCCCCCCCCCCCCCCCCCCCCCCCCCCCCCCCCCCCCCCCCCCCCCTAGAAACAGATTTTTTTCTGAAATAACTGTTTTAAAAAATCAAAATTAAAAGAACTTCAAGACATTGAACTGGCATTTCAAGCCCAGGTTCTGGTAACTGAACAATTGATTCAATAAAAACAAGATCTTGAGATCATTTTAGAGAAAGAAAAACTGGTGATTAATCATGGCTAGAAACCAGAAAGCCATATGATGCTGGAGTAAATCAATTCCCTGCTCAAAAACGTGCATATTTAGATGGAAATACTCATGTAGCATCATTAATACCAGTAATTGATCGGTTACCAGAGGGATTCAGGCCCATTACCATTTATGATGAGCCTGTAACTCCCAAGGCCAATATTTTCCCAGTTCAATCCCCAGAGGTTAAGACTGGAGCATTCCAGATGACTGCTCCAGTTAAAAGGTTAATCGGAATAAACCTTTGCCTCAGACCAATCCCCTACCCAAGCCTTGAGTCCAGTCAACTGGAAAGGCTTAGGTGTCATCTGATGAAAATGTTTTGTCAAGGTTAGAGAGCCAGTTTCAAATTCTGACTCGTCCTTCAAAGTTTTAATGCAAGATTAAACTTTATTGAGGGTACTTCATCTGGCCCTAGACAAAATACAAAACCTTTTGCAAAGAAAGTTAAATCTATTTCTCCAGTTGAGAAAAGAAAAAGGTTTCAAAACTATCAACCCTAGTGGTCTTTTCAACTAAGACTACTGTTGAAGAAAGTGAACTCAACCAGATACCCCCAGGGACCTATAAGGGAGGGTCCAGTGAACCCATCAGTCGATGGGTTCCTAAATCTAATTGATATATCTGGTGGATGTGTAGGGCGATCGAAAGAAATATATCTGGTATCTTGACAGTGCAGCTGGCAGGACGATGACCGGATGTAAGACCCTGCTGGAGGAGTTCACCATTTCTGATGGACCCTCCATTACTTTTGGAATGATGGTTGTGGAAAGACTGAGGGATACGGTGTTCTGAACAATGGACAAGTCAAGTTCAGACGAGTTGCATTTGTGAATAGTTTGAAATATAACCTGATCAGTGTAAGTCAACTGCGTGATGATGGCTATCAAGTTCTATTCAATATTGCTCAGGGCATTGTATTCAACAAGGACTGGAAGGTAGTATTGATTGCTCCCAGAAGAGGGAATGTGTACGTGATGGATATGGAAAGCTCTCCTTCAGAGCAGTGTTTCTATACTCAAGCTGAGGAAGACACAAACTGGTTATGGCACAAAAGGTTATCCCATTTAAATTTCAAAAATATTAATAAGTTGTCTAGAAAACAACTGGCAGATGGGATACCTTCAGTTTCCTTCAAAAAGGAAAGGCCATGTCCAGGATGTGAGATGGGTAAGCAGAAACGTACCAGTTTCAAGACCAAGCAGAATTTCAGCATATCTGAACCTCTTCATATGCTTCATATGGACCACTTTGGTCCAGTGAATGTTCAGACTCGTGCTGGTAAAAGATACACCCTGGTGATCGTAGATGAATTCTCCAGATATTGTTGGGTTATCTTTCTCAGGTCTAAAAATGAAGCTGCTGCTGAAATCATAAGTCTTATCAAGCAAATTGAGCTCAAGTACAGTCGGATGATGTGCCAGTTAAGAAGTGACAATGGAACAGAATTCCAGAATACAACTCTGGAGTCATTCTATACTGACACTGGCATCTCCCAGAATTTTTCATCAGCCCGCTCTCCAGAACAGAATGGAGTGGTGGAAAGGAAGAATCGAACGCTGATAGAAGCTGCCAGGAGTATGCTTGCTGAATCTGGTTTGTCTACCAGTTTCTGGGCGGAAGCAATTGCTACTGCTTGCCACACCAGAACCGATCAGTGTACATCAAAAGACACAAAAAGACAGCCTATGAAGTCTTAAGAAATAGAAAACCAAATATTGGTTATTTTCACGTTTTTTGGATGTCCAGTTTACATCCTGAACGACTCCAGTCAGTTAGGCAAATTTGATGCCAAAGCTGATGAAGGGTATTTCTTAGGCTATTCAGCCATTCGCAAGGCCTTCAGAGTCTACAAGAAGAGACTGGAGAAGGTCCATGAGTCAATTCATGTCACATTTGATGAATCAAATGCTGCAATCAATAAAAAGCCAACCCTTGATACTCCCCCAGTAACTCCAATTGTCTTCTGTGAATCTGATCCTATCAACTACAATAAAGATTCAGAAGACACAGTTTCCAGTCATCCTGATCTGGAACCTGTTCAGAAAAAGAAACCTCTCCAGTGGTACTCCATTCTATCCTTCAATTATTTTCAAGCTACCCTCTGAAATTATTATTGGATCAGATGTTCGTACTACCCCCAGTATCAGTCCCAGTTGAAACTGAACCAGTACTTCAAGAAATGCCTTCAAATAAAGAATTTCATGATGCAAATCGTGATTTAAATGACTCAGATGAAGATGTTGAAGTAGTCTGGCAAGATCCTCCTCCTAGAA
>CM067172.1:23475699-23518036 GCA_034093135.1 Erigeron breviscapus | reverse complement strand
GTCAAACGTTTCAATTTTCATTTAAGATTAAAACTGCTTAACCACTCTTCCTTGTTTTCCTACTTTCGTTGTTTAGCTTCTTTTTGATTATTGTCATGTTTCTGCAATTGAGAACCAAGGGAAAGTTTGTTTTGAAATCTGAATTTGCTTGAGGACAAGCAAAGCTTAAGTATGGGGGAATTTGATATGTCCATTTATATGTATAATCCCATGTTGTTTCTAAGTCGTTCTAAGCTTGGTTTTATGCAAATTATGTGTATATTCGATGCTTTGATGGTATTGTTAGTGATTGCAGGCTTAGAACAGGTAAAATGGTTAAAAATAGCTTGTGGATGGCTAAAAGAGGCATTAGGATGGTTCGTGTACTAGTACGAGAAGAAACGAGCTGGAAATCACAAGTTATGCTGAGAAAAGGGTTGAGTGCGCCGCACCTGGAGCTTGGTGCGTCGCATATATTGATCAGGGAGTTGACTGGCTTTTGAATTAATAGAGTGCGCCGCACCTTGTCAATTGGTGCGCCGCATAACGGGTAGTTGAAAATTTTTGAAACAAGTAAGGTGCGACGCACCAATCTATTGGTGCGCCGCATATCGGGTAGTTGAAAATTTTTGAAACAAGTAAGGTGCGCCGCACCTGGCAATTGGTGCGCCGCACCTGGAGGTCGGTTCAGCAAGGGTTTTTGTAACACTATAAATACATGCCCTAAATTGGCCCATAAGCTCTCTCTCTTCCTTCAGTCGATTTTAGGGTTCTCTTGAGGCATTTTTCAGCAGCTTTTACCTTCTCCAAGATCTAAGGGTTGCTAAAGAATTTCAAGGCATTCAATCATCGATTTCTTTAGCTTTTCATTGTCTTTCACAATTCGGTACAAGATGTTTATTCTTTCTTTTGCTATTTGTGATTTATTTATGATTATGTTAGGCTAAACACGTCGTCATCTACTCCGATGAAATGACACAATGAATATTGGTTGCATATTATTTTGAATTCAAGTTGATTATTAAACGTTTCATCAAGATCTTAATGTATTGAATTCTTATGATTTATTCTATTGATTGTTGATAAGGTATAAATGGTTTTAATGGTAGTTAATTCCAGGAATGCATTATTCTAGTTGATTTGGTAGAATCAATAGGTGTTAATTCGTGGTAGCGAGTTGATAAACCACAATAGGTAAAAGAATTCAATGTGTTGACGGTTTGGTAGAATCGATAGGTGAAATTGTTTAATCATAACAAAACAAATTAATCGGATAGGGAAATCTTAATAGGGAAGGTGGTAGCCGGATCTTTAGGATTGAATTAATTGGTTAATGAGTTCGGGTAGGGTAATTAGCTAGGAGGCCTACTAGTGAGTTCCTTATCGTAACTTAGTTATCGGAATCAACATATTTGAATTGGCTTTAACCTAAATGCAACCAAGATGAAATGTGTCATGGAGTCGAGGTAGATGATCTTTTAAATTCTTGTTTTTTTTAAACAACAAAATTATCCTGCGATTAATCCTACGGGATTACTAACAATTTTAATTAACTTTTGCAACGTGGCAATTCGGCCATAAAAACCCCCTTATTTTCTGTATCATTTAACAATTGCTTATAAAAGTCCTTGTGTTCGACCTCGTACTTACCAAGTAACTATATTGCATACGAACGGGTACACTGCCCGCAAATGTGTAGTAGACAGTAACTAGGTAGTTCGTGTTATAAATTTAAGACTCGAAATTACACATCAAAGACTCTGAAGATTCTTCTCTACTAACGACTTCATCAGTAGAAGGAGGAAGAGGAGCAATAGAGTTAGTACTCTCATCACTTGGAGAGTTATCAACAAGATGATGAGCAGTAGGCACGTCACGATCAATTACATATTGATCAGTAGAGGTGACAGTGGCTCCAGTATCGAGAAAGTCAAGTTGCTGACTTGATTGTTGTTCCCATACTCAACCAGAATGCTACCTCTGCCAGTGGTAATGATCTCTTGAGATTGAGGCAAGAAGATTCGCTGAGCAGCTATGAAGTCAGCAATGTTCTCCTCAGAGAGATCGGTTGATTCTCCACTATCTATACGATCAGCAGAAGGAGACCTTTCGCTGACAATAGTGGAAGAGGAAGCAACCACTGAAGGATTTGGTTGAATGTCAACTTCAGGAGCATCCCTGGAGTTGTCGCAATCAGAAGCAATGTGACCTCTGCTGCCACATTTGTAGCATTTTTAGCAGAGGTGCTGCCCTTTTGATTTTGAAGGAAGAATTCCTTCAGTTGGGAGGAGAGATCATTAACTTGCTGAGCCAGCTCGTTAATTTTAGGGTCAACAGAGGAAGATGCCCTTTTCTTAGGCTTAGACTTTAGCTTATGCTTTTGTGGAAGCTGAAGCATCTTAGGAGCAGGACCCAGAATGGACTTTCCTTTTGGGTCCTCTGATTGAGATGTAGAGGGATTTTTTGATCCCTGAACTACACTCCATGCTTGATGGACAGCAGGGTGAGAGGAAGAAGAAGGACCCTGCTGAGATGGATGCACTCTTTTGGGAGTGATCGATCTCGGTTGCTGAATAGGTGTTACTGACCTCATTTTCCTATGAGGTAAGTATTGCCTATTAGGGGTAGTAGATCTCACTTGCTGATGGGGCAAGTGTCCTCTCTGAGGAGTGATAGGCCTAACTTGCTGGTGAGGCAAGTGTCCCCTTTGAGGAGTGATTGGCCTATTGTGGGTGTGAGACATTCTCTCCTTTTGGGGAGTTTTATGCCTCATGATATAAGTAGGCCTAGGTTGAGGTTCCTGCTGATGAACATGTTTATCAGCAGATCGGACCTTAGAAGGTCCAACTTGTAGATATCTAGCGTCACTAAACCTGACGCGTCTCTGAATGACATGTTCATCATTAACAGTTATACTGTCAGCAATGACAGGAGCTTGCTGAGAGGATGAAGGAGAAGAGGGTAGAGCAAAGGGTTGAGGTTGCTGACTGACTGGATTAGCTCGCTGAGGCGTGCTATAGTCATAGGGGACAGCAACCTTGCTTCTTCTTCTGAAGGGTTCAGAAGGTATGAACGTGCGCTGCTGAGGAGCGATGGGTTTAAGACCAATATCCCTTTCAAAGGATTCCCTGGAAGAGTATTGCACTCTTCCTTCATTTGGCATCATGCCAATAATGGGAAGATGAGGAAAGGGGTTGCTGGTGCTAGCTGGGGAGCTAGTTCTATTTTCCTCAGCATTGGATGGGTCGCTGGTAGTAGAAGAGGTAGTACCAGCGTCCATTTCATTATGGTAATTGTTACCTTTAACAAAATACCATTTCTTCATCTCTTCAGGAGAGATGACATCAGATGGAGGAATAGAATAATCAGGCTTAACCTCATCGCTGAACAAGTCAGAAATAGAGGCAGCAGCATTGAAGTCACCACCTATTACTGCCTGAACTTGAGCAGGGACTTGTTCATTCAGACACTGATGGTGAAACCTAGAAGCTTTTGACCAGGAGGTCACAATCTTCTTAAGGTTGGCCACTTCAAGCTTGAGTTTTTCGTTCTCAATTTGAACCTTTTGGGCCAACAACTCATGAGATTGGAGTTCAACATGAACATTTCTCAACTCATTGAGTCTTTCAGATTTTTCACTTAGCTCCAAGGAAGTGGAGTCAAGCTTAGATTGGACTTCAGCTCGTATTGATTCAACGAACTGAAAGTCACAGAGAAGAGATTCGAAGATTTTTGATTTATCTTCTTCAGAAGCAGAGGAGTGAGCACAAACCTTTTTTATGGTGACGTTTACCCACTGACTTGAGGAGACTTGATCTCTTGTCAAAGCATCTCCATCAGCGAGCGCCATAAGGCACATGGCGTCAACATATTCTTCACTGTCTGAATCATCTGATTCAGCCCAGTCGTGCTCTTCAGCAACCAGCCCTTTTGCTGGTGTTTTGGCTTCCTCCATTTCAGCAACCTTTGCCTTCAGCTGATAGTATTTATTCCTGTACTCATCAGCAGGTTTAGAAGGGTTAAGGTTAGTTTTAGGAGCTGCAGGAGTTGGTAAGGCAACTCTGCAATCCTTTTGGTAGTGGCCTTTTCTGCCACATCTCCAGCACTCCTCTTGAGCTTTGTCAACAGGAGGCTTGTATGGAGCAACCGACCTACGGTTGTTCCATTTTCGGGAGTATTTCTTGCCAGCGACTAAGGCAAAATCCATGAAGTCGCTGAACATCTCTTGTTTCTCTTCAGCATCAAGATCATCAACAAGAGATTGAATAGGTTGTGGAAGAATAGAAGAGCTGGCACCAGTATTGAGATTACTGGGCTCAGCAGAGATAAGGGCCAACGGGTCGAGGGCACAATGAGAAGAGGAGGAAGCAGAAGAAGAAGAGGGACCCGCACGATGCTGTTCATCAGCGGCAGCTCTAAGATTTTGAGCAAGAGCTCTTTCTTCGAACTGGAGCATGCCAAAGAGAGACTCAAGGTTTAGCCCATTAAGTCGCTCAGTGGTTCTGAGTATTTGTCTCAGACCTTGCCACTTGATAGGTAAACTATCAAGAAATTTGTGGCACACCTCAAAGTCATCGTGGGTGATACCAACAGTGGTCATATCGTTCAGTAACCCTTTGAATCGGGTATATGAACCGTTTAGACCTTCGTTCGGAAGGGAAAAGAAATTTTCATAGGCTCTTTTTAAGTCTATTTTCTTAGTGGCAATGGTAGCAGCAGAGCCTTCATGCATGCTAACCAGTCTATCCCAAACTTCTTTTGAAGAGGGATATCTAATGACCACTTTCATGAGGTCAGTGGGAAGAGTGCTGACAATCATGTTTTTGAGCCTTGCATCAAGATTAACAAGTCTCCTTTCATCGTCAGTCCACTGAACCTCTGGTTTGACAATGTCAATCACAATCTCAGGAGCATCAACAGTTGCTCCTGGTGTTCTTTGAACCAGAGTGGGGATATAAGGACCGACGGTCAGAATAGACATAAGATAGGGTTCCACACCCACTATATGTAGTAACATTCTTTCCTTCCAAGACCCAAAGTCATCAGGCTCGAATCTTGGAGGGACAGATACGTAACCGAAGTCACGTGTGTTCACTAGGGTTGGAACAGCAGACATGTTCTTGGTTTTAAAAGAAGATTTAGAAAAGAAAGTTTAGAAAGAAAAAGTATGCAAACGGATCTAGTTTCAATGACTTAGAAACGATGGCTCTGATACCAATTGACAGTCCAGGATTTGCACACTTAAATTAGTTTTAACAAGACAATAAGGTAAAGAACAGAAAGTAAAGAACAAGAATAAGTTCAAGTGTAAATGTCTAAGCAAGTCTAGTCATATGTCTCATTGATTAAACGATGAATACATGGTCGAGATTACAACTTGTCTTACAAGACTACAAATGAACTATGTAATTGCTAAGTCTAGGAAAGAAGGAAAACTTAAACAATTACAAATAAAGTGATACACACTTTTTGGTTAACAAGAACAACTATAATGATGCGGCTGTGTTTCCTTTTATAAGGGATGAATTAGGGCAACACAGCCTTACAGTGATAGTGATAGAATGGTGGTTGTCGACTTCTAATTGGCTCTTTGTACTTGATCCAGGAGCCTTTGTCTTCTATACCAAAACGGGTATGAAAGAGGGAAACCCTTGTTTTGGTCCCAACTGTACCTTTGCCCTATAAGGTAACATTCAGTTGGCTGAACCACCATGTGACTTCTTGTCTTCTTGTTGGTTTGAAATCTTCCCGCCTTGACATACAACTTGGGAAATTAAACCGCCCGCTGACAAGAGTCATTGACTCGCTGATGACTCGCTGACGACCCACGTCAGCGACCAAGTCTGGTCAGCGAATCCTTGACTCAACATAATGTTTTTTATTTAACTTTTTTTTATAGGATATTGTATCTTAAGAAATACATATCATTATCCCTGATAAACTAATACCGTTTGATTTTAACATGTTTAATTATTCTTTTACTAACTGATCAGGATATTGTATCTTAAGAAATACATATCATTAAAGTTGTTCCACCACAACGCACAAATATGAGACCTCAAAGAATGTTGAAAATAATGTTGGGAAAATAAGCATGCCTTGGAAGTATGTAGACTTATGCTTTGATTCAGTTCGAAACTGTCTGACTAACTGGACACTAGTATAGCTGTTTTGGGTATGAGTTAAAACATAAAAGAGGCGAACGTAGTCAATAAAGCCATCATTGGGATATTTATTTATGGTTTACATTTCTCGTTGATATGATATAGTTTCCCAACATTAGGGGGATATATTCCCAATATCAGGGAAGATGGAAAGCAGCTGAAATGAGTAAGATTGAATTATCAAAGATCCTCGCACCAATGAATATATCAACTTAAAGTTTGTGAGATAACTCATTCATTAAGTTTGATAATTGCCAGATATGTTGACTGACCAAAAAGAGTGATGAAATCACATATACCAGCTGCTAATGCTCCGATTGGTAATGAGTATACATATACTTGAAGCATAGTACATGATTCGATTCCAAATAAAATCCTCGAAAAAAAGGAGCAAGAAAATAAGATGGTCATATTCGAGGTATGAAAGATCCCATTAAAGATTATTGATGTAACTAGACATGAAGGTTTTAAAGAAACCTCAGGTACCTGAAAAAGTGAAAATTAAACATTGAGATCTCAATAAGCAATATCATGTCTAAGAGTTATGGAATCCATCGAATAAGTGAAATCGACGTCGATAATAATTTTGATATAGCGCTAAGTACTATGGATAAATATGAGGATCTTGAAATCATTCATGGAAATAAAGTGCTAAGATATATATATATATATGTATGATTATAAATATATATATATATATATAGATATATATAATTACATACATTATACATACACACACATACATCTATATATATAAATATATATATATTATATATATATATTATATATATATATATATTATATATATATATATATTATATATATATATATTATATATATATATTATATATATATATAATATATATATATAATATATATATATAATATATATATATATTATATATATATATATATTATATATATATATATATATATTATATATATATATATATAATATATATATATATATAATATATATATATATTATATATATATATTATATATATATATTATATATATATATTATATATATATATATATTATATATATATATTATATATATATATATTATATATCTTATAAGTCTGGCAATATGAAATAATATTAAATAGCGTCTTATGGATGATTTTGAGCTCAAAAGATATTATTAATCCTAGGAGGATTTATATATATAAGTATATATATAATGCATAGAGTCTGCCTTATTCTTTAAATTGTAGTAATATTTGAAGTATATAAGATGCATGAACCATGTCTAATGACCTAAATTGCAAGAAACATGTTCGAAAAGATCTTGATAACAACATTTAGTATAAGGTAAATGAAATACTTAATAACTATCTTATATAAAAGGCATATGATGAAGTCTCTTTGAATATTTAGCTTGAAGCTATGAATTATGATATATGCCGAAGGATATTAAAGAAATATAAAACTTGAATAAATTATGAGTGCATAAGATCTTTATGGCAATTTTATGTTTGAATGTGTGTGACAGAAAATCTCGATAAAACAAAATCGAACATTCGAGTGATGAATAATAACTCAAAAGGAATTTATATGATGAGGAAAATATTTTTGTGGGTTATATCTATTTATTGAGTATACTAAATAATTTGTATATATGATCACTTGGTATATATTGATATTGATCACTTTTATTCCTCAAAGGTAGAGATAAATTCTTGATTCAAAATACTATATCTGAGTAGCATCTGGTCATTATTAACGTATATTCCAATATATTATTTTTCATTCTTTTAGTACAGATAGATTTCTTATCCCATGAGAATGTATTAGAATGGGTAAAACATATATTTTATTACCTTGGAGGCGATAAAGGTATAAGTTTACATTATATAACCTATCAAAGCAGTTTTAGTTTGTTTTGATGATGCAGGACGATCAATTACAAACGGATATGTATTTATAAATGTTGGCATCAACTTTATCATATATTATAAGTTAATTGACAGATCAGCATGAAGATAATGCAGTATGGATGTTTTCAACGATTGAAGTTGTATATCAAAGGAAGCTTGTTCGTGATATTATTGACTCAAGGAGCTTAAGTGATGTGATCATCAGGGGGAGAAGATACGCGATGCACTCTTTTTCCCTTGGCCATGATTTTGTCCCATTGGGTTTTCCTGACAAGGTTTTTAATGAGGCAGCATCCCCAAGCGTATCGAAAGAACTATGTACTCTTTTTCCTTAACTAGGCTTTTGTCCCATTGGGTTTTCCCTAGTAAGGTTTTAACGAGGCATATTCTTTTACCCGTGGATAGCCAAGGGGGAGTGTTATAAAATACTTGTTATGTGGCTATCCACATTTCTACCTCCCAAGCTCCTCATATTCTATCATTATTATTGTACTTATTGTATAGACTTTTATAACTCTATATATAGTCATTGTAACCAAGAGTATTCAAGATCAATGAAAATCATATTACTTTTCTCTCTATTGATATTGTATAATATACTTTGCTATTAAGCTGTTGTTTCACAACATCAGCATATATATTAGCTATTATTCTGGACTTATTATATTAAAATTATTGGTTAAAATGTGTAAGTTTGAGATGAAAAACAAAAAATATAAATTAAAGTAAAAACAAAGTCAATTTAAAGAAATCGAGATCAATAAATTATTAAAACAACTGTTTTTTTTATATATAAGAAGATAAATACTACAGTACATATTTTTAATTCAAATACTTGGCTTTTCATCTAAAAACCACCGTAAACACCAATTCCCCCCAATTTTATTTTTTTTACCAAATCCCTCCCATATTTCAAATATATTAAAACATTCCCAAAGACACCAATTCCCCAAAAACTTTTCGCCGAATCCCTCCCAAATTTCAAATATATTTTGACCAAAACTAACAATTCCCAAATGAGAGTGATCTATTGATTTATTAACTGCCGTCCCTTTGAGATTCTACAGCCTATCAAAGGTTCCATAATAGGGTTTTTATGAGGTCCTATGATGGCTACAAGGTTAGTCCTTAAATAATCACAATCGGTATCGCATCTTCGATGAATTCTCCAATTTTTTGGTTTATTTTTTATTTTGGTTTCAATATTTCGAGACGATAATGTAAATCCAAGATGATTTACGTGTAACATCCGTGAATTTTGACCATTTGACTTTACGTGAAATTTGACTAACAATTTAAGTTAATGAAATAGTTGGGTCGTTTTGTGATTAAATGACAACGTGGTATATTCGCCGGGTCGATAATACGTTTTAATCGGCGTTTAAATGCCTAACGTTTGTAATTTGGCTTGGGATGAGAAGCGGGTCGGCCCGTGGGTAGCCCACGACCCACCAGCCACCCAAGACCCAATCTCCCATCCTCATTCCCCTTTTCTCCCTTTCATTCTCTTATTTATCTATCTTTCTATCTTTCTCTTTTTTCTCCTCCAAGAAACACACACAAACACATACCTCTCTCTCTCTCTAGATTTCTATCTCATATATTGGGAATTAAGCAAGATTTTGTTTGGGGTTTTCATCATCAACCTCATCTTAACAACATATCAAAAATTTGGGTTTCAAAGTGCAAGATTTCTAGCCATTTCGGGTCAAATTCGGGTTAGAGACCAGGTGAAGGTTTTGGTAAGTCAAATTCATCCCATTTACTTCTATTTATGCTTGTTCTTATGTTTCTAGTCGTTTTTATGGGATTCCAAGACTTGAAAATGGTAAAAATGGAAATTAGGGTTAGGGTTAGGGTTTGGAGGATTTGTGGACGATTATGATGTTTTGGTCGAATTTGTGGGTTGGGTTATGTGTATTTATGGTTAATAATGTTTGATTATACTTCAAATTGGGTTAAAAGTTCTTACAAATCGTTTTGGATTGGTTTGGGTCGTTTTTGGGGGTTTTGGGTTCGTTTTTCTGCACTTGTTGCTGCTGGTGATGTTGCTGCCCAGTATGGGGCGTAACCTACGCCCCTTGGGGCCGTAGGTTACGCTAGTTATAATTCTTCTGGGCGTAGGTTACGGCCCTTTGGACCGTAGCTTACGCCTATCCCTAACTTCAATTTGGACCTTACGCCAAAATGCTTCTGTCTACGCCAACTTTTACGCCTAAAGTGAACTTTCTAGAGGACCGTAGCTTACGCCCCTTGCCACCGTACCTTACGCCTGTTGAATTCTGACCGCCGTAACCTACGCCCCTGTTGGCCGTAAGTTACGGCAGTTGTTTTCTGAAATGTTCCTTGTTTGACCTAGTTTGACCTTCTAGACCGTTTTACGCGCCGAGTCTTAATCTAATTCACTTCTTATCTTGTATAACATTGATTAAGAGTCGTAGAAGTCATTTAACGTCGGAAAGCATTTTGGAAACCTAATTAGGGTTTTGTCGAGAAATTGATTAAGTTATTATGTGTTCATTTCATCGTTATTGATTGTGGTTTATGATTGACGATTATTGATTATTGATTCATATTCATCGTATATTGATTGTGGTTTATGATTGACGATTATTGATGGATGACTCAGGTTTGGCGAATATTGATTATTGATTCATATTCATCGTATATTGATTGTCGGTTTATGATTGACGATTATTGATTATTAGTTTATGGTTCATCATATGTCGATTGACTTGGTTAATATTTTGGTTAAGTATTAATGGCTGATGCTGATGAATGGTGATTATTGGTTTATGATTGACGATTATTGATGGATGACTCAGGTTTGGCGAATATTGATTATTGATTCATATTCATCGTATATTGATTGTCGGTTTATGATTGACGATTATTGATGGATGACTCAGGTTTGGCGAATATTGATTATTGATTCATATTCATCGTATATTGATTGTCGGTTTATGATTGACGATTATTGATTATTAGTTTATGGTTCATCATATGTCGATTGACTTGGTTAATATTTTGGTTAAGTATTAATGGCTGATGCTGATGAATGGTGATTATTGGTTTATGATTGACGATTATTGATGGATGACTCAGGTTTGGCGAATATTGATTATTGATTCATATTCATCGTATATTGATTGTCGGTTTATGATTTACATTTATTGATTATTGATTCATATTCATCGTATATTGATTGTGGTTTATGATTGACGATTATTGATGGATGACTCAGGTTTGGCGAATATTGATTATTGATTCATATTCATCGTATATTGATTGTCGGTTTATGATTGACGATTATTGATGGATGACTCAGGTTTGGCGAATATTGATTATTGATTCATATTCATCGTATATTGATTGTCGGTTTATGATTGACGATTATTGATGGATGACTCAGGTTTGGCGAATATTGATTATTGATTCATATTCATCGTATATTGATTGTCGGTTTATGATTTATGCATTTATTGATTATTGATTCATATTCATCGTATATTGATTGTTGGTTTGAGCATGATTGACGATTATTGATTATTGATTCATATTCATCGTATATTGATTAGTGGGTTAAGATTGACGATTATTGATTATTAGTTTATGGTTCATCATATGTCGATTGACTTGGTTAATATTTTGGTTAAGTATTAATGGCTGATGCTGATGAATGGTGATTATTGGTTTATGATTGACGATTATTGATGGATGACTCAGGTTTGGCGAATATTGATTATTGATTCATATTCATCGTATATTGATTGTCGGTTTATGATTTATGATTATTGATTATTGATTCATATTCATCGTATATTGATTGTGGTTTATGATTGACGATTATTGATTATTGATTCATATTCATCGTATATTGATTGTTGGTTTATGATTGACGATTATTGATTATTGATTCATATTCATCGTATATTGATTGTGGTTTATGATTGACGATTATTGATGGATGACTCAGGTTTGGCGAATATTGATTATTGATTCATATTCATCGTATATTGATTGTCGGTTTATGATTTATGCATTTACATTTGATTGTAAGCATTGCATACATTATTGTTGGACCCTATAACATATAATACTTAAATATATATATATATATATATATATATATATATATATATATATATATATATATATATATATATATATATATATATATATATATATATATATATATATATATATATATATATATATATATATATATATATATATATATATATATATATATATATATATATATATATATATATATATATATATATATATATATATATATATATATATATATATATATATATATATATATATATATATATATATATATATATATATATATATATATATATATATATATATATATATATATATATATATATATATATATATATATATATATATATATATATATATATATATATATATATATATATATATATATATATATATATATATATATATATATATATATATATATATATATATATATATATATATATATATATATATATATATATATATATATATATATATATATATATATATATATATATATATATATATATATATATATATATATATATATATATATATATATATATATATATATATATATATATATATATATATATATATATATATATATATATATATATATATATATATATATATATATATATATATATATATATATATATATATATATATATATATATATATATATATATATATATATATATATATATATATATATATATATATATATATATATATATATATATATATATATATATATATATATATATATATATATATATATATATATATATATATATATATATATATATATATATATATATATATATATATATATATATATATATATATATATATATATATATATATATATATATATATATATATATATATATATATATATATATATATATATATATATATATATATATATATATATATATATATATATATATATATATATATATATATATATATATATATATATATATATATATATATATATATATATATATATATATATATATATATATATATATATATATATATATATATATATATATATATATATATATATATATATATATATATATATATATATATATATATATATATATATATATATATATATATATATATATATATATATATATATATATATATATATATATATATATATATATATATATATATATATATATATATATATATATATATATATATATATATATATATATATATATATATATATATATATATATATATATATATATATATATATATATATATATATATATATATATATATATATATATATATATATATATATATATATATATATATATATATATATATATATATATATATATATATATATATATATATATATATATATATATATATATATATATATATATATATATATATATATATATATATATATATATATATATATATATATATATATATATATATATATATATATATATATATATATATATATATATATATATATATATATATATATATATATATATATATATATATATATATATATATATATATATATATATATATATATATATATATATATATATATATATTATGATTTATCAAATTAATATATATATATATATATAAAAAAAAAATATTAAAAAGAAAATAAATGTTGATGTCAAAAATTAAAAAAAAAAAAAAAAAAAAAAAAAAAAAAAAAAAAAAAAAAAAAAAAAAAAAAAAAAAAAAAAAAAAAAAAAAAAAAAAAAAAAAAAAAAAAAAAAAAAAAAAAAAAAAAAAAAAAAAAAAAAAAAAAAAAAAAAAAAAAAAAAAAAAAAAAAAAAAAAAAAAAAAAAAAAAAAAAAAAAAAAAAAAAAAAAAAAAAAAAAAAAAAAAAAAAAAAAAAAAAAAAAAAAAAAAAAAAAAAAAAAAAAAAAAAAAAAAAAAAAAAAAAAAAAAAAAAAAAAAAAAAAAAAAAAAAAAAAAAAAAAAAAAAAAAAAAAAAAAAAAAAAAAAAAAAAAAAAAAAAAAAAAAAAAAAAAAAAAAAAAAAAAAAAAAAAAAAAAAAAAAAAAAAAAAAAAAAAAAAAAAAAAAAAAAAAAAAAAAAAAAAAAAAAAAAAAAAAAAAAAAAAAAAAAAAAAAAAAAAAAAAAAAAAAAAAAAAAAAAAAAAAAAAAAAAAAAAAAAAAAAAAAAAAAAAAAAAAAAAAAAAAAAAAAAAAAAAAAAAAAAAAAAAAAAAAAAAAAAAAAAAAAAAAAAAAAAAAAAAAAAAAAAAAAAAAAAAAAAAAAAAAAAAAAAAAAAAAAAAAAAAAAAAAAAAAAAAAAAAAAAAAAAAAAAAAAAAAAAAAAAAAAAAAAAAAAAAAAAAAAAAAAAAAAAAAAAAAAAAAAAAAAAAAAAAAAAAAAAAAAAAAAAAAAAAAAAAAAAAAAAAAAAAAAAAAAAAAAAAAAAAAAAAAAAAAAAAAAAAAAAAAAAAAAAAAAAAAAAAAAAAAAAAAAAAAAAAAAAAAAAAAAAAAAAAAAAAAAAAAAAAAAAAAAAAAAAAAAAAAAAAAAAAAAAAAAAAAAAAAAAAAAAAAAAAAAAAAAAAAAAAAAAAAAAAAAAAAAAAAAAAAAAAAAAAAAAAAAAAAAAAAAAAAAAAAAAAAAAAAAAAAAAAAAAAAAAAAAAAAAAAAAAAAAAAAAAAAAAAAAAAAAAAAAAAAAAAAAAAAAAAAAAAAAAAAAAAAAAAAAAAAAAAAAAAAAAAAAAAAAAAAAAAAAAAAAAAAAAAAAAAAAAAAAAAAAAAAAAAAAAAAAAAAAAAAAAAAAAAAAAAAAAAAAAAAAAAAAAAAAAAAAAAAAAAAAAAAAAAAAAAAAAAAAAAAAAAAAAAAAAAAAAAAAAAAAAAAAAAAAAAAAAAAAAAAAAAAAAAAAAAAAAAAAAAAAAAAAAAAAAAAAAAAAAAAAAAAAAAAAAAAAAAAAAAAAAAAAAAAAAAAAAAAAAAAAAAAAAAAAAAAAAAAAAAAAAAAAAAAAAAAAAAAAAAAAAAAAAAAAAAAAAAAAAAAAAAAAAAAAAAAAAAAAAAAAAAAAAAAAAAAAAAAAAAAAAAAAAAAAAAAAAAAAAAAAAAAAAAAAAAAAAAAAAAAAAAAAAAAAAAAAAAAAAAAAAAAAAAAAAAAAAAAAAAAAAAAAAAAAAAAAAAAAAAAAAAAAAAAAAAAAAAAAAAAAAAAAAAAAAAAAAAAAAAAAAAAAAAAAAAAAAAAAAAAAAAAAAAAAAAAAAAAAAAAAAAAAAAAAAAAAAAAAAAAAAAAAAAAAAAAAAAAAAAAAAAAAAAAAAAAAAAAAAAAAAAAAAAAAAAAAAAAAAAAAAAAAAAAAAAAAAAAAAAAAAAAAAAAAAAAAAAAAAAAAAAAAAAAAAAAAAAAAAAAAAAAAAAAAAAAAAAAAAAAAAAAAAAAAAAAAAAAAAAAAAAAAAAAAAAAAAAAAAAAAAAAAAAAAAAAAAAAAAAAAAAAAAAAAAAAAAAAAAAAAAAAAAAAAAAAAAAAAAAAAAAAAAAAAAAAAAAAAAAAAAAAAAAAAAAAAAAAAAAACTTTAAAAGTAAGTTAAGTGATAAAAATAAGAAACTATAAAAATATACAATCGTAAAAAAAAAAAAAAAAAAAAAAATCACAATCACCAAAATTTAACTTGATAAGTCTCTCTCCTTTATCCGCATAAGATTCTTGCTGATCACGACCCTCTTTAAGTTGTTATCTTATCGCTTTGACTCTCTCAGTCGATATCATGTTCATACTCATGTCATACAGCTCTAGTTACTCCACTTCTCTCCAGAAATCAAAAGATCAACTTGTCCATTTCTTCTTGACATTTACTTCAAATGCATGAAGCAAAACGTGCATTTCTGCCAGAAACATTTAAGACGGAAACTCCATGCCTCGCTACAACTTTCTCAACACAAATGTTGACTACAATTCCTGACTTATGAGTATTCGAATTGGTAGGGTTTGCGCGTTCTTCATCAAATGTTAAGCAACAACCAGATAAAATCAGATTGGTCTCCGGAGGTCTTGAGAGATTTCGTAACCGTGTCCATCATGATGTGCTCCCATTTAACTTGAAGGTTTCCAAAGATTGACATTTCCCATAAGACTTTTGGTGCTAGGATTCACTAAGCTTTGCTTACTGTTTAGTTGTTTAAGAAAAAAATTTCTCTTATTTTCCTAAAATGAGTTTGGGTTCTTACAAGTGGTATCAAAGCCGTGGTTTAAGGGATTTAGGTATTTTATTATTATACGGATACCTAGACTTAAACCATAGATGTGACTTGACCTTATGTGCATAGTTTGGGTTCTTACAGTTGGGCAACCGATGGATTTCCATTTAGACTTGTTTCAATGATATGGCAAGTAACACCATTTAATGAATAAACCAAACTGAATTTATTGGTTTGGACTTTTAAACATTTGTTCCGCTTTCTTTGACGCCGTTAGGCGATATTTTTTGGAAATCCGTGTTTTTAAATGATGGGTGTTACAATCCCTAACACTAATATAATAAAGACAAACACATAACATAGCGACAACTACTAATGTAATAAAGGAGACCCCAAGACAACTACTAATGTAATAAATCCCACTCGTAACCGACGTTGTTTTTAACTTTTATTTTCATATAACTTCTACAAAAAAAATTAATGTCACCGTGGTGTCTCGTATGCTAACTACTAGTAATTAATAGCTTGGTGTTAAATTAAAAAAAGAAAAAAAAGAAAACCTTTCATCTACATCTACAATATATATATAACAAGGTCCTAAATTCTTTTATAAAGAAATAAAGACCGTTAGATGTTCAATATTATTAATTATATATATATATAATATATATATATATTATATATATATATTATATATATATATATATTATATATATATATTATATTTTAGACAATATATATATATGTATTATCTATATAAAATAATATTAATAATATCAAATATATATAAATTTAAAAAGCTTCAACAAATCTATATGAATGAAGTTTAAATTTTATATTATCTAAAAATAAAAAAGCATGCACAAAGCATAATCCACGGATTTTCATGCTTTTTATACAAAAAAAAAAGTATATGATAAAAGATATCTTTCTTTTTAATCTTTTCAACAGCAAGCATATGTACGCACATTAAAAATATATATTCGTAACCGTTGACCCATTTCATTTATATTTTTTTCGTCACATCAGTATCACCTTCTCATCTCTTTCATTTTTTTTGGTCCCTTAATTATTGACCTTTAAATTTAATACCCCACAATACATACTATATACTCAATCAAAATAAAATAAATAATTCAGAAAATAACATTTTTACTTACATCTTTTAAATAGAAGATCACTTTTTCTTGCACTTTTTTACTTACCCTCTTCACCAACTTTCTTAGTGATTTACCTACTTATATTACTCCACTTTCATCCCACCCCTTACAAGTGGTTTTACCCGTAAATTAGGGGTGAGCAAAAACCGAACCGGAAAACCGAAAACCGAAAATAACCGAAAAAACTGAACCGAGAAAACTGAAAACCGAACAAAACCGATTGGTTTGGTTTGATTTGGGTTTTCTAAAAACCAAACGGATCGGTTTGGGTTTTGGTTTCGTATGCAAAAAAAGATTGTGAAAACCGAACCGAACCGAAAGTCTTTGTTATAATATTTATCTATATTCAATAACCTTAATGATTGAGCAAATGCTACTGTTTAAACGAAAATGAACATAATTTTTTTTACTAGTGACGTTGAAATGAGACTTGTAAAACAAAAGGGTTAGAACTGTAAAACTTAAATAAAATTAGGGGTTAAGACTATAGAAACTACAAAATTAAGCTTTCATCTTCTTCGTGACACTGAAATGCTCCAATCCTGCAATTCCATATTATCTTTATTGGAGTATACATATAAGCTTAAATTTTTATTGTTTCTTCACTTAACAAGTACGTAAATGTATAAATGAGTTTCATATATCATAAAACCGAAACCGACCCAAACCGAAAAACCGAACCGTTGAAAAACCGAATCGATTGGTTTCAAAAATTGAAAAACCGAATTAGTCGGTTTGGGTTTCGGTTTTAGGCCAAAACCAAAAACCGAATCGATTGGTTTCAAAAATTGAAAAACCGAATCGATTGGTTTCAAAAATTGAAAAACCGAATCGATTGGTTTCAAAAATTGAAAAACCGAATCGATTGGTTTCAAAAATTGAAAAACCGAATCGATTGGTTTCAAAAATTGAAAAACCGAATCGATTGGTTTCAAAAATTGAAAAACCGAATCGATTGGTTTCAAAAATTGAAAAACCGAATCGATTGGTTTCAAAAATTGAAAAACCGAATCGATTGGTTTCAAAAATTGAAAAACCGAATCGATTGGTTTCAAAAATTGAAAAACCGAATCGATTGGTTTCAAAAATTGAAAAACCGAATCGATTGGTTTCAAAAATTGAAAAACCGAATCGATTGGTTTCAAAAATTGAAAAACCGAATCGATTGGTTTCAAAAATTGAAAAACCGAATCGATTGGTTTCAAAAATTGAAAAACCGAATCGATTGGTTTCAAAAATTGAAAAACCGAATCGATTGGTTTCAAAAATTGAAAAACCGAATCGATTGGTTTCAAAAATTGAAAAACCGAATCGATTGGTTTCAAAAATTGAAAAACCGAATCGATTGGTTTCAAAAATTGAAAAACCGAATCGATTGGTTTCAAAAATTGAAAAACCGAATCGATTGGTTTCAAAAATTGAAAAACCGAATCGATTGGTTTCAAAAATTGAAAAACCGAATCGATTGGTTTCAAAAATTGAAAAACCGAATCGATTGGTTTCAAAAATTGAAAAACCGAATCGATTGGTTTCAAAAATTGAAAAACCGAATCGATTGGTTTCAAAAATTGAAAAACCGAATCGATTGGTTTCAAAAATTGAAAAACCGAATCGATTGGTTTCAAAAATTGAAAAACCGAATCGATTGGTTTCAAAAATTGAAAAACCGAATCGATTGGTTTCAAAAATTGAAAAACCGAATCGATTGGTTTCAAAAATTGAAAAACCGAATCGATTGGTTTCAAAAATTGAAAAACCGAATCGATTGGTTTCAAAAATTGAAAAACCGAATCGATTGGTTTCAAAAATTGAAAAACCGAATCGATTGGTTTCAAAAATTGAAAAACCGAATCGATTGGTTTCAAAAATTGAAAAACCGAATCGATTGGTTTCAAAAATTGAAAAACCGAATCGATTGGTTTCAAAAATTGAAAAACCGAATCGATTGGTTTCAAAAATTGAAAAACCGAATCGATTGGTTTCAAAAATTGAAAAACCGAATCGATTGGTTTCAAAAATTGAAAAACCGAATCGATTGGTTTCAAAAATTGAAAAACCGAATCGATTGGTTTCAAAAATTGAAAAACCGAATCGATTGGTTTCAAAAATTGAAAAACCGAATCGATTGGTTTCAAAAATTGAAAAACCGAATCGATTGGTTTCAAAAATTGAAAAACCGAATCGATTGGTTTCAAAAATTGAAAAACCGAATCGATTGGTTTCAAAAATTGAAAAACCGAATCGATTGGTTTCAAAAATTGAAAAACCGAATCGATTGGTTTCAAAAATTGAAAAACCGAATCGATTGGTTTCAAAAATTGAAAAACCGAATCGATTGGTTTCAAAAATTGAAAAACCGAATCGATTGGTTTCAAAAATTGAAAAACCGAATCGATTGGTTTCAAAAATTGAAAAACCGAATCGATTGGTTTCAAAAATTAACAAGTACGTAAATGTATAAATGAGTTTCATATATCATAAAACCGAAACCGACCCAAACCGAAAAACCGAACCGTTGAAAAACCGAATCGATTGGTTTCAAAAATTGAAAAACCGAATTAGTCGGTTTGGGTTTCGGTTTTAGGCCAAAACCAACCCAAACCGACCCAAGCTCAGCCCTACCGTAAATGCACGGTTAAGATGAAGAGTGCGATAAAAAATGTTTTCATCTAAAATTTTACAACATTTTTATAATCTCCAAAAATATAATATATTGTAACAGTCATTGAAAGGTTTCACATAATATAAATGGCCTAAATATGTTTTTGGTTACTACAACATTTAGTATGTATTAATGATTATTGATGCAATGATTGTAATAAATTTGATTTTGTATGTACGTATATTCGTAGATCCTTTTTCATTTAACTTAAGTTATTGCAACGTACAATTATCCGTGCATGAAAACTGGATGTTGTGGATACAAACCAATCGTTAATATAAATAATTAATAACAATTTGTATGATCACTTTGCCGTTTATCTTGTTATTCAAGACAATCTATCAATTTGCTTGGAAAAATATGAATTCTTAAACTCAAAACTAAAAACTAAATTTTGGAAATAATATTAATTCTTGATTGAATAAAGAAATAGAGTTTGCGATACAAATAAATGAAAAAAAATAGTAGTTAGCCCTTTATTTTATTATTCAAAACAATCTATCAATTTGCTTGGAGAAAAAAAATATGAATTCTAAAAATCAAAACCCCTGTTCGATTCTTAAACCCTAAACCCCCCTGAAGCCTCGCTTCTAAAACCTTTTCTTTCACCGTCTTTACACAAATTTGTTTTCAATCAATAATCAAGAAACATAATATTGTTAACTGCTTCTGAAATTCAAGGTCAGTTTTTCCCCTTTTGTATTTACCTTTTTACTTCACATATTTTCTTTTTTGCAGCCGCGGTAATTATATTTCATCAAGTATCATTCTCACATATATCCAACAGTAACTATTCTTCTTTTAACCTAATTTTTCAATTATTACTCTACAGCTCTTGTTAGTTTTTGGTTTGAAGTTTGCTTTTTTTTGTGTTACAGGAAAGAGGTGGAAGTTGTTTAAATGGCAATCGACGGGAGTTTTCGTATCGAGAAAGAGCTCGAAAGGTTTCTTCTTCGGTGTCCTAAGCTTGCCGTTATTCCTAAGTTGAGTAACTTACTCAAAAAGGTAAATAAGGACCGCTATATATGCCTGAAATTAAATAAACTTTTTACATATTTATATAGTTTTTATTTTAAAAAAATTATATATATTTTAAAGATTAAAAAAAAAAAGCTAAAACAAATGTATTGGGCATGGATTCTTACCGGACCCTTTATATTTGGGCTCTCTCTTGAAGAGAATTAGTTCCGGCCCACGCATAAAAATATCATAACCCTGTTTGTAGTCTTAAACCCTAAACCCTACCCTCCTTCAGCCAGCCGCACTTCTAAAACCTTTTCTTTCACCGTCTTTACACAAATTTGTTTTCAATCAATAATCAAGAAACATAATATTGTTAACTGCTTCTGAAATTCAAGGTCAGTTTTTCCCCTTTTGTATTTACCTTTTTACTTCACATATTTTCTTTTTTGCAGCCGCGTAATTTTATTCAAACAAGTATCATTATATATATATATATCCAACTGTAAATATATCTTCTTTTAACCAAAATTTTCAATTACCACTCCACTGTAAATATAATTCTATTATTTGTTTTGAAATTTGCATATATATAGATGTGATGAATATCGTAAACGCATATTAAAGACAAAGAATCCGATCCAAGCTTTTAAACATAATGGTTTGAGTTGAAATTATTCAACTAATATAACTAGGAAGTAAATAACGTCGCCGGAAATAGTACCAGTACCAAGAAGACTGATGGATCACTTATTAATTACTCGTATTATATAGCATCGAACTGGTGATGAAGCTTCCTGCAGCCTTCTTATAATCACATGCCTCCAACTCGCTTAGCTTTCCAAGATGATTCTCGTAATACCCAATTAGCTCAAACCTTTAATATATATAATCAAATATAGCTGCGTAATTTTATTCAAACAAGTATCATTCTCATACATATATATATATATATCCAACTGTAAATATATCTTCTTTTAACCAAAATTTTCAATTACCACTCCACTGTAAATATAATTCTATTATCCAAAATTTTCAATTACCACTCCACTGTAAATATATCTTCTTTTAACCAAAATTTTAATTATATCCAACTGTAAATATATCTTCTTTTAACCAAAATTTTCAATTACCACTCCACTGTAAATATATCTTCTTTTAACCAAAATTTTCAATTACCACTCCACTGTAAATATATCTTCTTTTAACCAAAATTTTATATTATATCCAACTGTAAATATATCTTCTTTTAACCAAAATTTTCAATTACCACTCCACTGTAAATATATCTTCTTTTAACCAAAATTTTCAATTACCACTCCACTGTAAATATATCTTCTTTTAACCAAAATTTTAATTACATCCAACTGTAAATATATCTTCTTTTAACCAAAATTTTCAATTACCATCCACTGTAAATATATCTTCTTTTAACCAAAATTTTCAATTACCACTCCACTGTAAATATATCTTCTTTTAACCAACATTATATATATATCCAACTGTAAATATATCTTCTTTTAACCAAAATTTTCAATTACCACTCCACTGTAAATATAATTCTATTATTTGTTTTGAAATTTGCATATATATAGATGTGATGAATATCGTAAACGCATATTAAAGACAAAGAATCCGATCCAAGCTTTTAAACATAATGGTTTGAGTTGAAATTATTCAACTAATATAACTAGGAAGTAAATAACGTCGCCGGAAATAGTACCAGTACCAAGAAGACTGATGGATCACTTATTAATTACTCGTATTATATAGCATCGAACTGGTGATGAAGCTTCCTGCAGCCTTCTTATAATCACATGCCTCCAACTCGCTTAGCTTTCCAAGATGATTCTCGTAATACCCAATTAGCTCAAACCTTTAATATATATAATATAGCTGCGTAATTTTATTTCAAACAAGTATCATTCTCATACATATATATATATATATCCAACTGTAAATATATCTTCTTTTAACCAAAATTTTCAATTACCACTCCACTGTAAATATAATTCTATTATTTGTTTTGAAATTTGCATATATATAGATGTGATGAATATCGTAAACGCATATTAAAGACAAAGAATCCGATCCAAGCTTTTAAACATAATGGTTTGAGTTGAAATTATTCAACTAATATAACTAGGAAGTAAATAACGTCGCCGGAAATAGTACCAGTACCAAGAAGACTGATGGATCACTTATTAATTACTCGTATTATATAGCATCGAACTGGTGATGAAGCTTCCTGCAGCCTTCTTATAATCACATGCCTCCAACTCGCTTAGCTTTCCAAGATGATTCTCGTAATACCCAATTAGCTCAAACCTTTAATATATATAATCAAAAACATATATCGTTAGTAATCCTCAAAACATAACATATATATATATATATATATATATATATATATATGTATATATATAATATAATATATATATAATATATAAAAAAAAATATATATATATATATATATATACCCTAAAAGCTTCATATTCCGGATGAGTGAGATCGTCAACGAAGTCACCAACGGTTATACAGAGAAAACAGCGATCACAATGTTGGATGGAGACATCATGAGTAATAGCATAGCCGGGCAGTACCAGTCGGAATGTCCTAACAAGCTTTTTGAAGGATGGATCCCAACTATTGGGGGCCATCATGAAGATGCCATGATTGCATACCACCTTTGCCACCTCAGTTGCAAAAAGCAATATGTTATCAGCTCTATGTCCTAGATGGCACCCCTTTCTCTCCAGTTCTCTTCTACTAAAACCCGACAGCTCTTGAGCACATGGAAAATAACATTTCGGTTCTTGATAACCTTGTTTTTTTCTTCCTCTTTTTCTTTTGACGGTAAGCTTACAAAGTCCTTCGGCCATCTCTAAACTGTCGCTTAATCTACAACGACAGACATATAGTAATACTATGCGTACTTCCATCAATTAATATTTAATAGTTTCAATAATCTCGTATTTAGATTAGATGACATGCATGTATATATATATGTGGGGGTGTGGTGTGTTGAAACATACCTACAGTTACATAAGAGCCAAGCTTTTATGATATCTTCAAACAAGGATGGACTACGGAAGAGACGACCAAACCCACTTTTCGCTGCATCCACATGTAAACTGTGAAACACTTTGAAGTCGTCATCATCTTCTGCTTCCTTGGACAGCCTTAACATCCTCATTACTTGGGCCTTCAGTTGGGCCTAATTATTATATATATTTTCAAGTTATTAGATAAAGGAAAAACAAATAAACCAATGTATCTCTATATATGTACGTAAAACAAAAATCTAGTATAGTATTCTAACAGTAGTGCTAAAAAACAAACCTGTTTAACATGTCGAACAGTTTCAGAGTCAATCGGGATTCTATGATAGAAGCCCATGCACATCAACACGTTACATGCTAGAAAATCACCAATACCTCTTATCTTTCTCAACTTTCTATATAGTTCATCTCCATCCCTCACCATTTCAAGATCATCAAGATTGATATTCCCATTTGCCACCTCAGTTGCAAAAAGCAATATGTTATCAGCTCTATGTCCTAGATGGCACCCCTTTCTCTCCAGTTCTCTTCTACTAAAACCCGACAGCTCTTGAGCACATGGAAAATAACATTTCGGTTCTTGATAACCTTGTTTTTTTCTTCCTCTTTTTCTTTTGACGGTAAGCTTACAAAGTCCTTCGGCCATCTCTAAACTGTCGCTTAATCTACAACGACAGACATATAGTAATACTATGCGTACTTCCATCAATTAATATTTAATAGTTTCAATAATCTCGTATTTAGATTAGATGACATGCATGTATATATATATGAATATATATATATATATATATACCCTAAAAGCTTCATATTCCGGATGAGTGAGATCGTCAACGAAGTCACCAACGGTTATACAGAGAAAAAGCGATCACAATGTTGGATGGAGACATCATGAGTAATAGCATAGCCGGGCAGTACCAGTCGGAATGTCCTAACAAGCTTTTTGAAGGATGGATCCCAACTATTGGGGGCCATCATGAAGATGCCATGATTGCATACCACCTTCGCTAACTCAAATGTTTTCGACACTCTAATCAGTATAGTTCTACTATGCATATGCATGATCGACCAGTGATCATTTCGATCCCATCACCTTATTATATTTTGCTTGACCGGCTTGTATATATATATATAAAATTTAATTATATATATATATATATATTTATACTAAATTAAACTCGATATGCATATTACCATGAAAAAAAAAAGATGTATATAAACACAAACATCTTAATGGACTTATATTATACTAGAAGGGTGCCCGCGCGTTGCGGCGGTACCTCTTAAAAAACGGTTTAGCATAACAACTTAATACGTTTTGCGTTTCAATCTCAGGTGATCAGTATATGCCACAAAGTAAACCATCAAACAATCAACTTAGGTTTGTAAAAGTTGCCCACTTTTCAGCCAATTGATCGTTTTTCTGCTTCATGTTCCCCATGAGCCATTCGTTAAGTGACCGTTTCTATGGAAGAACCTAAACATTTGATTATCCAAGTGTCATAACTTCAAATGCAACATCCTCATCCAAAAATCATGTTCTAATATTGGTCCTTATTTCAGCTTATTAGGTAATGATCATTATTAATATAAAGATCCAAACAATATTCCATTTGACTAACAAATAAAATCGACATATATTTAAAAGTTCACAAAAGATTAATATAAAGCAGGAACTTAATTATCCAAGTATCACAAAAGATTGTCGGGCAGCCACAGGAAACTGTTACATAACCTGATTCAGTCACACCAATGAAGATTTGTTGGTCAAATAGATTGAATTGAGAAATACTAAGTTTTCCAATTAACAGGCAGCAATATGGTTTGATGTACTTAAATTATTATCAACTGTGAGAGTTTGCACATTAAAATATGGTTTGATGTACTTAGAACTTGGAAGAGTTAAGAGTCACAAAGTTTTTGGGGCTTTAAAATACAATCAAACCTCTACCGCAATGTGTTCATTCGAACCAAATCCATGAACAGATTTACCGTCCCAAGCTAGATAAGAGGCCTGCAAGGTTTCAACCAGATAGTATAATCTAATCAGTCCTAATGTCAGACCATAACCACAATGCAACTACCTTTTTTTCCCCTACCAATAATGCAGCCATGTTAAAGTTGATGCTATTTTATACAAAAGTGAGATAAGTCTTACAAAAAATGCAACTATTTTTTGCCCATTTCAACTTAAAAGGCAACCAAATTTCACCTATTTTATATCTTAAAAATATCAAAGAGCAACATGGCTGCATTATTTGAGAACAAATTGTTGAATATTGGTTGTAATAAAATGTGAGCTAAAAGTGCTTAGGTTGTTAAAGTTGTTATAATAATCTGAATATTTGATCATATGGAGGTAAGATTTGCCAATACGACACATCTCAGGTATATTATGAAATTGTCCATATATAATGTTCATTGTGAAATTTTTCTCAAAGAGCTTTTGTAGATGCTCAGGCTACTGATCCATCTTTTGGAACCGTTACCCAACCCACCTAACCCGAAGTCCAATGTCTGTTCGCACTAAGTTTTTAATATACTTCTAAACATACTATTTGAATTAAGTGGTTTGTTTGGCTTTAAATGTCACGATCACACATATACATTTCTACATCAGAGGTTGGCATATGAAATGCGTGTTATCAATACGAAACACTAACCTCTAAGCAAAATAAGTTCTAACCTGAACAAAATAGCACGGATCATTAGATGGACCAAGTGCAAGAATAGTCATAAAACTAAGAAACCTGCACAAATTGAAAAACAGAACACTGGATGATAATCAAGGCATTTTCTCTATTATACATGAAATTAAAAAATTTAATGGTAATTAAAACCACGCATCTTCTATAAGCTGTGTATCATGTAAAATTTCTTCATACAGCACATTTGAGGTGTATACTCCGGGTCTGGTACTCCTAACCAACAAATATCCAGGTCTGCAAAGGCCTTCTTGTGCAAGAGCAATATGGCATACAAACGTCAACAAACTGGTTGGGTTTGTGTTTTCTCCAGAACAGGCCAAATACGTAAAATAAAAATAGTATACAGGCAAAAAAGAAATGGGGTCAAATGGGTTCTACGAATTTGACCCATCACTTAACCCGCCCATAATGCCACCTCAACTAAATATCACACACGATCAAGAACAAACTTAATTTCCAATTACCCATAAACAAAATAAACCTTACAAAATCGGAAACTTTCATGTTCTTGGTGTAGATACGAAGAACCTCAACTAAATATCCAAACTTTCATGTTTCAACTTTCAACCCTATTATCCAAACTGCCGATTTCAAGGTTTGAATAAATATCATTGAAATAACAAAGAATCAGCCTAATTAATAGAAACTTATTGAAACCTTGTATTAAATCAGCCTAATTATACAAAAGGCTGATATATAAATATCGATTTCAAGATTTGCCTAATTAATAGAAACTATAATACGATAAGAAAGAAATAAATACCATTGAAATAACAAAGAATCAATCAAGGATGATATGTAAGAATCAAAATAATACATTGATTAAAATTTATTAATAAAAAAGATTTAGTTTACCTTTAATTCACATAGATTGTGAATAGGCGGTGGTAGATGGTGGCTCAATCGGCGGTGACAAAAAACAACAGATTCCGGCGACGGTGGTTAAGAACAGATTACCGGATCACCGTACCTATGGCTATGTGTGTGGAGACGGTTTTGGGGGCGGTGGCTATGTGTGTTTTAGAGGGAGGCGGTTCTGAGGGGATGTATGTGTGTGTTCTTTGTAATATGTGAGTGAGCGGCTTCAGGGGAAGGGAAGGGAGACAAATTGGGCGTAAGATTTTTTTAAGGGTATTTTCGATATTTCAGGAATAAAGGGTTTGGTGGTAGTGTAAATTAAAAGGGTAAAATAGGGATTTTAAAGGTAGAGTGTTTAATTTTTGGGGGTAGTTTGTTTATACAGGGAGTACTAGATTTTTATCCCGCGGAAAAACCGCGGTTTAGTTTAGAAAAAAAGAATTTATTAAAATTTTGTAAGAAGTAAGGTTATTAAATTTAATCGAATTTTGTATGAATTCTTTTTTATACAATTTTAAGTGTGAACAAATTATTATAATTTTTTACAGTTTTTTTGTAGTGTATTTTCTTAAACAAATAAACGTGTAGACTTATTTTATTTTATTAATTGAATTAAACCTAAATTATCTTTATCCACTATCTTACCCACAATCCACAATCTTAACCACAACCAATTTAACAATGAATTCTTATGAAATGATAGTGAAAGAATCAACAATAAGTGTAGTTGATCAAATGACTTATTCATCATAGGCCAAAAAGAAGTTTCATTAGAGTAAAAATGAACAAAAACATCACAGCAGATTTGTAATAACTTGTAGACTTTCACAATAAAAGTATTTTCTCATGTGGCTAATGATAAGCATCTAAACAACCATTCACCTGAAATTCCTGAAACCTTTTCCTTTCGTTGAATAAATTGGTTTTAATTATCAATACAATAAAAGTATTTATACTGCCCAAATGGTTAACGGTCAAAAAATCATGGAAATGTTCTACCAAATCTTATCAAATGAATGCATTTTACATTTTAAATGACAATAAAATCCAAAGATTAAAGCACCTCACCTACAAATAAAAAATCAGCTCAAAACATGGAAATTAACATGGTAAAAGAACATATATTAATATGGTGAAAGTTACACCTTGAGTTGATTTCATAATTTATGACATATTGTCCAGGAGTCCTTTTTTTTACTCCAACACTTAAGTCATCATTTTTGTTGGGTTCTGTCATGTTAACCTTTGATGATCCATTGGAAATAAGCAAGAATGGCTTGCGGAATGTTTCCTGTGCTGGTTCTAATTCAATGTGTATCTTATTATTGGCCATTTTCAAATGTTTCTTTCCTGATCACATAATAAACAAAAAGAGTTATGATCTAGAACTAAATTACTAAACCATCAGCATGGGCAAAATGAGAAATAGAAAGACTTAGATGGGCCGATAGGGTTAGAAGTTGCCTAAACTCTATTTTAAAATCTCAAAAAGCCACAAAATCATTTCATTCAAAAATCTTGATTTTTGGTATTGAAAGAATATAGCTTTTGAATCATATTGTACAAACCTGACTTGACCAGTTCCAAAAAACCTACGCGTTTTGATCTCTTACCCAAACCGCCCGTTTTGATCCATCAAGTTAAGTATATCTCTGTAGTTGTCATGTCAAACGACTACGGTTTCTTGAGAATGAACACCACATACACAATTATTTAATGATCAGAATTAGTTAAAGTTTCAAGATTTACCAGCTTGTTGTACCCGCTCCACCCAATGACAGTCTGTTGCTTGTTGTACCCGCACCATCCATGGACAATCTACCACCTTTTTTTGGCAATACTTAGCTTCATTGGGATTGGTTATGAATCAAATAAAGCTTTGTGTTCAGCTATCAGTTATCTCTTAATAATCTTCCAAACGATAAACGTGCTAATGATCCCAACACTAAGGCTATATGTTCATAAAAAGTAGGCTGATTAATAGCCTTTGTCAGGTTTAAAACCCAAAAATGAAAGCCCAGATTTAATCAAAAAAAAGGGTCATCTGCCTTTCTTTTTGGCTTATGACTTGCTCCTTTTTCTATTGACATCTTCTGGTAGAAAGAATTAAACCTACACTTGAACACGAAAAGAACTATAATGTTATACTTTCAGTCAAATGAGCATGTTTGAAGAGTGACTATAGTACTGAATTTTAGAATTAGTGTGATGAATCTTTAAAAAATAAAACAAACATGTTGAGAAATGCTATGATAATAACAACTCATAAGATAAATATATAAATGATCTGTGTTCAGATACATAACTGCCAAGTTTTTGATCTTAGGTTAATTTAATAATTTATCAGTTTAAAAGGCTTCATCAAGTGTTAACTGGTTTCACTACTCTTGTAAAGTGTATATAGTACTGTTACTATACCATCATTGTTGTTGCTTTCGACTTTGTACATCATCTATAAGACCAGTTAAAAACAAAAAGACCTGTAAAGGGGGCAGAAAATGTTGGTGGCTCGGTCCAACTCTACCTTACCTGTTTGACCCGCCCATTAAAATACCCATTTTGATATTGAAAAGTTCTATAACGTTTGTCACCTGCAGGTTTGTTGACCGGTAGATATGCAGAATATAAAGTTTCACTTAAGCACGGATAGTTACTAAACCTTTTGATGCTAGAAGCGCCTAAATCATTTTTGATCCATTTGATATGTCTATAGAAGCAAAAGGACAAAAGGTGTTTTAAGTCAGCCTCACATATACCAAGAAGAGACTTGTTATGACTGAGCCCATATCCAACCCACCCATATTGCCATCTTTAGTCTAACATTCCGTCTAAGAGAAATCAATGAATGAAATACTGATAACAATACATTAATTTCCATCTCAAATATTCAATATTTAATAATCTTTAAGACTACTCTTCTATCTATACGATAAAACTAACATGAGTATATATAAACTCTATACTACAATTAGCCATTCACTGCCAAAAGTAACATAGCAAACTAACATATCAATTACCCTTATCCTACACCACTGAAAATAACATTTAGCATGAACTGTTACCCAATATGGGACGATTTCAAAACCCAAAATAACCAGCATGTACACATCTGCACTTCCCAGCTATATCCAATGTGCACAAGTCCAATATTTTCATTTGGAGACCTGTTTACGGATAAAACTACTATTGACTATCTCATATGTACAATCAAAAATCACACTCTGAAAATCTATAAACGACATATCACCTTTTACATCAAAAATATCAGTTAACTTCCCAGTCCAACAGAAAAACAGAAAATTCAAAAGCCATTAGTGCTTAACTTAGACGACCCGGTTCACAAGCCATTAGTGCTTAACTTAGACGACCCGGTTCACAAGCCATTAGTGCTTAACTTAGACGACCCGGTTCACAAGCTAAAGGCAACCCAGGCTTGAACCTAAATGGCTCAAGTCATCAACTTAGGCAATTGTGAACCCTTTACTAAATTATCAAGGGTATCAAACGTAATTTAGTCTAATGTGATGATAATTTAGTCAGTGACTCAAATATAAATCTTTTTAATAGCCCAGGCCATTTAGACCCATTACCCAACCCACCCATTTTGCCACGTCTCTAAATACACAATGAATCAATTCCGTTATATAATGATTATATGATCATTAATAACTTATACTAATAACCAATTATCTTCATTCCATTTGCTATTCCAGTCCATTATATGCCAACCAAATGCGCAAACTGAACAGAATCATACCTGTAATTTGACCCCGACACTATGCCCTCTTTTCACTGTAACGGGCTCATTGGCGAGCACACTCTCAAGATGATAAATAAGTTCTTTAGCTTGACAAGATCCAAATTCAGGGTCTGCATCTTCATAAAACCACACCAGGGCCGTTTCTTTATCTTCAACTGTTGACCCATCAATCATCTGGTACAATATTTATAAAAAATTACTTACACAATCTTCTTTAACACAAACTTCTGATTCAAGTACTAAGATTATTACCGCATTTTAATCTAACTTTGAAGATCATAATTGCCGCATTCTCTACTTATAGTAGTTTAAAAACTTTGGACCAAAAGTATGTCTGTCAACCAACCCAACCCATTTCAGCCTGTTACTCAACCCGACCATCTTGACACCAGACACATACTCGGTATCCAACCTAATGGGTCGCTAGCGATTCTTAATATCACCCAACAATCCACCTGCAACATAATGATAGCATTATCAATAGGAAATTCTATATAGAAAATTAAGTAACACCATGTGACAGTTCTTTACACATTGATACCCAACAAAATGCATTAACCTGCAAATTTATATATATATATATATATATATATATATATATATATATATATATATATATATATATATATATATATATATATATATATATATATATATATATATATATATATATATATATATATATATATATATATATATATATATATATATATATATATATATATATATATATATATATATATATATATATATATATATATATATATATATATATATATATATATATATATATATATATATATATATATATATATATATATATATATATATATATATATATATATATATATATATATATATATATATATATATATATATATATATATATATATATATATATATATATATATATATATATATATATATATATATATATATATATATATATATATATATATATATATATATATATATATATATATATATATATATATATATATATATATATATATATATATATATATATATATATATATATATATATATATATATATATATATATATATATATATATATATATATATATATATATATATATATATATATATATATATATATATATATATATATATATATATATATATATATATATATATATATATATATATATATATATATATATATATATATATATATATATATATATATATATATATATATATATATATATATATATATATATATATATATATATATATATATATATATATATATATATATATATATATATATATATATATATATATATATATATATATATATATATATATATATATATATATATATATATATATATATATATATATATATATATATATATATATATATATATATATATATATATATATATATATATATATATATATATATATATATATATATATATATATATATATATATATATATATATATATATATATATATATATATATATATATATATATATATATATATATATATATATATATATATATATATATATATATATATATATATATATATATATATATATATATATATATATATATATATATATATATATATATATATATATATATATATATATATATATATATATATATATATATATATATATATATATATATATATATATATATATATATATATATATATATATATATATATATATATATATATATATATATATATATATATATATATATATATATATATATATATATATATATATATATATATATATATATATATATATATATATATATATATATATATATATATATATATATATATATATATATATATATATATATATATATATATATATATATATATATATATATATATATATATATATATATATATATATATATATATATATATATATATATATATATATATATATATATATATATATATATATATATATATATATATATATATATATATATATATATATATATATATATATATATATATATATATATATATATATATATATATATATATATATATATATATATATATATATATATATATATATATATATATATATATATATATATATATATATATATATATATATATATATATATATATATATATATATATATATATATATATATATATATATATATATATATATATATATATATATATATATATATATATATATATATATATATATATATATATATATATATATATATATATATATATATATATATATATATATATATATATATATATATATATATATATATATATATATATATATATATATATATATATATATATATATATATATATATATATATATATATATATATATATATATATATATATATATATATATATATATATATATATATATATATATATATATATATATATATATATATATATATATATATATATATATATATATATATATATATATATATATATATATATATATATATATATATATATATATATATATATATATATATATATATATATATATATATATATATATATATATATATATATATATATATATATATATATATATATATATATATATATATATATATATATATATATATATATATATAATACTATATATATATATATATATATATATATATATATATATATATATATATATATTTCAGATTTGATATCCATAAATAATATAGTGATGAGTGTATGGGGATGTAATGGACTATCCTCGAATGTCTATGCAATGATTTACTCTGGTGTTTATGTTTATGTTATGCAATGAACTCGTTATTTTGTCACATAAATGTAACTTACCGGCTTAACAACCAGTTTCCGGTCACCATTTTATTTTTATTGAAGTTTGACCGAGTTTGACCATACGTGGCACTAATATTTTATTACGTGGCTTTTTTTAATCAAATAAAAATCGGGATCGTTATTATATATATGGTGCAACTATAATATATACATACATATATTCAACTCATTGGGATTAGTACTCCCACCTACCAGATCACCCCCTTCTTAAAAAACCCTAAAATTAAACCCTAAATTCGTGCCTCGTCGTCGATGTAATAGCCATTACTTCATGTTTTCTTGAAATCAAAGGCATGTAATATCAGTATATCCATTTTATATCATATTTTCATGGATTTTATACATGATTCCTTCATATCCAGAGTAATCGAAGCATTAATCTGGGTTTTTTTAAATTTTTTATTTTTATTATTTTTTGTTTTTGAACTTCAATTATATTGTTGTATATTGATGTAGGAATGGATCGGTTTTATAAAATAAAGATTTTTTATGATGGAGCATTCGCGTATAACCCTCTAAGTTATATTGATTACAAGACGTTGCCTACCATTACCCCGGAAGTAGATTATGATGAGTTGGTGCACTTCATTGAGACCGAAACTGGTAATCCTGTAACTGGTCTATACTATTGTGTTGAAGATTCTAGTTTGGAACACCTGTTGCCATTATTAGATCAGAATGATTCAGTTGTTTTCTTTGATATTATGAGGACATATGGTTCAGCTAATATTTATGTTGATTATTTCTCTACGAATTTAAGAAAATATTATGAAAAACCAAAACCAGAGGGTGAGTCAGAGGGTGAGGTAGAAAATTCAAAAACAGAGCATGGTGAAACTAGTAAAGCAGATGAAATGGTGGATGGAAGTGAGTCTGATGATGATGATTTTGTACCAAATGATGAAGACTCAGATGCTGAAAGTGTTGCTTCTTTGGACCATCTTAGTGAGGGAGAAGATGTAATAGCTAGGTATGTGCAAGTGACACTAATCTTTTGGGTATATGTAATAGCTAGGTATGTGCAAGTGACACTAATCTTTTGGGTATATGTAATAGCTAGGTATGTGCAAGTGACACTAATCTTTTGGGTATATGTAATAGCTAGGTATGTGCAAGTGACACTAATCTTTTGGGTATATGTAATAGCTAGGTATGTGCAAGTGACACTAATCTTTTGGGTATATGTAATAGCTAGGTATGTGCAAGTGACACTAATCTTTTGGGTATATGTAATAGCTAGGTATGTGCAAGTGACACTAATCTTTTGGGTATATGTAATAGCTAGGTATGTGCAAGTGACACTAATCTTTTGGGTATATGTAATAGCTAGGTATGTGCAAGTGACACTAATCTTTTGGGTATATGTAATAGCTAGGTATGTGCAAGTGACACTAATCTTTTGGGTATATGTAATAGCTAGGTATGTGCAAGTGACACTAATCTTTTGGGTATATGTAATAGCTAGGTATGTGCAAGTGACACTAATCTTTTGGGTATATGTAATAGCTAGGTATGTGCAAGTGACACTAATCTTTTGGGTATATGTAATAGCTAGGTATGTGCAAGTGACACTAATCTTTTGGGTATATGTAATAGCTAGGTATGTGCAAGTGACACTAATCTTTTGGGTATATGTAATAGCTAGGTATGTGCAAGTGACACTAATCTTTTGGGTATATGTAATAGCTAGGTATGTGCAAGTGACACTAATCTTTTGGGTATATGTAATAGCTAGGTATGTGCAAGTGACACTAATCTTTTGGGTATATGTAATAGCTAGGTATGTGCAAGTGACACTAATCTTTTGGGTATATGTAATAGCTAGGTATGTGCAAGTGACACTAATCTTTTGGGTATATGTAATAGCTAGGTATGTGCAAGTGACACTAATCTTTTGGGTATATGTAATAGCTAGGTATGTGCAAGTGACACTAATCTTTTGGGTATATGTAATAGCTAGGTATGTGCAAGTGACACTAATCTTTTGGGTATATGTAATAGCTAGGTATGTGCAAGTGACACTAATCTTTTGGGTATATGTAATAGCTAGGTATGTGCAAGTGACACTAATCTTTTGGGTATATGTAATAGCTAGGTATGTGCAAGTGACACTAATCTTTTGGGTATATGTAATAGCTAGGTATGTGCAAGTGACACTAATCTTTTGGGTATATGTAATAGCTAGGTATGTGCAAGTGACACTAATCTTTTGGGTATATGTAATAGCTAGGTATGTGCAAGTGACACTAATCTTTTGGGTATATGTAATAGCTAGGTATGTGCAAGTGACACTAATCTTTTGGGTATATGTAATAGCTAGGTATGTGCAAGTGACACTAATCTTTTGGGTATATGTAATAGCTAGGTATGTGCAAGTGACACTAATCTTTTGGGTATATGTAATAGCTAGGTATGTGCAAGTGACACTAATCTTTTGGGTATATGTAATAGCTAGGTATGTGCAAGTGACACTAATCTTTTGGGTATATGTAATAGCTAGGTATGTGCAAGTGACACTAATCTTTTGGGTATATGTAATAGCTAGGTATGTGCAAGTGACACTAATCTTTTGGGTATATGTAATAGCTAGGTATGTGCAAGTGACACTAATCTTTTGGGTATATGTAATAGCTAGGTATGTGCAAGTGACACTAATCTTTTGGGTATATGTAATAGCTAGGTATGTGCAAGTGACACTAATCTTTTGGGTATATGTAATAGCTAGGTATGTGCAAGTGACACTAATCTTTTGGGTATATGTAATAGCTAGGTATGTGCAAGTGACACTAATCTTTTGGGTATATGTAATAGCTAGGTATGTGCAAGTGACACTAATCTTTTGGGTATATGTAATAGCTAGGTATGTGCAAGTGACACTAATCTTTTGGGTATATGTAATAGCTAGGTATGTGCAAGTGACACTAATCTTTTGGGTATATGTAATAGCTAGGTATGTGCAAGTGACACTAATCTTTTGGGTATATGTAATAGCTAGGTATGTGCAAGTGACACTAATCTTTTGGGTATATGTAATAGCTAGGTATGTGCAAGTGACACTAATCTTTTGGGTATATGTAATAGCTAGGTATGTGCAAGTGACACTAATCTTTTGGGTATATGTATGTGCATGTGCAAGTGCAAGTGACACTTATATGCAGAAAATGCTTGAATAACATGAATCTTTTGACTTGCAGTTGTCAAATTATACCCTGTTTTATTTACTTACTTTCATGCTTTATTTACTTACTTTCATATAACAAATTTAAGAAAATACAAGTCATGAAAAAGTAGTCAATTTCATTGCATACCAACAAAACATCACATACAAAACAACATTAAATCACTATTGCAACGATTACAACACATAGCATTGCCACAACCCCAATCAACATATAAAACACTTTGTCAAACACCTTCAATTTTATATTCACCTACTCCAAAGCTTTCACCAATTGGACCTTTGAGCCATCATCTTCAGTGAGTGTTTTTCCTTCCAATTCTTCATGGGATGTTTTGTCTTGTACATTTTTTGCTTGTGAATGAAGGTTAAACAACAACTCTTTGTAATATTCATTGGGCAGTTCATCATCAAGAAACCTAAAACTTGTACAACTAGCACCTCTCACCTGCAATTTGTTATCAACAAATATATCTCATGTTACCAATTTCAATATCAAGAAAGTGAAAATTAAAGAAACCTTACTTTTGGGCATCGAACGAATCTTCTGCCAGGATTACTTGTTGTCCAGGATGTGAGGATATACATCTTTGCCCCACAATTACATAACGCATAATGATGGGCCTGGTTCGTTGATGAGGAAGAAGAAGCAGTCATGGGAAGATAGGAGGGAAAATAAGGAATGGAGGGAAAAGAAGGAATGGAGGGAAAAAAAGTGGAGGGAAGGTAAGAGAGAGAGAATGAGCGGGAATAATGAGAGAAAAGTGTTTATATACTGATTTTATAATACACTTGGCAGCTGACATGGAATAAATAAGTCTAAACCGGCTAATATTGATTTTCAGCCGGTAAGTTACATTTATGTGACAAAATAACGACTTCATTGCATAACATAAACACCCGAGTAAATCATTGCATAACATAGACATTCGGGGATAGTTCATTACATCCCTAGGCACTAATCCCAATAATATATATTAGCCAGTTTAGACTTATGAAAGAAAGTGGATTGAAGATTGAAAGAAAAAAGGAAGATATGAAAGAAAGTGGTGAAATTTTAGATCTGAAGATTATAACTATAAAAGCTTTTTATTCTTTCTCTCTCCCATTCTCCCTCTATTTATCTTTCTTCCCATTTTAAAATTCAAAAGACCCGCCCATTTTTACACCCTCCAACACACACTCTTTACACTTCAAAACACCCTGCCACCTTAGCCACCCTACTCCCGCCAAAGCCATTATTTGAAAACCTGCCTTATTCCCCCGCCCAAATACGCCCCCACACACACCAAATACACCATAAAATACATAGCACTTGACATCATACTTCCAATGTGGAAGTATTGTTTGCTTGACAACACACACAAGTGATGTCACTTGCTATGTGTTCTTTAGTATGAAAAGGGTGATAAATATATAAACTTGTAAGAATAACAAATACTACTATTAGATGTATGCCGTTCAAAAGAGAAAAAAAACACCATTAGATGTATATACGTTAAATTTAAATAATACAGTAATTAAAATTAAGAGTTTAAATGTTAAATGCAAGAATGGTCCCTATGGTTCGTTTTAACTCTAAAATTGGGCTTGTTCTTTTTATTTCCATTAAGTACTGAGTGTATTAAGTGGCTGAATGTATAAAGAACGTCTGAATTGATTAAGTAATAAATAATTAATATGTGTTTTTTTTGTGTGCTGAATAAACCGTCTGAATAAATAAAATTACAAATTTACCCATATATCATATTTGTTTTTATTAGCAACCGTAATCTTAGGAATTAAAACCCAAATCATAATTGTGTCACATAAAAACACCATAGACATAAGATATAAAACTTTTTTTAATGACATAACTCATTTCATTTAGTTGTTACTATAAGAATATTATATTAGACCCTATCCAGCTTAAGGGACACAAACTTTATGATCCAGATGAATTTTACAAATTTTGATTACATACTTAAATAGGCTCAAGATGCAATATGCTCTCTACACACTACTAGAAAAAATACCTTTAATGACACCGATTGCGTGTCATAAAAGGGGTCAGATGACACGCTTTTTGGTGTCATAAATCGAGACGTCATAAAACTTTATGACACGCATTTCGCGCGTCATGAATTTATGACACGCTTTCATGACACCCTTTTACGACAAACTTTAATGACACTATTTTATGACCCCTTTTTTGCGTGTCATGGTTCAAATTTTTTTAAAAATTTTTTTTTTTTATAAAATTACTAATATCCCCACATTAAATAACAGATAATCTCATAATACAAATAAATACACAAATAGCAAAAGAGCGCATTTCATATATATCAAAACAATGCGTTTAATACAACTACAAGTTATTTTAAAATTCTAAAATAAACCATAAAAGTTTACAACCGCTAAATTATATAGAATTCAAGACCGGTAAATGAAGTTTGCCACATAATTTGCCCATTCTTCACGAATTTCATCCAAATCATCATCAGTGTATTCTTTCTTACCTTCAATTTTCTGCAATTTTTTCCACAATAAGTGAGGTTTTAGTGAGCCATGGTGCCACACAATTGGTTTATAAGCATAAATCAAACTAGGCACAACTGTATTGACATGCTACAAAAGTTATAACATGGTTCGATCATCTTAACAGGATTGATGTCTTTACCTGTGCAGGAGTCAAGTCAAAAGACGGGCGGGAGTCACCTTCTCTTCCCTGAACACAAACACATGAGAGGCCTCTGCCAAGCCACGCTGCTGAGCCTGCAACAACCTCAGCTACACATAAATGAGAAACATTAGCCGATGTAAAATTCACAAGTCTCACATAAGGTACTGTTTGTTGCTACTAATGATGACTTAAACGATCAGCAAATAACGCTACAACAGCCAATAAGGACTTCAAATCAAACTGATATTGTATGACTTGAAAAGGGATCCAATCTAAATTTTCTTAATAATGAAACATTATCCAATCAAATATATTCTGTCACAGCTGAATAAATTGTTTAAATGTCTATCTGTGTGAACAAGGATTAGCCATAAGCTTGTAACTAATTTTTTAAACTAATCATACTTAGTGCTTGCTACATACTACATAAAGCATTTACGCAGTCCCATTTTAACAGCCACCAGCCATGTTACCAAGCATCCTCTCTTACACCATCCTCACCAATAGAAAGAACTACAAGAAACCACTGGAAATTTCTATCAGAGAGAAAAAAGAATAACCCAAACACATGTAAGAAGGGCGGTGGTTTATTTTTGGTGTACGTGTAACCCCATTATTGGTTCCCTTAGCTACAGTGCTTAGCTACAGAGGGGTTGGGCTGAATAAGGAAAGATGGTATTAGACATGTATCTGTTATTCTCATTCTTTATTATGTAAATGAATGAATGATAATTTGTTTATGGTTCCTAGTGATGAAACTCGTGAAATAAAAAAGATATATTACTATCTCCTACACCATTGACCTCCATTCTCCATTTCTTGTTTTCTGGGTCCATCGCAGTCTTTGTCCAAATGGGCCACCACAATCATATCATCATCAATCTGCCATAGAACAAATTCGGGCTTTCTAAGCCAAGGGAAATAGTTGAAGCTTCAACTGCTTAGAAAAACACTAGCTAAAGCTAGCAAGTTCGACCCGTTGACTTATGGATGGGCATGGGCCAATTGAGGCAAGTCTTATCACTAACGTGTCAAAGGGAAAAATCCAAACTATCTGATGGAAGAAGATGGGCCAAATGGTCCAAACTTTTCCCAAGTGTTTATAAATCATAAAACTCCTATATCATCTTATTCAAAAGAGCTAAAATTGTTATTGGACATATAACTTATGTATTCAAACTTCACACTTTAGCTGTTTATAAGAACAAATTTTAGGAAAAAAGGTGTTCTAGGTCAACCCAACCCGACCTGGTAAGTTACTAAGTTTTGAACCATAGCAAAAAACTGTACCTGTTTTGACCCATCACCGGAGCCACTCATTGTGCCACCACTAATATTTGGCCTCGAAAGAACAGGATCTGCTAGCTCATGATGTTCATGCAGATATGTTTCCTCAGCAAGTCAACAACAATGGCAAGGGCATGACTATGAGCGGAAGCAGGCAAAATGAGGTCTAAAACAACACCCCCTGCATAAGCCCGTATTTTGATCTTTTAAATCCAGCTTCTTTGGTGAAGTGCTCGTAGGTCCACTTGCTTCAGTACTGCACAACAAACATATCGGTTCATTATAAACATAAGATAAGAAAGTTAGAGATGGAAGATGAGACCCGGCCACCGACATTTTTTGTTCCTTTTCCTAAACTTTTAAAAAATAACGTATTTATATGATTTACATCCCTATTATTAAGATGTTAATCTAACTTCATGAATAAAAAGATTTAAGAGTTTGTAATGGTTTACTTTAGACTGGGTCACTTTCAGCCCGTTTCAGATTAAAGAGTGTTTTCTTAGAAAATAACAGCAAGAAATGGTCTACAAATCTATATAATTGGAAACTTACGAATGAGATGAACTAACTTTCTTCGGTTTGCAGTTTGAAAAGCTCATTCTCTACCAGCAAGCCTTCCAAGATGACCACTTTAGCAGGTTATAGGAACCACATTTACATAATGACCAACAAACTATCTTTCTGCAACACAAAGTAGAGACATAATCATATAAGCTTACTTCACATGATCATATCTGCATGCAACTTAGGTGTAAAAATGTTAAATCCATTTTAAAAAACATACAACTCATAAACGTGATGTCTCTATATATATATATATATATATATATATATATATATATATATATATATATATATATATATATATATATATATATATATATATATATATATATATATATATATATATATATATATATATATATATATAT
>CM067172.1:23433199-23470699 GCA_034093135.1 Erigeron breviscapus | reverse complement strand
TAGGGCGGATTCCCTTTGGAACCCTAGATTTTGATTTTAGGGTTTGTTCATTCGATTATTTTGCGGGTTTCTTCTGGAAACTTCGTTCTTCTATATTCCGCTGCTATTATTGGTTGATTCGTCTTGTTTTGTATCTTGACTAAGTGAATCAAGATCAAAACTAGGGTTATTCGATTTTTTGGTTGATATATCAGATCTAGGGCGGATTCCCTTTGGAACCCTAGATTTTGATTTTAGGGTTTGTTCATTCGATTATTTTGCGGGTTTCTTCTGGAAACTTCGTTCTTCTATATTCCGCTGCTATTATTGGTTGATTCGTCTTGTTTTGTATCTTGACTAAGTGAATCAAGATCAAAACTAGGGTTGATTCGATTTTTTGGTTGATATATCAGATCTAGGGCGGATTCCCTTTGGAACCCTAGATTTTGATTTTAGGGTTTGTTCATTCGATTATTTTGCGGGTTTCTTCTGGAAACTTCGTTCTTCTATATTCCGCTGCTATTATTGGTTGATTCGTCTTGTTTTGTATCTTGACTAAGTGAATCAAGATCAAAACTAGGGTTGATTCGATTTTTTGGTTGATATATCAGATCTAGGGCGGATTCCCTTTGGAACCCTAGATTTTGATTTTAGGGTTTGTTCATTCGATTATTTTGCGGGTTTCTTCTGGAAACTTCGTTCTTCTATATTCCGCTGCTATTATTGGTTGATTCGTCTTGTTTTGTATCTTGACTAAGTGAATCAAGATCAAAACTAGGGTTGATTCGATTTTTTGGTTGATATATCAGATCTAGGGCGGATTCCCTTTGGAACCCTAGATTTTGATTTTAGGGTTTGTTCATTCGATTATTTTGCGGGTTTCTTCTGGAAACTTCGTTCTTCTATATTCCGCTGCTATTATTGGTTGATTCGTCTTGTTTTGTATCTTGACTAAGTGAATCAAGATCAAAACTAGGGTTATTCGATTTTTTGGTTGATATATCAGATCTAGGGCGGATTCCCTTTGGAACCCTAGATTTTGATTTTAGGGTTTGTTCATTCGATTATTTTGCGGGTTTCTTCTGGAAACTTCGTTCTTCTATATTCCGCTGCTATTATATTGTTGATTCATCTTGTATATATATATATATATATATATATATATATATATATATATATATATATATATATATATATATATATATATATATATATATATATATATATATATATATATATATATATATATATATATATATATATATATATATATATATATATATATATATATATATATATATATATATATATATATATATATATATATATATATATATATATATATATATATATATATATATATATATATATATATATATATATATATATATATATATATATATATATATATATATATATATATATATATATATATATATATATATATATATATATATATATATATATATATATATATATATATATATATATATATATATATATATATATATATATATATATATATATATATATATATATATATATATATATATATATATATATATATATATATATATATATATATATATATATATATATATATATATATATATATATATATATATATATATATATATATATATATATATATATATATATATATATATATATATATATATATATATATATATATATATATATATATATATATATATATATATATATATATATATATATATATATATATATATATATATATATATATATATATATATATATATATATATATATATATATATATATATATATATATATATATATATATATATATATATATATATATATATATATATATATATATATATATATATATATATATATATATATATATATATATATATATATATATATATATATATATATATATATATATATATATATATATATATATATATATATATATATATATATATATATATATATATATATATATATATATATATATATATATATATATATATATATATATATATATATATATATATATATATATATATATATATATATATATATATATATATATATATATATATATATATATATATATATATATATATATATATATATATATATATATATATATATATATATATATATATATATATATATATATATATATATATATATATATATATATATATATATATATATATATATATATATATATATATATATATATATATATATATATATATATATATATATATATATATATATATATATATATATATATATATATATATATATATATATATATATATATATATATATATATATATATATATATATATATATATATATATATATATATATATATATATATATAATCTGCTTATATTTTTATATCTATATTATATATTATATATATATATATATATATATATATTCAATTTTTGTTTATCTTCAATCTCATAAAAACAAGTTTGCTAATACTTGACCTGCCTTCATACGAGAGGTTAGGAATCCTGTCCCTGGCTTTCTTGTGAGATTAAGGTATATTTTCTGTAAAAAAAGTTTTTTATTTGAGAAGACAATATTTGTTGATTAATTGTGTTTCGTTGTTTTTTATTCTGTCTGGTTATTATTCTATTGTTCTATTAATTGTGTGTTCTCTCTGCTTTCTTAATTGTATCTGTTTGTGCCTCTCTGCATATTATTTGGTTATTTTAATTGATTATCTGTCTGTTGTTTGTGATTTAAATTGATTAAAAATGGTGAATACTCCACCTGGTTCTGTTCATACTGGTAATACTCCACCTGGTTCTGTTCATGTGGGAAATACTCCTCCTCGTTCTGTGCATAATGAAGAATCTGATAATGAATCTGAATTTGAGATTACTAAAATAAGTAAATTAGATTTTGGTGATCCTCTGTATTTGCATGCTAGTGATACAGTTAGTACTCCTCTGATTGGTTTTAAGTTGCTTGGTACTGATAATTACAAGGTGTGGTCATGTGCTATGGAACTTGCTTTACAAACTAAGAATAAAATAGGTTTTATTGATGGTACTTGCTTGAAATCTGTGGATAATCCTGTGCTTGCTAGTCAATGGGATAGATGTAATGCTGTTGTTCTTAACTAGATTTTAGGTTGTATTTCACAAGAACTTTATCTTGGTCAAATTTTTTCTAAAAATGCTGCTACTGTTTGGCAAGAACTCAAAGATACTTATGATAAGATAGATGGTTCAGTAATTTTTAACATTCATCATAAAATCAATTCATTAACTCAAAATGGTGCTTCTCTGTCTGAATATTATCACAATCTTACTTCTCTTTGGAAACAGTATGACTCTATGGTTACTTTGCCTATTTGTACATGTGCTGCTGCTACTACTGTGAAAAGTCATAATGATTTGCTTAGATTGATGCAATTTCTGATGGGTCTAGATGATGTTTATATGAGTGTCAGGTCTAATATATTAACAAAAGAACCTCTGCCTAATGTAAGAACTGCATATGCTATAATTTCTAAAGATGAATCACATAGGGTTGGGTTATCTGATAAGCCCAGTTCTGCTGGTATTTTTTCTGCTAAAAGTAATTTTCAGAGGAATAATACTTCCTCATCTAAACCTGCTCCTTATAAACCTCCTTTTGACACTAAAAGAACTTTTGACAATAATTTTGAATCAAAGAGAACTTTTGATACTAATGCTAGAACTTTTAGACCTCCTAATCCTAATCTTCAATGTACTAATTGTCATAGAATTGGACATACTATTGAAAGATGTTTTTAATTAGGATATAAAAGGCCTAATTTTCAAAATGGTTCTAAGTTTGCTAATAATCATGTGAATGTTGATCAAAAAGTTTCTGCATCTTCATCTGCTAAGTCATCTTCTGTGAATGATTCTGTACTTGCTTCTTTAACTGCTGATCAAGTTTCTAAGTTGTTAAGCTTGATAGATACAAAATCTTCTTCCTCTCCTTCTCCATCTTCTTCTTCAGGCTTGCATGCCAGTATGGCAAGTATGCCTTTATTTAGTAATTCTTGGTTCTTTAGTTGTAATGCTTATCTTGTGAAAGCTTTAATTGCTTGGATTATGGATTCTGGTGCAAATCAGCATATGACTAATTCTGATAAAGGTCTTTCTCAAGTAGTTGATATTTCTGATTTAAATTTGAAAATTGGTCACCCTAATGGCACTTGTGCTACTGTTACTAAAATTGGTAACTTATATTTAAAAAATGGAATTGTGTTGTTTGATGTTCTAGTAGTGCCTGAATATTCTGTCAGCTTGATGTCTGTTTATAAATTGGCTAGAGATAATAAACTGTTTATAGGATTTGATGAGGATAAATGTTATCTTCAGGATTTACCTCAAAAGAATCTTTGGGGGACTGGTAGTCAACAAGGTGGATTATATGTTTATGATGATGTGCCAATGTGTTCCAATATGGTGTGTAATTCTGCTAGTCTTCCTTCTGATTCTAAATTTCTTTGGCATTTAATACTTGGTCATCCTGCAGACCAAGCTTTATCCATCTTTCATGATACTTTAAATTTGACTACTTCTGGTTCTTTAGGACCTTGTGATATTTGTCACAAGGTTAAACAAGTTAGAGAACCATTTCCTTTGAGTGATCATAAAACTACTTTACTTGGTGAATTGTTACATTTAGATGTCTGGGGACCTTATAAGGTTACCAGTAAAGAAGGCTTTAAATATTTCTTAACAATTGTGGATGATTTCACTAGAGCTGTTTGGACTTTTATGATGAAATCAAAAACTGAAGTCTTTCATCATGTAGATTTCTTTATAACTATGCTTTTAACTCAGTTTTCTGTTAAAGTTAAGACTATAAGGAGTGATAATGGTACAGAATTTGTTAATAATTTGTTTCAAAACTTATGTCACTCAAAGGGAATCATACATCAAACTACTATTGCTTATACACCTCAACAGAATGGGGTGGCTAAAAGGAAACATAGACACCTTCTTAATGTGGCTAGGTCTCTTATGTTTCAGGGGGAATTCCTTTATATCTTTGGGCTGATTGTGTGTTAACTGCTACCTATTTAATCAATAGAACTCCTTCCTCTGTTCTAAAAGGCAGAACTCCTTTTGAAATGATTTATGGTTTTAAACCTAATTTAAAACATCTAAGAGTTTTTGGTTGTTTGTGCTTTGCTACTAAGTTGAATGTTTCTGATAAGTTTGAATCAAAAGCTGATAAATGTGTGTTTGTTGGATATGCTAATTCTAAGAAAGGTTATAAGTTGTTCTGTCTTGATTCTAGAGCTTATATTTTCTCTAGAGATGTCAAGTTTTATGAAAATATTTTTCCTTTTACTATGAATCAAGAAGAAGTTTTAAAATCTGTTCAAGATTCTGTTAATCACTTAAATTTCTTTGACAAGTTTGATGATATCATTTCAAATAAGGAAACTGTCTTTTATAAAAGTCCCAATGATGAAGAGGAAGGCTATAGATGTGATCCTTCATTTGGCAGTGAGCTCCAACCTTCACTTGGCAGTATATCTAAGTCTACCAGTGATCATTCACTTGGAAGTCCTAGCTCTACTAGTGATAATGTTGTTGAGCATGCTACCAATGAAGAAGAAATGATTAATAATCCTCCTGAGGGCAGTAGTAGTACTTACTTTGATGTTAATGAAGATCTTAATAGGTCTGACAGAAATAGAAATCTTCCTAAAAGGTTACATGATTATGAATTAACTGGCAAAGTCAAATATCCTTTGAATAAAGTGGTTAATTATGCTAATTGGAGTATGAATGCTTATGCTTTTGTTTCAAATCTTAATAAAAGTGTTGAACCAACTTCATATTTTGAAGCTGTTAAGGATCAAAACTGGGTAAATGCAATGAATTTAGAAATGGAAGCTTTAAATAGGAATGGTACTTGGGTTTTAACTGATCTACCTCCTGGTAGAGAACCTATTGGTTGTAAATGGATTTACAAAATCAAATATAAAGCTTCTGGAGAAATAGAAAGGTATAAAGCTAGATTAGTGGCTAAAGGCTTTAGTCAGAAAGCTGGTACTCCTGTTGTAAAAATGGTCACTATTAGAACTTTACTTACTGTTGTAGTTTCTATGAACTGGCCTTTGTTTCAATTAGATGTTAACAATGCTTTTCTTTATGGTGATCTTCATGAAGATGTTTATATGAAGTTACCTCAAGGGTATTTTGATAAAAATGATGGTAAAGTGTGTAAATTAGTTAAGTCTTTGTATGGTTTAAAGCAGGCCCCCAGACAATGGAATGCTAAGTTGTCTAGTGCCTTGATTGAATATGGGTTCATTCAAAGCAAATGTGATTACTCATTATATGTTAAAACTGATAATGGTTCTTTTACTGCTCTTTTGGTTTATGTTGATGACATTGTGGTGACTGGTGATAATATTGATGAGATTAACAAGGTTAAACAGTTTCTAAATACAAAGTTTATGATAAAAGACTTAGGTAAACTCAAGTATTTTCTTGGTATTGATGTTCTAGAAACTAAGCAGGGTTTGTGTTTGTCTCAAAGAAAGTATTGTTTAGAGTTACTTAATGATTTTGGTTTACTTGGTTGCAAACCTATTGCAACACCTTTAGAGATCAATATGACTATTAAACCTAATGGTTCTAAGAGTAAACCTCTTGAGAACATTTCTGTTTATCAAAAACTTATTGGGAAGTTAATCTATCTAACCTTAACCAGACCTGATATAAGCTATGCAGTCCAATGTCTTAGTCAATTCATGCATGCTCCTTTGATTGAACATTTCCAACTTGGACTTAGAATTCTAAGATATCTAAAGAATTCTCCTGGAAAAGGTTTGCATATTCAATCAAGTAAGTCTCTTTCTCTTAAAGCTTTTTGTTAGGACCAGTTCACCTGGTAAACTGGCCAGTCTCCAGTTGCATCTGGAGACCCAGTGAAACTGGAGACCTAGATGATTTGTCGAGAAATATATTGAAGTCCAGTTGTACCGTACAGTCAACGCAACTGAAGACTTCCTCCAGTTGAGAACTGACCAGTTGAAGAATCATTCCAGTTGAAGTCGAAGACAACAAATGGAAGATAGAGAATGGCAATGGCAGCGAAGCCCAGTTGACATTCTAGTCAGTTACAAACTGGAGACCATCAGTGGAAAGCTCTTACAAAGCTTTACACTGATTACGAGGAATTGACTTATATGCTTTATGTACCTTTACCCGGATAATAAGCCTTATCTTATTATTTAAGTAATAAAAGGTACATAAAGGTGGTTGAGTAAAGTTGCTTTATCATACGACTTTACACTACTTTTTAAGGAATTAAATGCTATTCCTTAAATGATCTCAACTACATTTGTACGGCTAAAGTTAACATCCCAAATGTTAACTTTGCCTATAAATACAAGTCATTGCACAACAAGAATAACAAGTGAAAACATACAACACTTCACACTTTGCAAACCTGCAATATTCTTGGTGAACTTGTGCAATATTCTCTCAATCGCTAAAAGGTACATTTCACAACTTTAAGTGTTTCGATTGTCTTGAGAAATTCCGAGTGTAGATCAATTGTATTTCATAGGTTGTTAGGATATTTACATTCTTTGTATTATCTTGGTTCCGCAACAACCTTGTAATTTGTTTAACATCAATAAATAAATTACACTTGAAAATTACATATTGTCTCATCAAGTTATCTTACAAGTATTTTGTATTATTGCATTGTTCTTTACTTATTGTCATTTAAATAAGTAATCTATCTAGAACTTGGTATATACACACTGCAACTGGTCGTCTCCAGTTCAGTGCATATATTGCAAAGTAACTCCACCATCGACATAGAGGTGTCTTCAGGTAGTGCCATCTATTGAGTTGGGACTTACAAGTGGTATCAGAGCAGAAGGCTAATAAACTTGCCTAGATCTGCTTAAGATGAACACTACTGAAGGTGGAGATGGTTCTGGTTCAGGTGAAAACCCCTTGAATAATAATGCACAACCTTTTCAAAATGTTAATACTAACCCTCCTCCTCCTTCTACCCCATCCCACGTCCATGTACATTACTCTAATACTCCTGTTCCCAAATTTGATGGAAACAGTGAGACTTTCGGTACATGGAAGGCTAGAATGCTTTTGCATTTTGGTGGGATTGAAAGGTATATGTTGAAAATCCTTAAGGATGGATCATATATACCCATGTCTCTTGGAGTAAGTCCTCTTCTAGATCCAACTGCAAGAAGAGGTTCAAGAGAAAAGCCCGAAGACCATTGGTCTGATGAGGATCGTAGACTTGTTGATCTGGACACCAGACTCAAGAACATGATCCTTGGGGCTGTCCCTGAAGATCTAATTCCAACACTTGTGTTGTTCCCCAGTGCAAAGTCAATGTGGGATGAATTAGTTATTCAGTTTGAAGGAGGTGATGATACTATTGTCACTAGAAAAGTTGCCTTGAACAAGAAGTATGAATCCTTCTTTGCCTTGCCCAATGAAAGTCTAACTGGTACATACACCAGATTTTCTAGCCTCATTAATCAGCTGAGAGGCTTGGGTGTAGAGAAGGATAAGGATATTCTTCTTGAGAAGTTTTGTGATATTCTTCCTTCCAAATGGGAAAACATGGTTCTTGTCTTGAGACAAGGTAAAACCTTGTACAGCCATACTCTTGCATCGCTCTATGGAGCCTTCAGATTCACTGAAGATAATAATGCTGCAAGACTGGTGGCTGAGCAAGATGCCATGAACCATGCCCAGAGTTCCAAGGTTGCTAGTGTACCTGAGCGACCTTGTGCTGCCTTAATGTCTGCAGAGAGTCTCCAGGCACACTCGATGAAGGAGATGTTAAACAGTTTCTTGAACTCTGGCCTGACCACTGAAAACAGTGATGGTTGTAATGAAACTGACGATGATGATCTGGTCGCCATGATTGCTAAAACCTTTAACAGGTTTAAGTATAAATCTAAAAGATTTAATGGCCCCAACAATGCTTCCAGCTCCAGCTCTCTGGATAAGACCAATCTTACATGCTATAAGTGTGGCAAGAAAGGTCATTTTATGAAGGAATGCAGATCTAGTCAGTTGAACAACCAAACTGGCCCCCCTGTCCCTAATTTCAATCGGCCTGATGATAGCTACAAAGCTAAATACAAGAAGCTTAAGGCCCAGATTGCCCTCCTGTCCATGGAAAAGGAAAAGGATCAGTGCTTAATGGCACAAACTGAGGGAAAATGGGAGTACTCTGATGACTCATCAGTTGATGAAGAAGAGGAAAGGGACGTGTTTCATGGCCTTGGAAGATCAACAGCAGCAGCATGTGGCAAAAGAAGATGTCATCACTAGAATATGGGTGGACATCATCTTGAAAAAGGTATGTGACTATGATAACCAGGTTGACCCTGAACTAAAACTGGACCTGGCTGAATCATTAAGTGGTGATTTAGCTTATGTGGAAACTGTAAGAGCTGATAGTGAAAGATATCTTGACACTATCTTAATTGAACTGAACAATGTTAAACCACAACTGAATGATTTACAAAGTGTCCAGTTGGCTCTCAAGGAGTCAGTTTTAAAGATTGAGGCTTTAGAACTTGATAATCAAAAATTATTTTCTGATCTTGAAAAAGAACAAAAGATTATCAAGTCATGGGTAAAAGCATCTGGTAAAAACTATGATGCATTTTCAAGAACTATCGATGACCAGAAGAATGCATGGAAATCTGGAGATCTGGAGATGGCAGCTCTCATACCAGATCTTCATGCATTGCCTCCAGCTCTCAAGGTTGAAACACCTTATGATCAACCTGAAGCTGTTGAAACTGAACCCATTGAGACCACCCCCTTTGAGGTTAAAACTGGAGCCAAACAGGCTAAAGCTCCAGTCAAAAAGGCCACTGGTAACAAGCCTTTACCTCAAAAGTCTAAGGTGCCCAAGACCCGACAGACTAAAACTCCAACTGAACCAAGGTCCAAGGTTTAGTTGCCTGATGAAAATAATATTTTGGTTAAACTGGAAAGTCAACTCCAACTTTTGTCTCGACAGGTTCAGAGTTGTACTGCCCGGATTAACAATCTGGAAGGAGGTTCATTACCTCCAGTTTTCAAACAAAATATTAAATCACTCCCTTCAAAACCTAATCAAAAGAATGTTCCATCTGGAACAAAATCTGGTTTTTTTTTTTTTTTTTTTTTTTTTTTTTTTTTTTTTTTTTTTTTTTTTTTTTTTTCTTATTTTTACCACTTAACTTATTTTTTTTTTTTTTTTTTTTTTTTTTTTTTTTTTTTTTTTTTTTTTTTTTTTTTTTTTTTTTTTTTTTTTTTTTTTTTTTTTTTTTTTTTTTTTTTTTTTTTTTTTTTTTTTTTTTTTTTTTTTTTTTTTTTTTTTTTTTTTTTTTTTTTTTTTTTTTTTTTTTTTTTTTTTTTTTTTTTTTTTTTTTTTTTTTTTTTTTTTTTTTTTTTTTTTTTTTTTTTTTTTTTTTTTTTTTTTTTTTTTTTTTTTTTTTTTTTTTTTTTTTTTTTTTTTTTTTTTTTTTTTTTTTTTTTTTTTTTTTTTTTTTTTTTTTTTTTTTTTTTTTTTTTTTTTTTTTTTTTTTTTTTTTTTTTTTTTTTTTTTTTTTTTTTTTTTTTTTTTTTTTTTTTTTTTTTTTTTTTTTTTTTTTTTTTTTTTTTTTTTTTTTTTTTTTTTTTTTTTTTTTTTTTTTTTTTTTTTTTTTTTTTTTTTTTTTTTTTTTTTTTTTTTTTTTTTTTTTTTTTTTTTTTTTTTTTTTTTTTTTTTTTTTTTTTTTTTTTTTTTTTTTTTTTTTTTTTTTTTTTTTTTTTTTTTTTTTTTTTTTTTTTTTTTTTTTTTTTTTTTTTTTTTTTTTTTTTTTTTTTTTTTTTTTTTTTTTTTTTTTTTTTTTTTTTTTTTTTTTTTTTTTTTTTTTTTTTTTTTTTTTTTTTTTTTTTTTTTTTTTTTTTTTTTTTTTTTTTTTTTTTTTTTTTTTTTTTTTTTTTTTTTTTTTTTTTTTTTTTTTTTTTTTTTTTTTTTTTTTTTTTTTTTTTTTTTTTTTTTTTTTTTTTTTTTTTTTTTTTTTTTTTTTTTTTTTTTTTTTTTTTTTTTTTTTTTTTTTTTTTTTTTTTTTTTTTTTTTTTTTTTTTTTTTTTTTTTTTTTTTTTTTTTTTTTTTTTTTTTTTTTTTTTTTTTTTTTTTTTTTTTTTTTTTTTTTTTTTTTTTTTTTTTTTTTTTTTTTTTTTTTTTTTTTTTTTTTTTTTTTTTTTTTTTTTTTTTTTTTTTTTTTTTTTTTTTTTTTTTTTTTTTTTTTTTTTTTTTTTTTTTTTTTTTTTTTTTTTTTTTTTTTTTTTTTTTTTTTTTTTTTTTTTTTTTTTTTTTTTTTTTTTTTTTTTTTTTTTTTTTTTTTTTTTTTTTTTTTTTTTTTTTTTTTTTTTTTTTTTTTTTTTTTTTTTTTTTTTTTTTTTTTTTTTTTTTTTTTTTTTTTTTTTTTTTTTTTTTTTTTTTTTTTTTTTTTTTTTTTTTTTTTTTTTTTTTTTTTTTTTTTTTTTTTTTTTTTTTTTTTTTTTTTTTTTTTTTTTTTTTTTTTTTTTTTTTTTTTTTTTTTTTTTTTTTTTTTTTTTTTTTTTTTTTTTTTTTTTTTTTTTTTTTTTTTTTTTTTTTTTTTTTTTTTTTTTTTTTTTTTTTTTTTTTTTTTTTTTCTTTTTTTTTAAAACTTGATGTGCTAAATCGAGTTTAAAATTTAAAACTAGAAATACCTTGAAACTCACTACTACGCACTATCGGGCAGTGGACCCGATCGTATGCAGTATAGTTAAAAAGTAAGTCCAGGTTCGTTCACGGGGATTGGTTTGAATCAATTGTTTAACAAAGTAGTTTGGAAAAAGGGTGGAACGCTTTGAATCTCTCTTTGACAATTAAATTAAAATAACTTAAAAGACAAACGCGTAAAGGTAAAGGTAAAACTGCAAACAATAATAGTAAAGATCATCCACCTTGACTTCGCTAGACTTCAAACGTGATTGCATTCAATTAAGACCAAATTCATTAAGAGTTGACAAGATAATCGTGAAAGGATAAAATGCTCGCGTGGTACCACCAACCGCTTCTAAACACGTTGACAAAATTATTCCTTTTATTAAAATGACATTCACTATCACACCATGAACTAGTGATAATTGCTCATAGACAAGCAACCGTTTGAAAATCACATATGTATCCAACTAGTACCACTAACGAAGAACACACATGCCACCAATATCATAATAATAAATATAAAGGAATAAAATCATCAAGATCTCGACACAACGATAATTGAAATCAACTCTTTGAATTAAAACATCTAGCAATCACATCATTCGTCTAGTTACATCAAGGTGGATGATTGAAATATTAGCCACTCATGATTAAATTGAAATAACAATCAAAGTAAAGGAAGAACATGATGTACCAATTGTTTGAGGAATAGAAATTGCAAGACAATAAAATAGATACGATCTAAGTGGGTGCACGTGAATCTTCAATGAATCGGAAGATGTTGAAATCTTGAATTGATCCTTGAAGGTGTTCCTTGAAGTGCAGCTCTTAGAAAGAAGAATTGATAATTTGGGAATTAGGTTTGAAAAACTATTTATACCCCCCTTTAATCTGATGCAAAAACTGCCAAAAACCTTTCAGTCCCGCACTCTCACTGCGGCGCAGTGGGCAAATGCACATCCCACTGCGTCGCAGTGTAAATATACTGGTCTCAATTCTCTTTTTCCACTAGCTGACTGCGGCGCAGTGGACTTGTTCACCACCACTGCGTCGCAGTATAAATATACTGGTCTCAATGCTCTTTTTCCACTAGCTGACTGCGGCGCAGTGGGCCTGTTCTCCACCACTGCGTCGCAGTACAATATTACTGGTCTCGATGCTCATTTTCCACTAGCTGACTGCGGCGCAGTGGGCCTGTTCACCACCACTGCGTCGCAGTACAATATTACTGACCGAAGGCCACACATCAACTTATGAATACTTGCATATTTTTTCTATCTCTTTTCACTCTCGAACTCTCCAATCAACTTCATGACCTCAAAATTACTCGAAATTGCGCCAAATTTTTTTTTTTTTTTTTTTTTTTTTTTTTTTTTTTTTTTTTTTTTTTTTTTTTTTTTTTTTTTTTTTTTTTTTTTTTTTTTTTTTTTTTTTTTTTTTTTTTTTTTTTTTTTTTTTTTTTTTTTTTTTTTTTTTTTTTTTTTTTTTTTTTTTTTTTTTTTTTTTTTTTTTTTTTTTTTTTTTTTTTTTTTTTTTTTTTTTTTTTTTTTTTTTTTTTTTTTTTTTTTTTTTTTTTTTTTTTTTTTTTTTTTTTTTTTTTTTTTTTTTTTTTTTTTTTTTTTTTTTTTTTTTTTTTTTTTTTTTTTTTTTTTTTTTTTTTTTTTTTTTTTTTTTTTTTTTTTTTTTTTTTTTTTTTTTTTTTTTTTTTTTTTTTTTTTTTTTTTTTTTTTTTTTTTTTTTTTTTTTTTTTTTTTTTTTTTTTTTTTTTTTTTTTTTTTTTTTTTTTTTTTTTTTTTTTTTTTTTTTTTTTTTTTTTTTTTTTTTTTTTTTTTTTTTTTTTTTTTTTTTTTTTTTTTTTTTTTTTTTTTTTTTTTTTTTTTTTTTTTTTTTTTTTTTTTTTTTTTTTTTTTTTTTTTTTTTTTTTTTTTTTTTTTTTTTTTTTTTTTTTTTTTTTTTTTTTTTTTTTTTTTTTTTTTTTTTTTTTTTTTTTTTTTTTTTTTTTTTTTTTTTTTTTTTTTTTTTTTTTTTTTTTTTTTTTTTTTTTTTTTTTTTTTTTTTTTTTTTTTTTTTTTTTTTTTTTTTTTTTTTTTTTTTTTTTTTTTTTTTTTTTTTTTTTTTTTTTTTTTTTTTTTTTTTTTTTTTTTTTTTTTTTTTTTTTTTTTTTTTTTTTTTTTTTTTTTTTTTTTTTTTTTTTTTTTTTTTTTTTTTTTTTTTTTTTTTTTTTTTTTTTTTTTTTTTTTTTTTTTTTTTTTTTTTTTTTTTTTTTTTTTTTTTTTTTTTTTTTTTTTTTTTTTTTTTTTTTTTTTTTTTTTTTTTTTTTTTTTTTTTTTTTTTTTTTTTTTTTTTTTTTTTTTTTTTTTTTTTTTTTTTTTTTTTTTTTTTTTTTTTTTTTTTTTTTTTTTTTTTTTTTTTTTTTTTTTTTTTTTTTTTTTTTTTTTTAATTGAAATCACTTTTACTCTACTAGTAGGCACCCTCTTACAATGATGAACAATGTCTAAAAACACAATATGATCAATTTTGAACATTCCAAAACAAGCTCCAATACTTAAACCAATCTACGTCTTTCCCAAGTCAAAGCATAATCCAATCAATCCACCCCCAAAACTCTCACAAACCGTGCAAACCAACCAACAGCAATCAAAGGCCCCCCAGATTAGACTATCGGTATGGTAATGTATAATTAGGTAAAGTTTACATAAATGAGTGGATATATACAATGGAAAAGGCTAAGTTAAAATGGTGTATAAGAAAGGTTTACAAAGAAAGGAAGGATGTATATGTAAGTGAGTATAAGTATAGTAAGGGTATGAATATACAAAAGGAAAAGTGAAAATAAAGCAAGAAAGAAAAGTATGGGTCAAACCTATATGCCAATTCGTCATCCGATGTACTTTAATCACAAAAGTGATCTCACTGCGGTCTCGTCACGATCACAAGGCCAAGTTCTAGCTCAACACATCACCGGCACACTCAAATCAAAGAAAAGAACCCGGAAATGGAATAAATTAACCTCAAATTCGCACATCTTAGTGCAGAGTTCGAAATGGAACCCTTACTCCCGAATAAATCCAAGAGCCTAAGAGAGGGACAAATTACAAGGCAATCAAACCAAAACCGCAAACAACTAGCACATCTATATATGAACAATGAATCTCACAACTTTAGGTGTTTGGGAAATTTGAGTATGCAAGTAATGTTATCAATCCACAAGGATTAGCCCAATAACCGTTCAGAACACATTTCGCCGATTAAAATTTTGCCAAGGAAAAATTTGTAGTAAAATTGCTCATTAAATTATTATGAATTAAGTGACAAAAGCAATTTACCACAAGGACAAGCTCAACTCAAGTTTTAAAAACCACATCAACCTCTATTATCCCACCAAATTGACAACACCGATTCCAAACATGCACATCACAGTGAAGAGCTCAAAATAGAAACTCCTACCCTCGGATAAAATCCGAAGGCCTATGAGAGGGACACATCAACAAAACCGGTAGAAATCTCAATGGCAAAACAACAAAAGTGATGTACCCGGTAGCTTAAACCTATTTGCCACCCCCCCACACTTAAGATGGACAATGCCCTCAATGTCCATATTCGGTCAAACAAAGGTAAATAGGGGTAAGCAACATAGAATAATCAGAACACATACCGGAGTAAGGACACATCCCGTTTTGAAACAAGTTAGTCGACCCCGTGTCACAAATGGTGCTTCCTAAAAAGGAAAACCACTTTGCTTGGCGGGAGAAACAACTTGTACCAAAACGGAAAGTGCGAGAGATGTGTGTGCAACAAACATACCAAACAAAAATATAGCGGCGCTGAACTTACTGCCAGCATATGCACACCATCACACAATCACAATTTGATGCCACAAAGTAAAGATGAGAAGAGAATCCAATGAGTTTTCCCCCCACACATGTGTTGCACAATAGCCATCAAATCGAATAGTCCTGTCACTTGCACCACAAACAAACCACATTCCAATCATATAAAAGTAACACTGTTCATGCAAACAAACCAAAAGAAAAAGAAAAAGTCAAAATACAATGTTCCATCACCCCGTAGGGTAGATACCCGAAGAAATAAGAAATAATGTATGGAGTACAGTCATCCAGATAATCAAACCATCATCACAAACCATAACATGATTCATCCCACGGTGCCGGATGGGAACCATAATCATCATCACTGCTGCTGACCATGATAACCATAAGGAAGACCAGAAGTATCAAAAAGATCGGTGATCCAATTGCGGTCTCCTTCTTGACCTGAACTAGAGGCGCCAACATCTCCTCCAGACGGTCCACCACCAAATCCTGACCCAGAACCTGCAACAAAACCAGGAGCGAAAGAAGATGAACCACCAACAAATCCCCCAGAACCACCAGCATCTCCACCAGCTTGACTAGCGGCACCTGTCCATGGCCTCCACTCTGCACTAGTACCTGCATCAAAAGAAGATCTCCCACCAAAAGAACCAAACTGCACAGGACCACGAGGAGATCCTCCTAGATCATGTGGGAAGAAAGAACCGCCTCCCTGACGATATGTCGGAACATGAATAGGTGGTGGTGAGAAATCAGGAATAGGAGTGTCTGGAACGAACGGCTGCCCATGGTACTGCGCATCCCACATAGGCTGATAATAATCCAGGGTATAGTTGGTGCGGGCCTGCTGCGATCCCAACCAAGTCATATCCTGATCCATCCTCCGTTGATAATCATCAAATGCCATACCACTAGCCTGCTGCCCATCCAAAATCTGTTGCAGCTGGGACCCTATATCAGTCAAATCAATACTTGGACGGCCCCGCCTCCGCTGAGGCTCCTGAGGGGCGTCCTCCATCTCATCATCATCAGAATCCTCCACCTCAGGAGGCGGTGCAGCGATAACACCCGTATCATCCAACAACCTTGCTTGCTCATTCTTCTTCGGCTTCTTCACTATCTTGGCTATTATCAACTCTTTCTCAGTTAAATGCTCTTGTCTAACCTGCAAAGACAATCCCTCATGACATATATCAGTATCAAAAACTCCCATCCTCTTGTAAATACGGGTGATAAAATGCCCAAGCACCAACTTCGAATCCGAGTGATTCACCATCCTATCCAGAACAACCATCGGGGCCAAAGCAAACCTCCTCGGTGCCCCCTCAGTAAACAACTTAATCAGCCATAAATCTAGCTGGTACGCCTTGTCCCAATGGGTGGACCTTTGTACCAGAAAAGTGACAATCATCCTATGCAACATCCTCAGCTTGACACTTCTAATCTTAGACACACTACCCGAGCCACCAGAGGGCCAATCATGTCCCGAAATACGAGTCCAATACTGAGTTATCGACTCTCCATCCCCCAAATCCTGTTTCACATACAACCCCTTTCTCAACAAAGCCCTAAATTCCTGACTATCCAACTGATCCCTTGTATACATGCCACAATAAAAACCAAATTCCGGAATAGATAACTTCCTAGGCTGTCCCCCGCAGACAAAAGTTACTACCCGCTCTTCAAAAATATCGTTGACTTTATTAAGCTCCTTGGTCAACTTCAAAGTAGAATAAAACTCCAGACAAAGTTCACGAAAACATGGTTCCCGATTATGGAAAATGTTATGCCACATATCACTACTAACCACCTGGTCACCGATTGGAACCTCAATGCGAAACCAACGACGGATATCCTCCTGTATCCCATAATTCCTAGCAAAAATCGGATCAAGATATTTGGGAGGGCAAACAACCTGGCGATGGAGAGCAAAGAGATTGTTCAAGAAGTTGTTCTTATGGGGTTGCCTAACCCCATCGAACGCCAACCATGCGTGAGACTCGTCCATTTGGTTCTCTCCAAACTTTAAATCAGGCACTTCTGGCTCTTGCCTAGCCCTCTTGCCACCAGTCCCGCTTCCTTGACCAAAACCTCCTCGGTGCCCCCTCAGTAAACAACTTAATCAGCCATAAATCTAGCTGGTACGCCTTGTCCCAATGGGTGGACCTTTGTACCAGAAAAGTGACAATCATCCTATGCAACATCCTCAGCTTGACACTTCTAATCTTAGACACACTACCCGAGCCACCAGAGGGCCAATCATGTCCCGAAATACGAGTCCAATACTGAGTTATCGACTCTCCATCCCCCAAATCCTGTTTCACATACAAACCTCTCCTCAACAAAGCCCTAAATTCCTGACTATCCAACTGATCCCTTGTATACATGCCACAATAAAAACCAAATTCCGGAATAGATAACTTCCTAGGCTGTCCCCCGCAGACAAAAGTTACTACCCGCTCTTCAAAAATATCGTTGACTTTATTAAGCTCCTTGGTCAACTTCAAAGTAGAATAAAACTCCAGACAAAGTTCACGAAAACATGGTTCCCGATTATGGAAAATGTTATGCCACATATCACTACTAACCACCTGGTCACCGATTGGAACCTCAATGCGAAACCAACGACGGATATCCTCCTGTATCCCATAATTCCTAGCAAAAATCGGATCAAGATATTTGGGAGGGCAAACAACCTGGCGATGGAGAGCAAAGAGATTGTTCAAGAAGTTGTTCTTATGGGGTTGCCTAACCCCATCGAACGCCAACCATGCGTGAGACTCGTCCATTTGGTTCTCTCCAAACTTTAAATCAGGCACTTCTGGCTCTTGCCTAGCCCTCTTGGAACCAGTCCCGCTTCCTTGACCAACTTCCATCTGCCTTTGCTGATCTCCAGTCTGCAATCACAAAATTAAAGCAAACAGACATGTTAAAGAAGGAATGCAAAACTGAAATCATAATAATCATCAACACAATTTGTGGGCAGAAACTTCCCACTGCGTCGCAGTGCCAAACTACTGGTCTCGACCCCCAGTTTCCTTAGAAAAATTTCACAATGAAAATTTGAACACTTACCTCAATCAGTTTCACCACAAATTGTACCTGCATTTTTCTTGACAAAACAACATCAAATCTAACTAACAAAACAAAAATAAAATAAAAGAATATAACACGGGTTGCCTCCCGAGAAGCGCTTAATTTATTTGCGAGTCGTTAGCTAGACTCGACTACCTTTCAAGCTTCCAATTCAAAAATTGGGATCTCTTCAATCATCCCCTCCACTTGCTCTTCTTCAAAATACAATTTAAGCCTATGACCATTTACTATGAATGAACCTTCACCATCTCTCTTGAACAACTCCACATAACCCGACGGATAAACATGCTTGATAACAAAAGGTCCAATCCACCTAGAAGTCAGCTTAGGTTGCTTGATCTTAAACTTAGACAAAAACAACAAAACTTTAGCCCCAACCTTAAACTCCTTTCTACGGATCCTTTTGTCATGCCAAACCTTGGTTCGCTCCTTGTAAAGCCTAGAATTCTCATATGCACCTAACCGAAGCTCATCCAACTCATGAAGCTGCAACATCCTAAGTTCACCGGCTTCCATCATATCCAAGTTTAAATTTCTCAAAGCCCAATATGCCTTATGCTCAATCTCAATGGGAAGATGACAAGTCTTACCATAGAGCAACCGGTATGGCGTGGTGCCAATCGGCGTCTTATAAGCTGTCCTAAATGCCCACAAGGCGTCATCCAACTTCTTTGACCAAACCTTAGGGTTATCTCCCACAGTTTTCTCCAAAATTCTCTTCAAAGCCCTATTGGTGTTTTCTACTTGTCCACTAGTTTGTGGATGATAGGAAGTAGAAAAGTAATGCACAACACCATATCTTTTCATGACCTTTGCTAATTGATGATTTGCAAAGTGGGTTCCTCGGTCACTAATTAAGGCTCTAGGGCAACCAAATCGGCAAAACAATTGTTTAAGGAAATCAATTACTACCCTAGCATCATTCGTGGGCAAAGCCTTGGCTTCGGCCCATTTAGACACGTAGTCAACGGCGACAAGAATATATAGGCACTTATTAGACGGTGGGAATGGTCCCATGAAGTCTATACCCCAAATATCGAAAACCTCACATACCTGAATGCTCTGTTGAGGCATCTCGTCCCGCTTAGTAATGCTTCCTTGTCTCTGACAAATGTCACAAGTTTCCACCAAAGTTTGAGCTTCCTTGAAAATTGTCGGCCAATAAAAACCTGCATCAAACACTTTCTTACCGGTGACTGAAGGACCGTAATGACCTCCAGTAGGACCATAGTGACAAGCATCCAGAATCTCCCTAGTCTCAGCTCCAGCTACACATCTCCTCACCATGCCATCTGCACAAACACGAAACAAGTATGGGCTATCCCAAAAATAGTACTTGGCATCCGATATGAGCTTCTTCTTCTGTTGGTGCGTGAAGTCAGTTGGTATCTCACCTGCAACTAAATAATTGGCAATATCTGCATACCAAGGTGCATCATCAGAAGTAGAAATAAACATTAAACATTCATCGGGGAAGTGATCATTGATCTCCCCATCACGAAGTTCCTCCCGGTGAGGATCTTCCAGGCGACTCAAATGGTCGGCAGCCAAATTTTCAGCCCCTTTCTTATCCTTGATCTCAATATCAAACTCTTGTAACAACAAGATCCATCGGATAAGCCTGGGTTTAGCATCTTGTTTCGAGAACAAGTACTTAAGGGCTGAATGGTCCGTAAAAACTATGGTCTTACTTAAAACAAGATATGATCTAAATTTATCAAAAGCAAAAACCACGGCAAGCAACTCCTTCTCCGTTGTGGTGTAATTTTGCTGGGCGGGGTTCAAAGTTTTGCTAGCAAAGTAAATGGGCTTGAAATGCTTATCAACCCTTTGCCCAAGCACGGCTCCCACAGCAAAATCACTAGCATCACACATCAATTCAAAGGGCAATTCCCAATCCGGCCCGACCATGATAGGTGAATTGGTCAACTTCTCCTTTAGAACCTGAAAAGCACTTACACAAGAATCATTAAATACAAAAGGGACGTCCTTCTCCAACAAGTGGGTCATAGGACGAGTAATCTTAGAAAAATCTTTAATGAAACGACGGTAAAAACCGGCATGTCCAAGAAAACTCCTTACCCCTTTCACATTGGAAGGCGGGGGTAATTTGGCTATAACATCAATCTTAGCCCTATCAACCTCTATCCCGGCCTTAGACACCTTGTGACCTAGCACAATACCCTCGGTCACCATGAAGTGACACTTTTCCCAATTTAAAACAAGGTGTGCCCTCTCACACCGTTCCAACATCTTATCCAAGTTATGCAAACAAGTACGAAATGAGTCCCCAAAAACCGAGAAATCATCCATGAAAACCTCCATGGAGGTTTCAAGCATGTCCTGGAATATAGCTATCATGCACCTTTGGAAGGTGCCCGGGGCATTACATAGACCAAACGGCATTCGCCGATAAGCAAAAGTGCCAAAGGGGCACGTGAAAGTGGTCTTTTCTTGATCCTTTGGATCAATGGGTATTTGAAAGTACCCGGAAAACCCATCAAGAAAACAGAAATACTCATTACCTGCGAGTCTCTCTAACATCTGATCAATAAAAGGCAATGGAAAGTGATCCTTTCGGGTGGCATCATTAAGCTTTCGGTAGTCAATACAAACCCGCCATCCCGTTACAGTTCTAGTAGCCAAGAGTTCCTTATTTTCATTTTCAACCACTGTCATGCCCCCCTTTTTGGGCACACAGTGGACAGGACTTACCCAAGAACTATCAGCAATAGGGAAAATGATCCCTGCATCTAACAACTTAATAACTTCTTTCTTAACAACCTCTTTCATATTAGGATTTAGCCTCCTTTGTCTCTGGACAACGGGCTTAACATCATCAATAAAATCAATCTTATGCTGACAAAAATTTGGACTAATACCTGGAATGTCGGTAGTTTTCCAAGCAAAAGCCCGCTTATGGGCTTTAAGCACAGCCAGAAGAAGTCCTTTCTCGTCACTCGAGAGTGAGGACGAGATAACTACTGGTAAAGATGATTTACCTGCCAAGTAAGCATACTCCAAATGTGCAGGCAATGGCTTAAGCTCCAAATCTGTAGGTGGTACATCAACTGAATTAGGTACCCTTGAGCTTCCATCAGCAACAACTCTCTCAAAGCTCTCATCCACTGGAGGTGTCTCATCCAAGTTAAGTGCCATAACCTCTGCAAACAACTCATTATCAGAAATTTCCCCCGATCCTAGATTAGCAATCTCCTCATCTCCCATATCGGTCTCCATCAACTCCTGAAACTCTCGGTCCAAAGCATCATCAATCACATCAATCCTGAAACATGACTCATCATTAGAATAAGAATGCTTAATAGACCTCTCAACATTAAAAACAATCCTATCTGTACCCACACCCAAAGATATTTCCTTATCTTTCACACGGATGATAGCATCCGCGGTATTAAGAAATGGTCTACCAAGTATTAGGGGTACCTGTGCATCCTCCTCCATCTCGAGGATGACAAAGTCAACTAGGAAAACAATATGGCCCACCTTGACTCTAATGTTTTCAGCAATACCCATGGGATACTGGAATGAATGGTCAGCTAGCCTTATACTCATGCGAGTCGGGCGAAGGATTCCTAAAGCCAACTTACTCCAAACCGAATAAGGCATCAAATTAATGCTAGCTCCTAAATCAGCTAAAGCCTTACAAATAATGGTTCTAATAGAGCAAGTTATAAGAAAACTCCCTGGGTCTTCAAGCTTAGGGGGAATGCGGTTCTGCAAAATAGCAGAACACTCGGCATTGAGAAAAGTAGCTTTGGCCTCCTCCATCTTTCCTTTATCCGTCACAAGTTCCTTAATGAACTTGGCGTAATGAGGCATCCCCTGTATCAAATCCACTAAAGGCACATTAATATGAACATTTGAAATCATCTGAACAAACTTGTTATATTGTTCCTTTAGCTTGGCCTTCCTAAACCGTTGTGGGAATGGAACTTTTGGTTTATAAGCTTTAACCTCGGGTTCCACAACCGGTTTTGGTGGAGTGACCGGAATCTTCTCGGTCGGATTCTCCTCCATCTCAATCTCCTCATCAATCTCATCATCATTACCTGAATCCTGTACATCTGAAACAACAACATTAGGCATAGTAGGAGGGTCATAAGATTTACCTGTACGAGTGGTGATGGCCTTGGCTTCCTCATTACGGGCTTGAGGTGGAGTGTACTTCTGCCCCGTATTTTGTCCCTGATTCGGCCCCATGCTAAATTGAGACCTAGGATTCTGTTGAGTATTACTAGGCAAGGTACCAGAAGGCCTAGAAAGTGCAGCCATCCTACTCTCAAGATCCTTAAAGTTAACACATTGATTCTTCATATTTATCTCAACCTTCCCATCTATCCTATCCAACCTCTCATTCAACGCCTTAGTATCATCCCGAATCATCTGAATGCTAGAGTTCGTTTCAGCCTGATTACTAACCAATTGTTTCATCATCTCCCTCAACTCGGCATTTGGATCGGTATTAGAGGAAGAAGAACCTGACCCCTGTCCTTGTTGAGTTTGTTGTTGTGGTTGACTCTGAAAGTTATCTCTCTGCCATCTATTTCCTGAAAAACGAGAATTATTAGTAGGAAAAGAAGGGTTATAAGCAGGATTACCTGAAGAACGGTTTTGGAAACCGGTATTGCGTTGGTAGCTCCCTTGTGGTTGATTCTGAATGTAACTCACATCTTCGGGTCCCCGACTCGGACAATCTTCAGAATAATGCATATTACCACAATGGTCACACCCCTCGGCTACTACCTTTACATCCCGTTCAAGTGCTCCAAACCGACTCTCTTGCATAGCAAATCCCTTTTCCATGCGCTCAGACAGCGCTCTAATCTCTCCAATCATACCAGAATCATGACTAGCCTCAACCTTTGCGACCCTACCTTGGCTAGTACCTTTCTTTAGTCTTCTCTCATTCTTCAAAAATCTATCATCATCCATATTTGCATTGTCCTTTGCCATGGACTCCAAAATATCAAAACCTTCATTGGGTGTAATTTTGTTGAAACCACCACCAAAAGCATATCCTAACTCACGTTTGGACTTCTTATCTAGGCCATCAAAGAAAAGCTCAACATATTGCTCCTTAGTCATGTTATGGCCCGGACAATTCCTCAACATTTCTTTAAACCGAATCCATGCATCCACCACATCTTCATCTTCATCTTCATCTTGGTCAAAGGACCTAATCAAGTTCTCCAACTTCCGTTGAGTTCTAAGTGAGTAAAACTCACCAATGAAAGCTTGCTTGAGTTGGTCCCAAGTTGTTATAGAATTTTCCGGGAGATCATTAAACCAATCTAAAGCATCACCGGTAATGGACATGGGAAATGTTTCTAGTTTAACGGCATTCATTTGGTTGTTCCCATATTGGTATAACCGTGCCAACTTCTCAAACCTCTCTAAGTGCTGGTATGGATCCCATTTCCTTTTACCATCAAACTGTTGCTCCTCAATGCTTTTAAGATGATTACCTTTCAGATTGAAATCATGACCAATGGCTGGAGGTCTTATAGGACTACCACGATTGGTAGGAATAGTACGGACCCTCTCACCATAACGTATATCATTCGGATCCCTTTCTTCGTCTCCCATTTCCTCTTCTAACTTAACTTCTAGATTGAAAAACTCGTCTAAATAGAACCCTTCCTCGTCCGAATCAGGAGTGGGTCTAGCAATAGGTGAGAATGGTGTAGGTGTTGCGAAGTTAAATCTACGTCTTGTCGGTGTTCTCAAGGGACTATTTAGAGGTAAACCCGAAGACCGCAAGTTCATCAACTAAGAAGTAGACCTGTAAAACACAACTAACCAAACACGTCAACTGCACCTGTGATAAGAAAAGAAAAGAAAAACTAAACTATTAAAGCAAATAACTTCCTCACGCGTGAGGAAGGATCAAACCACTAAATTAACAACTAAAACGGCACACAATCCCCGGCAGCGGCGCCAAAAACTTGATGTGCTAAATCGAGTTTAAAATTTAAAACTAGAAATACCTTGAAACTCACTACTACGCACTATCGGGCAGTGGACCCGATCGTATGCAGTATAGTTAAAAAGTAAGTCCAGGTTCGTTCACGGGGATTGGTTTGAATCAATTGTTTAACAAAGTAGTTTGGAAAAAGGGTGGAACGCTTTGAATCTCTCTTTGACAATTAAATTAAAATAACTTAAAAGACAAACGCGTAAAGGTAAAGGTAAAACTGCAAACAATAATAGTAAAGATCATCCACCTTGACTTCGCTAGACTTCAAACGTGATTGCAATGACCCACGGTACCACCAATGCCTAGACAACCTTATCAACAATTAGTTTACTTGATTATCACATTACCAATCGTGCCTATGTGAATTAAAACGTGGTACCACCAACCGCTCACAAATCACCCAAACACCTAAATTGCTAGTTTAATTACCCAAGCCGGTACCACCAATGCCTAGACAACCTTATCAACAATTAGTTTACTTGATTATCACATTACCAATCGTGCCTATGTGAATTAAAACCTGAAACCACTAACAAAACCCATAAACGCGCCAAATGCCAGCAAAATCGACTAAAAACATATACTAAAAAGGCCAATAACGATGTGGGCGATGGGTATAAATTGGTCACATCACAAGTTATCTCGCAAACAACTGGTTGATGGGATACCTCAAAATTACTCGAAATTGCGCCAAACGGACACGTCACCTGTTTAGAACCTGAAACCACTAACAAAACCCATAAACGCGCCAAATGCCAGCAAAATCGACTAAAAACATATACTAAAAAGGCCAATAACGATGTGGGCGATGGGTATAAATTGGTCACATCACAAGTTATCTCGCAAACAACTGGTTGATGGGATACCTCAAATTTCTTTCATGAAAGAAAAGCCATGTCCAGGGTGTGAGATGGGCAAGCAGAAAAGGGCCAGTTTCAAAACTAGGCAAAATTTTAGCATCACTGAACCTCTTCACATGCTACATATGGATCTCTTTGGTCCAGTGAATGTTCAAACTAGAGCTGGAAAGAAGTACACTCTAGTTGTGGTTGATGAATTCACCAGATACTGCTGGGTGGTATTCATCAGATCCAAAAGTGATGCACCTGCTGAAATCATCTCTCTCATCAAAAGAATTGAGCTCAAGTATACTCGAAAAGTTTGTCAGTTGCGAAATGATAATGGTACTGAATTCCAAAATAAGGTACTTGAAACATTTTGCAATGACACTGGCATCTCTCAAAACTTCTCATCAGTTCACTCTCCAGAGCAGAATGGAGTTGTTGAAAGAAAGAATCGCACACTGATAGAAGCCGCCAGAAGTATGCTATCTGAATCTGGTCTTCCCACCAGTTTTTGGGCTGAGGCAGTTGCAACTGCTTGTCACACCCAAAACCGGCCAGTCTACATCAAGAGACATAAGAAGACTGCCTATGAAGTACTCAGGAATCGTAAACCAAATATTGGATACTTTCATGTATTTGGTTGTCCAGTTTATATCTTAAACGATTCCAGTCAGCTTGGAAAGTTTGATGCAAAAGCTGATGAAGGGGTATTTCTAGGTTATTCAGATTTTCGAAAGGCCTTTAGAGTTTATAATTATAGACTCCAAAAGGTTCATGAGACAATTCATGTCACATTCGATGAATCATCTGAGGCAATCAACAAGAGACCAAGCCTTGATATTACTCCAGTCGTTCCAATCAATTTTGGTGAAACTGACCAAGTTCATCGGTCAGTTGTTTCACCAGAAGATGTTTCCAGTTACAACAAATTGGAACCAGTTAAGAAGAAGAAAAGCACCAGTGACACATCATTTTATCCCTCCATCAATTTCAACTTACCACAAGAATTGGTGATTGGATCTGATGTACGTGCCACTCCAATATCAGCACCAGTTCAAACTCCAACTTCTCCAGTTCTTCAAGAAATGCCTTTGAATGAAGAATTTCATGATGCAAATCGTGACCTCATTGACTCTGATGAGGATATAGAAGTAGTTTGGACTGATCCTCCTCCAGTAGCTACTGCAACTGAAGAAGATCGCCAGGTGACTTGCACTGATATTGTTGTGCACCAGCCTAGTCAATACACTAGATGGACTCGAGCCCATCCAATTGAACAAATTGTGGGTGATCCAAATAGTGGGGTTCAGACTAGAAGAGCCACCAGTGAGCAATGCTTAAACGTCACCTTCTTATCTTTAATTGAACCAAAGAAGATTGACGAGGCTATGGCAGACCCAAGCTGGGTGGAAGCTATGCAAGAAGAGCTCGTCCAGTTTGAAAGGAACAATGTTTGGGAGCTTGTTCCTTGTCCACCAGGGTTAAAGAAAGAACCCATTGGTACCAGATGGGTCTACCGAAACAAGATGGATGAAGATGGCCATGTTGTAAGAAACAAGGCCAGACTAGTTGCCCAGAGTTATTGTCAAGTAGAAGGCGTTGACTTTGATGAAACTTTTTCTCCAGTTGCAAGACTTGAAGCCATCAAAATATTTCTGGCTTATGCAGCCCATCTGCAGTTCAAAGTCTTCCAGATGGATGTCAAAAGTGCGTTCCTAAATGGAACATTGGAAGATGAAGTTTATGTTAAGCATACTCCAGGTTTCTTCGATGAGAAGCATCCTCATTGGGTTTATAGACTGAACAAAGCTTTGTATGGTCTAAGACAAGCCCCAAGAGCCTGGTATGATACTCTAACTAAACATCTTCTTAAAAATGGCTTTCAAAGAGGTGCAATAGATAATACCTTGTTTATCTTGAAAGAAAGAGGTAATATCTTATTGGTACAAATTTATGTTGATGACATTATTTTTGGTTCAACTGATGATGCAATGTGTAAAAAGTTTTCTAAAATCATGTCATCTGAGTATGAGATGAGTTTAATGGGTGAATTAACATTTTTCTTGGGTCTTCAGATTAAGCAAACTGAAAATGGAATTTTCATAAACCAAGGAAAATATGTCAGAGATTTGTTAAGAAAATACAAATATGATTCAATCCCATCGAAAAACACACCTATTGCAGCACCATTGAATTTGGACTCTGACCCAACTGGCAAACCAGTTAACATAACTGACTATAGAGGTATGGTTGGTTCACTGATGTACTTAACTGCCAGTCGACCAGATATAATGTTTGCAACATGTTTATGTGCCAGGTTTCAGGCTAACCCTAAAGAATCACATTTGCACGTTGTAAAGCGTATCTTTAGATACCTGAAAGGGTGTCCTAATCTTGGTCTTTGGTACCCCAAAGGCTCAGGGTTAGATCTAATGGGTTATTCAGATTCAGATCATGCAGGTTGTAAGATAGATAGAAAATCAACAACTGGCGGTTGTCATTTCCTTGGAGGAAAACTGGTAAGTTGGACCAGCAAGAAGCAGACTTCAGTCTCTATGTCCACTGCCGAGTCAGAGTACATTTCTGTGGCCAGTTACTGTGCCCAGATTCTCTGGATCAAGAACCAGTTACTAGATTATGGTCAAAAGTATACAGGGACCCCAATCTTTTGTGACAACACCAGTGCAATTGCTATATCTCACAACCCAGTGATGCACTCCAAAACAAAGCATATTGACATCAGGTATCATTTCATTCGAGATCATGTTATGAAAGGAGACATTGAAATTCATTTCATCCCCACTGACAAACAGTTAGCTGATGTTTTTACAAAACCTCTCGATGAGAAAACCTTTAAACATCTCATCAGCGAACTGGGAATGTTAAATCCTTAAAACTGGAGCTTTCTTTGTTATTGAACGCGTCAGTGACACTGATGAAGTTCTCCAGTTGAGGAGGTCCAGATAATCTTTGCTCGCCAGGCTATCGAACGCCGTTGTGATACTATCTTGGCACTTATTGATTTCTGGATCATCATTTTATGGGGAAAGACTCAAAATAATTTTCTGACTAAAATTCGTTTTTTGTTTGAAAATGCAATTGGAGAACTGGCACTGGACTGATCCTCCAGTTACCAGGTTCAGTCTTGTCTTAATTTTTATAACGTTAGAAATACTTGGTCAATTTTTGTGACACGTGATGGTACTCGAGTGTTTTAAACCACTTGATATCGTGATCTAACGTGTTTCAAGCCATTTTAGTACTTGACAACTGTTTGTATTGGGAAAATAAAAAGTGAGTGGGCGCGTGGGTAAGATAAGCCGTCGTAGCATTTAATGCTGACATGGTAGCATTTAATGCTGACATGGTAAACGTAGCATTTAATGCTGACATGGTAGCATTTAATGTTGACATGGCAAATCATTATTTTATTTCAAAATTCAAACTAACTTTGTGAAAATATCTTCAAAAGGGATTTTGTTTATTAAAATACGATTTTTGGTATTTCCTTGGGATCTTGAATCCCTTATAAATACCCTTATTTACTCCGAACTCATTTACTTCTCTTTTACATTCTTTCATTTACTTTCCAATCATCAAAATTGCTTCATTTCTCTCTCTGCTTCATAAATCAAGAACCCTAATTCCCAAATTTTCAATTTCATTTTCAATGGCACCTAGATCATCTCGTTCAAGAGATGTACAATGGGGTTTTGAAGACAAAGGGTGCGATGACCATGAAGGGTCTTACACCTTCATGGAGGTACTTTTTCATCCACCTGGTGGAGAGCATGGGTGGGAGTTCTGGTGGACTTGACCAGATCAACTCCTCACAAGCAGAAATGGCTTACTGCTTGTGGAACGGATTGAGAGTGGACTTTGCAGATATTCTATTTAGAAGCCTGGTACAAAAGCTGAAGGGCACAAGGGGTGTTTGTATCCCCTTTTCAAGGTTCCTCTCTTTCTGTTTTAAGAATATTCTGGGCAGAGAAGCATATTTAAGTACAGATTCACCGTACACTGCTCCAGATATGCTAAGGAATTTAGACTCTCTGATATCTGAAGCTGGAGAGGTTGAAATTCCAGAACGAATGCAACTGGCATTCGCTTCAACTGATGCACCTATTGAAGGTGAGTCAGAAAGGCAACTGGGCGGGCCTCAAAATAATGAGGGACCCTCCAGTTCGTCTAATGTTATGGTTGAGGATAGAGCAACCATAACTGAAGCAACCCCAATTACATCTATCCCTGGTGAAGATACTTCGGTATCTGATCCACCAACAGATGCACCCATCCAGGAAACTGGTAAGTTGGACCAGCAAGAAGCAGACTTCAGTCTCTATGTCCACTGCCGAGGCAGAGTACATTTCTGTGGCCAGTTACTGTGCCCAGATTCTCTGGATCAAGAACCAGTTACTAGATTATGGTCAAAAGTATACAGGGACCCCAATCTTTTGTGACAACACCAGTGCAATTGCTATATCTCACAACCCAGTGATGCACTCCAAAACAAAGCATATTGACATCAGGTATCATTTCATTCGAGATCATGTTATGAAAGGAGACATTGAAATTCATTTCATCCCCACTGACAAACAGTTAGCTGATGTTTTTACAAAACCTCTCGATGAGAAAACCTTTAAACATCTCATCAGCGAACTGGGAATGTTAAATCCTTAAAACTGGAGCTTTCTTTGTTATTGAACGCGTCAGTGACACTGATGTACTTAACTGCCAGTCGACCAGATATAATGTTTGCAACATGTTTATGTGCCAGGTTTCAGGCTAACCCTAAAGAATCACATTTGCACGTTGTAAAGCGTATCTTTAGATACCTGAAAGGGTGTCCTAATCTTGGTCTTTGGTACCCCAAAGGCTCAGGGTTAGATCTAATGGGTTATTCAGATTCAGATCATGCAGGTTGTAAGATAGATAGAAAATCAACAACTGGCGGTTGTCATTTCCTTGGAGGAAAACTGGTAAGTTGGACCAGCAAGAAGCAGACTTCAGTCTCTATGTCCACTGCCGAGGCAGAGTACATTTCTGTGGCCAGTTACTGTGCCCAGATTCTCTGGATCAAGAACCAGTTACTAGATTATGGTCAAAAGTATACAGGGACCCCAATCTTTTGTGACAACACCAGTGCAATTGCTATATCTCACAACCCAGTGATGCACTCCAAAACAAAGCATATTGACATCAGGTATCATTTCATTCGAGATCATGTTATGAAAGGAGACATTGAAATTCATTTCATCCCCACTGACAAACAGTTAGCTGATGTTTTTACAAAACCTCTCGATGAGAAAACCTTTAAACATCTCATCAGCGAACTGGGAATGTTAAATCCTTAAAACTGGAGCTTTCTTTGTTATTGAACGCGTCAGTGACACTGATGAAGTTCTCCAGTTGAGGAGGTCCAGATAATCTTTGCTCGCCAGGCTATCGAACGCCGTTGTGATACTATCTTGGCACTTATTGATTTCTGGATCATCATTTTATGGGGAAAGACTCAAAATAATTTTCTGACTAAAATTCGTTTTTTGTTTGAAAATGCAATTGGAGAACTGGCACTGGACTGATCCTCCAGTTACCAGGTTCAGTCTTGTCTTAATTTTTATAACGTTAGAAATACTTGGTCAATTTTTGTGACACGTGATGGTACTCGAGTGTTTTAAACCACTTGATATCGTGATCTAACGTGTTTCAAGCCATTTTAGTACTTGACAACTGTTTGTATTGGGAAAATAAAAAGTGAGTGGGCGCGTGGGTAAGATAAGCCGTCGTAGCATTTAATGCTGACATGGTAGCATTTAATGCTGACATGGCAAATTATTATTTTATTTCAAAATTCAAACTTACTTTACTACAGGTAATTTAATGCTGACATGGTAGCATTTAATGCTGACATGGTAGCATTTAATGTGACATGGTAGCATTTAATGTGACATGGTAGATTAATGCTGACATGGTAGCATTTAATGCTGACATGGTAGCATTTAATGCTGACATGGTAGCATTTAAGCCTGGTAGCATTTAATGCTGACATGGTAGCATTTAATGTTGACATGGTAGCATTTAATGGTAGCATTTAATGCTGACATGGTAGCATTTAATGTTGACATGGTAGCATTTAATGGTAGATATAATGTTTGCAACATGTGCTTTAATGTGCCAGGTAGATTTAATGTGACATGTATTGCATAAAAAGTGAGTGGGCGCGTGGGTAAGATAAGCCGTCGTAGCATTTAATGCTGACATGGTAGCATTTAATGTTGACATGGCAAATCATTATTTTATTTCAAAATTCAAACTAACTTTGTGAAAATATCTTCAAAAGGGATTTTGTTTATTAAAATACGATTTTTGGTATTTCCTTGGGATCTTGAATCCCTTATAAATACCCTTATTTACTCCGAACTCATTTACTTCTCTTTTACATTCTTTCATTTACTTTCCAATCATCAAAATTGCTTCATTTCTCTCTCTGCTTCATAAATCAAGAACCCTAATTCCCAAATTTTCAATTTCATTTTCAATGGCACCTAGATCATCTCGTTCAAGAGATGTAAATCTCTTGACTATTCCATATGCTCCTTCACCAGATGTCAAACCGGCTTCTGGTACCCCTAGCAATGCTTCGGTCATCAAACTTAATCCTAATAATCCGATGGCAAGCTTGCAAGGATCTCAAGGGTCCAATACCCTTATTGGTAGAATCCAAAAGTTTTTGAAGGATTCTCCAATAGGACCCTCATTCTCTCTAAACCCACGCAAGTTGTTTCACAACTACTTGTGTGAGTTTTGGTACACTGCCGTTCTTTCTTCCGATTGTTCCTCCATCAGTTTCACTTTAAAGGATGGAACAATCCAGTGTACCTTGTCAGCTGATGTATTGAGGGATGCCTTACGCCTCAATTACTGGAGAGAGGGTGAATCTCCAGTTGTCTTGCCCCCTAATATAAATTTTCGTCAAGTACTCCTAGAAATGGGTCATAAGGAGTGCTTGGACAATGGGGTTTTGAAGACAAAGGGTGCGATGACCATGAAGGGTCTTACACCTTCATGGAGGTACTTTTTCATCCACCTGGTGGAGAGCATGGGTGGGAGTTCTGGTGGACTTGACCAGATCAACTCCTCACAAGCAGAAATGGCTTACTGCTTGTGGAACGGATTGAGAGTGGACTTTGCAGATATTCTATTTAGAAGCCTGGTACAAAAGCTGAAGGGCACAAGGGGTGTTTGTATCCCCTTTTCAAGGTTCCTCTCTTTCTGTTTTAAGAATATTCTGGGCAGAGAAGCATATTTAAGTACAGATTCACCGTACACTGCTCCAGATATGCTAAGGAATTTAGACTCTCTGATATCTGAAGCTGGAGAGGTTGAAATTCCAGAACGAATGCAACTGGCATTCGCTTCAACTGATGCACCTATTGAAGGTGAGTCAGAAAGGCAACTGGGCGGGCCTCAAAATAATGAGGGACCCTCCAGTTCGTCTAATGTTATGGTTGAGGATAGAGCAACCATAACTGAAGCAACCCCAATTACATCTATCCCTGGTGAAGATACTTCGGTATCTGATCCACCAACAGATGCACCCATCCAGGAAACTGGGGAAGGTCATCTGGAGACTGACCCTTCTGGTCAGCCCTCAGTTACATTCATGGATCTGGACATGAATGTTAATGACGAGGAAATCCTGATAGAGTCTTCGGATTCTGAAGGAACTGAAACAGACTTGGAGATTCTTGATGCTTCTGTACAAGCTCAAGACCCTTCATCTCCAGTCTCCCTTCGAGACGCATCAATTTCACTTTCACCCTCCCAAGAAAATGTGCCTACTGATATATCTTTCCCAACATATGCTGCTCCTTCACCAACTGGGCAATTCTCATTTGCTCGAGAAATGCCACCCCCACCGACGCCGTTGTTCACACCTGAGCATTCTCAGCATGAACAACACATTGATTTTCCAGTCCTTTCTTCATCCACCACTCCTATTATATCTTCAACTGCTGGCATGACAACTGGGGAGACTTCCTGAAGTTTGCCTCCTCCAGTTGCTCCAGTAGTAACTGCTGCTGGTCCAGTGACACCTTCTCCTTCGTCACTGGACAGTCAAGTTGTCTCAGTTCAAGCCGATCTCCAAAACCTTCTAACCAGGGTGGAGGAGATTCAGAAGACACTTGACAAAAACACCAAGTCTTTCTCCAGATATCACAAGGATCACTTAACAAATATTAAGGTGGTTGATCTGGGGATTAACAAGTTTTCATCTAATGAAGACTTGGTGTTCAAAAAGCTGAATGAGTTGGTCACTGGCTGCAACAATCTGGCTGGTACTTTAAAGGAAGCCTTTGACCTTACTCACTTCAAGGTTACAACCTCAATCTCCAACTTGCTGGGAAACACTGTCAGAACTTCAGAAGTTGATTTGAAAGAGATTGAAAGGCAGGTGAAGGAACTTGTTGAAAAACCTGGCCTAGATGTAACTGGACTTGGAGAGCAGTTGATGACTTCAGTTGGTCAGAAGATAGAGGATACGCTGGGTGCTAGAGAAGCACAATTGATTGAAAGGGTGATGTCTGAGATCACCAAGCTGGCCACTCCTCAGGTTGATCTGGCCCCACTCACCAGTGAGATCAACCAGTTGAGGGGCAACATTGAGAATTTGAACACCCAAGTATCTCTACATGCTCAAACTTTAGAAAAACTGACAACTGAAGTAGAGAATCTGAAGAAGAAGGATGATGAAATAAAGGACAAGGTGGTTTCTGGTCTAGATGAAGATTCTAAGATCTTAAATGAATTGAAAACTGGTCAAGAACAGGTTACTGCAAATGTCTTGACCCAGTCAAAGGAGACCAACCACCTTTGGAGGTCCTTTAGGATGATGTGTGGAATCTTTAAAGAGTGCAAGGACATGCAATCATGGCAGCCTCTTGACCGGTTGCCATCTCACCCCTCTGAATGGGAAGGAATTAGGGCAGGTCTAGATGCTGCCAAGGGGGAAAGAGTCCAAAGAGTCCTTGCACCAGTTGCACCTGGAAGAGAAATGGTTGTAGCTACCAGTACTGAAGCTGGTGAGCAAGGTGATAGGGGGAATGTGTTGGATAAGGGAAAAGGTTTAGCTGTTGAAGCATCTGCCCAGCCGGCCACTGATGTAATGTTAGAAACTGGCAATGCTGATATACTTCCTCCAGTTTCAGATAGTGATAGCAGAAGACTGGCCAGACTTGGTAATGATATTAAAGAAAGAAAGAAGATGAAACAAAGAAACCAAGCTGAAGCCAGGGCACATCATGCACAAATCAAGTTGCTTGATATGAGTGATACCAATCTTTTGGGTATCACTAAGGAGGAGTATGTCAGGATCAAGAATGATCCCAGGATAGTTGACCAGTTGAATGAAATGCTTGATGTAGAACTGGACAGACACTATCCTGAGGATGAAGCTGAATTTGATGCCAGAAGCTTGAACATTTCAGTGGAGAAGGCTAAGGAGAATAGGGCCAGTGAGATTCTTAAACGAATTGCAAATGTTAAGAAGGTTGTGAAGAAGGTTTTGAATCCCCCAAGAAGGATTCCACAACCAAGAAGACCACTGACAAGAGATGCTGACCTTAGCATATTTGTTGAACCAACTGGCGAGGTATCCAATGAAGACATCAAGTCCGTTGTACTGGCTGCTGGTGCTGGGAGTATAAAAATAACAAATGAATCTGAAGCAAGAAGCTATTACTCCCAGATCATGTCAACCAGAAGACATAGTGGTACTATCAATGGTGTAAATGTGACAATCAAGCCAGGCACCAAAGTTTTTCAAGTTGAAGTTAGTTACACCAGAGGGCCACTGGTTAAAACTGACAATCCTGGTGCTATGCAATATGGGTTCAGCGAATGGGTGGAGATGGTGAATGTGTTGGATGCAAAGGCACAAAAGAATAGGTTTGAGAAAGCATGGGTGAACTTCTTAAGGGGCAAGATTCAACATAAAGAAAACCTGGAGCAAAAGCTGAATATTGACCCTGAAGACTCACAACCTATTTCTTTGGTGACCAAGAGAAGAAGAACTGGTGAAGGGCCATCTAATTAAGTTCTTTCTTTTCAGTTATCTACTTGTATTTTGTTTTACATTCTGTAACTTTTATAAATTTAATTTCCTTGTATAAATGAAGTTACCAGTTTGTAACCACAAGGTAGATAATAGATTAAAATCTAACAAACCTAAAAGAAAAACCTAAGGCATTTATTGATCTATAAAAATGCCTTGGAAACTTAGATAGATTTAAATCGAACAAGTCTCTTCAGTTCACACTTGTATAGATACAAGAACTAGAAAAAGACTTGCCAATATTTCTAGACAAATAGGGGGAATTTGTTAGGACCAGTTCACCTGGTAAACTGGCCAATCTCCAGTTGCATCTGGAGACCCAGTGAAAACTGTCCAGTGAAACTGGAGACCTAGATGATTTGTCGAGAAATATATTGAAGTCCAGTTGTACCGTACAGTCAACGCAACTGAAGACTTCCTCCAGTTGAGAACTGACCAGTTGAAGAATCATTCCAGTTGAAGTCGAAGACAACAAATGGAAGATAGAGAATGGCAATGGCAGCGAAGCCCAATTGACATTCTAGTCAGTTACAAACTGGAGACCATCAGTGGAAAGCTCTTACAAAGCTTTACACTGATTACGAGGAATTGACTTATATGCTTTATGTACCTTTACTCGGATAATAAGCCTTATCTTATTATTTAAGTAATAAAAGGTACATAAAGGTGGTTGAGTAAAGTTGCTTTATCATACGACTTTACACTACTTTTTAAGGAATTAAATGCTATTCCTTAAATGATCTCAACCACATTTGTACGGCTAAAGTTAACATCCCAAATGTTAACTTTGCCTATAAATACAAGTCATTGCACAACAAGAATAACAAGTGAAAACATACAACACTTCACACTTTGCAAACCTGCAATATTCTTGGTGAACTTGTGCAATATTCTTGGTGAACTTGTGCAATATTCTCTCAATCGCTAAAAGGAACATTTCACAACTTTAAGTGTTTCGATTGTCTTGAGAAATTCCGAGTGTAGATCAATTGTATTTCATAGGATGTTAGGATATTTACATTCTTTGTATTATCTTGGTTCCGCAACAACCTTGTAATTTGTTTAACATCAATAAATAAATTACACTTGAAAATTACATATTGTCTCATCAAGTTATCTTACAAGTACTTTGTATTATTGCATTGTTCTTTACTTATTGTCATTTAAATAAGTAATCTATCTAGAACTTGGTATATACACACTGCAACTGGTCGTCTCCAGTTCAGTGCATATATTGCAAAGTAACTCCACCATCGACATAGAGGTGTCTTCAGGTAGTGCCATCTATTGAGTTGGGACTTACACTTTTGTTGATTCAGATTGGGCCAGATGTTTATATACTAGAAGGTCTGTCACTGGTTATACTGTCTTTCTTGGTAATAATCTTATTTCTTGGAAAAGTAAAAAACAACCAACAGTTGCTAAATCCTCTGCAGAAGCAGAATATAGGGCCTTAGCAACTGTTACTTGTGAGATCATTTGGCTTTTGAACTTGTTAAAAGATTTAGGCTTAAATCATAATTTGTTACCTGTTTCTGTTCATAGTGATAGCAAATCTGTATATATATATATATATATATATATATATATATATATATATATATATACATATATATATATATATATATATATATATATATATATATATATATATATATATATATATATATATATATATATATATATATATATATATATATATATATATATATATATATATATATATATATATATATATATATATATATATATATATATATATATATATATATATATATATATATATATATATATATATATATATATATATATATATATATATATATATATATATATATATATATATATATATATATATATATATATATATATATATATATATA
>CM067172.1:23363199-23430699 GCA_034093135.1 Erigeron breviscapus | reverse complement strand
AAAAAAAAAAAAAAAAAAAAAAAAAAAAAAAAAAAAAAAAAAAAAAAAAAAAAAAAAAAAAAAAAAAAAAAAAAAAAAAAAAAAAAAAAAAAAAAAAAAAAAAAAAAAAAAAAAAAAAAAAAAAAAAAAAAAAAAAAAAAAAAAAAAAAAAAAAAAAAAAAAAAAAAAAAAAAAAAAAAAAAAAAAAAAAAAAAAAAAAAAAAAAAAAAAAAAAAAAAAAAAAAAAAAAAAAAAAAAAAAAAAAAAAAAAAAAAAAAAAAAAAAAAAAAAAAAAAAAAAAAAAAAAAAAAAAAAAAAAAAAAAAAAAAAAAAAAAAAAAAAAAAAAAAAAAAAAAAAAAAAAAAAAAAAAAAAAAAAAAAAAAAAAAAAAAAAAAAAAAAAAAAAAAAAAAAAAAAAAAAAAAAAAAAAAAAAAAAAAAAAAAAAAAAAAAAAAAAAAAAAAAAAAAAAAAAAAAAAAAAAAAAAAAAAAAAAAAAAAAAAAAAAAAAAAAAAAAAAAAAAAAAAAAAAAAAAAAAAAAAAAAAAAAAAAAAAAAAAAAAAAAAAAAAAAAAAAAAAAAAAAAAAAAAAAAAAAAAAAAAAAAAAAAAAAAAAAAAAAAAAAAAAAAAAAAAAAAAAAAAAAAAAAAAAAAAAAAAAAAAAAAAAAAAAAAAAAAAAAAAAAAAAAAAAAAAAAAAAAAAAAAAAAAAAAAAAAAAAAAAAAAAAAAAAAAAAAAAAAAAAAAAAAAAAAAAAAAAAAAAAAAAAAAAAAAAAAAAAAAAAAAAAAAAAAAAAAAAAAAAAAAAAAAAAAAAAAAAAAAAAAAAAAAAAAAAAAAAAAAAAAAAAAAAAAAAAAAAAAAAAAAAAAAAAAAAAAAAAAAAAAAAAAAAAAAAAAAAAAAAAAAAAAAAAAAAAAAAAAAAAAAAAAAAAAAAAAAAAAAAAAAAAAAAAAAAAAAAAAAAAAAAAAAAAAAAAAAAAAAAAAAAAAAAAAAAAAAAAAAAAAAAAAAAAAAAAAAAAAAAAAAAAAAAAAAAAAAAAAAAAAAAAAAAAAAAAAAAAAAAAAAAAAAAAAAAAAAAAAAAAAAAAAAAAAAAAAAAAAAAAGAAACAAACTGCGAGGACTACAAAAGAAGCGGGAAAAAAAAAACTCGTCTCGATTACGGTGACCCAAGACACGAGAAAAAGCTCCCAACCCCGAAGGCCGAGCCACCGGTTTTCACTTCGGGGTGTTTTTGATGTATTCCCAACCATGTTTCGGGGGACAACCCATACCAAAGGATAACCAAAGAACCAAACAATTTGACCAAAATGAATGGGTATCTTTAAGGGTTTCTGAAACTTTTTTCCATGACTTTTGTTTGAGATTACCTCCATCTCGGTCATTAACGGAAGTCTCCTGAATACAAGCTCCTAAAAACGTTTTCACCACGTTTAGATTTTTCCAACTAATTCTAACTCGCTTTGCTTTTTCAGACTCACTGGTTACATCCATACCTAAAGAGTTAAAAATAAACGCGTAATCGTACTATAGTGCATAATGACAGTATAAAACAAATGTAGGCATTTCTAAGCTAATACAAGTCGTGTATATTGTCTTTATGTATGCTCTATTATGGTATTATGATATCTTATAATTTTGGAATGCAATTCTATTCTATATACGGGTAATCATACACAAACAATAATTTTAACTATATAAATGATCGATCAAATAGGACAAGAAATTCAAACAAATAACTTATTAAAGCATATATCAGTGGTTGAGGGAAAGAAAAAGAAAAGGAAAAGATATACCTGTTTTGTGATACAATGAAAGAACTATGAAATTGTAGATTATAGTGGTACATATATATATAAAGATATAAGAAGTGGCGGTAATTCTAGAGATTTTGCCGCCAAAATAAGATCGTGGAAGTTTTGTAGGGGAAGTTGAAGATAAAGGGAGGGTTAAATTGGAAACCAATTGGGAGGTCTTAAAATTTATTAAGTCAGGTATTTTCATTAAGTAAAAAAAAAGAACATAAAAATGACTTAATATATTAAGTGATTAACTATTAAGTGACTTAATTTTTTTTTTAGAACGGCAGAAAAGATATTATTAAAAAAGCATCTAGCAAGGCGCTAGAGCTAAAAGTACAATTACAAGTAATCTAGAATTAAAACAATGCAACCAAAACTAGACTCATCCCGTTACATTAACTGCGAGGACTACAAAAGAAGCGGGAAAAAAAAAACTCGTCTCGATTACGGTGACCCAAGACACGAGAAAAAGCTCCCAACCCCGAAGGCCGAGCCACCGGTTTTCACTTCGGGGTGTTTTTGATGTATTCCCAACCATGTTTCGGGGGACAACCCATACCAAAGGATAACCAAAGAACCAAACAATTTGACCAAAATGACATGGGACCTGCCACTTACGGTAGAAACCAAAACTACCAAGTACCACAACCGAAGGAGCAGGTTAATCATCCTTGCTTTAGGGGGTTCTCGATCCAATTATTCCAGCTATGATGATGTTTCTTATCCCGATTGGAGATCCATAAAAAAGAAGCCGAAATAATGGAATTAAAAATGTCATGAATACTTTCCGGTTTACCATTATGCGTGACATTATTTCTTTCTTTCCAAATGTGCCACCACCAAATAAAAAGTATCGCTTGAAAGACCCGTTTAGTATGAGAGTTACATTGGATGCCATTAATCCACACGAGCAAGTCTTTAGGCTCCATTTCGGGGATGCTGTAGTTAACCCATTTGCTGATCCTCCTTCTCACTTCCTTCATAAGAGTACAATGATGGAAAATGTGAGAGATATCATCAATCCCCGATGTACACAGTTTGCAGCCAACCGAATTAATGTCCACTCCTCGACCAAATAAGTTTACATTTGTGGGAATACCATTTCGATTTAATCTCCACACAAATATGTTAATCTTTTTTGGCACCAGTTTATTCCAAAAGTCAAGATTGACGGAAGGAGTAGTCAAGCATTTAGAATCTATATATTTTCGAATTTGAGCAACCAGAAAAGTAGATTTACCAGCAAACGACCAGTCCCATGAATCAGGCTTTTGTCCGAGATCAGAAGGGAGGAGTTGTAACAGCTGATCGAATTCTTGTTGCTCAATCCCCGTCCTTAGTTTTCTGCGCCACCCCCAAGACCAGTTTGTTCCAGCTCGTCTATTATACACTAAGCAATCCTTATCAACTTCAATGGCATATAGGCGCTTACATTGGGATTTGAGAGGCTGATTTCCACACCATATATCATTCCAAAATCTAGTCTTCTTACCATCTCCAACCTTCCTTCTGATAACGTCTTCAGGAAACATCGATATTTTATGAGTATCTTTTATAGCTGTAATGATGTTATTCCAAATACCTTTATTTTTAGTACACATATTATAAAAAGTATCCTTCCCATGAATGTCAGAGATAACACGAACCCATAAACTATCCCCGTTAAGAAGACCCCGCCATCTCCATTTATACAACAGAGCCAAATTCATGGCATCTAAACTACCAATGCCAAGACCTCCATTTCTTTTACTCGCTAGAACCGACTCCCATTTGATCCAATGAATTTTTTTCTTTTCCACAGTACCTCCCCAGAAAAAAGAAGCCCTTAAAGACTCCAACTTCTTGTTAACAGCTTTAGGCATGCGAAAAAGAGAAAAGAAGTAATTACCCAAAGCTCCGAGAACCGACGAAATAAGAGTGGCTCTCCCACCAATAGACAACAAGCTAGCTTTCCATCCAGATAATCGCTTAGAGAATTTATTAATAATGGGATCCCAGGTTGAAACTCTTTTAGGACTAGCTCCAATAGGAATACCAAGGTATTTGAATGGTAATTTTTCTGCTTTACATCCAATCACACTGGCCATGTGATGTACTTCGTCCTGAGGAACCCCAACACCGATGATGGAAGACTTATCAAAATTAATTTTGAGTCCTGATATGCCATAAAAGAATCTCAAAGCATTTGATATATTTTCTAAGTTTTCCTGAAACCAATCACCCACGATAATAACATCGTCAGCATAGAGTAGATGAGAAATAGAAACCTGATTTATCTTGGCATCCTTGAAGAGACCGTTCCTAACAAGATTATCAAATGCCAAATGTAAACCCTCCATAGCGATGATGAAAAGAAAAGGGGCCATAGGATCACCTTGTCGGAGACCCCGCTGAATAGGGAATTCGTCAGTAGGACTACCATTAATTAGCACCGAAGATCTGGCGGAGCTAAGGCAAGCTTTAATCCAAGAAATCCATTTGTCACCAAAACCCATGACTTTTAGCATGTAATAAAGAAATTCCCATGATAGAGAATCATATGCCTTGGCAAAGTCGATTTTAAACAGCATCATTTTCTTCCTTTTACCTCTATACCAATCAATCATCTCATTCAATAATAAAGGCCCATCTAAAATTTGACGACCTTTAATGAAGGCTGTCTGTTCAGGACTAATCACTGAATCAATCACTAAAGCGAGATGATTGGCAATGAGTTTTCCAATAATTTTATATTGGATACCGATAAGACTTATAGGCCTAAAGTCTGACATAAGGATTGGGTTACTAACCTTGGGGACAAGAGTAATGAATGACGAGTTGCATCCAGCAGGGATAGTGACTTAATATATTAAGTTGGAAATAAGAACAGGCCCAGACTAATTAATTCTTTAGCAAATTAAAGGACTATTACGAGTAAATTAATCATAACCATCAAGCACACAACTTAAGCACCTTGTAAAAAATCATACTACATACCAAACCTTTCATATATAATCTCATAACCAAGCACCTTAAACTTGACAAAAGTATACAAACTAAGCGATCGAAGCTATAAGCATTGATGAACTCCACACATATATGAATTAATCCTATCTAATTACCAAATCAATAAGCATTTGATTATATAACTTACTCAAACAACGATCTGCAACGTAGGAGTGATTTTGTTAGAATATGAGAACATAAATCATATAAATATTCACATAAGCGCAACGGAAAAATCATATATGCAATCATATTAATTAACAAAGAGAGAATCAAAACGTGTACCTTTTGTAAAGCTTCCAATAATGTTATTAATAATAAGATTTATTATTATTTAGGGTTTAAAGGAAAACCTTTCTACGATCGCACACTTAACACCCCTATGATGTATGCTAGTACCCGATCACGAACTCACAAACCCGTTGTGTATCTCCCTAAATTCGAAAACTTATGAACCGAAACCATTTGTTGTAGTCTAACAAATCAAACCTTAATTAATGCTAAGCATTAATTATTCAAAAGTTCCATATGGATGATCGAAAGTCACAAAAACCGAACACCCTTATAAAGGGTTTCGGTCGAAATAAAAGAGAGGAGAAAAAGAGAGGGTTTTTGGTTTTACAAATCTAATTGTCTTTTAAAACCCTTAACCCATGACCTCTTTATATAGGACGATTAGTTAGGGTTTCTAAACTTGATGGACAAGTTTAGTCAAGGCCTAAAACCCTCTTGGAATTTTCGGGCCCCCCATAGAATTAGAGCCCAACTCTAATTCTTAATTTACAATTAAGTCCTTCTCTTTTAATTAATAAACGTATTTAACTTTTAACGATCGTTTATTAATTATTTCGTGATCATATTAATTAATATATTACTTTAATATACTAATTAATAACATAGAGTTTACGTGTCATTTTGTGTGACCCCGTAGGCTTAAATGATTTCCGGACATGCGTTTATTATAACGTGATCACATACCAACAGCTCCCACTTGAGCATGTTATATAAAGGCAATAACATTGGTTAGTGTAACACCCCAACTAAGGCGGAACAATGAGATGTACAGAAAGTCGAGTATTCAAAACAAAGGGTTATAAATAACATTCACCATAGCTTTATTTAATAAAATAATTTTACAAATGCACAAGCATGTGAACCAATCCCCAAGTACAATGCGTCCACCGCACTTGGATATTAAGTCCACGAGACAATTAACAAATACGTGAAACGATATTCTACAATGATCAAGGCGGATTCCATTGCCCATCACAAGGTTTGATCTTTGACTCCAAAGTGCAATGCAAACAATCATGGTGCATACATTTCCTCAAGGTTAATGCTAAATCCTGAAAAACATGAAGAAAAAGTGTCAACTATGAAAACGTAGTTGGTGAGTGCATAGGTTTGCAAGTAAATCTCGTTACATATCCATTTCAAAACAAACTTAGAAAATATATTATTTCATGTCAATTAACCCAAACCACATGACCGACAAAAATTCCCATATCAAACCATCAAGTTTTCAAAATACCATAACGTCATTTCAAAGAGTTGAGAAATCCATGGTAAATTATAAAGTTCTCATTTGTCACATTTATCGTGAGAGAAAAATATATCGATCGATTAATCATTCATCATACCAAAACCATTCGGTCATCAATACTTCAGTATCGCCAATTTCAACAACTTTTGAGATTCCATACAAGGTCCAATACCCAAACCGTATGTTCAATCCATAATATCCAACCATAAGTAATAATCAATAATATTTAGCCAAATGCATAATTTGATTAGTAAATGCTTGAGCCACTACTAAGACCATTTCCTGTCCCAACCAACATAATATTTCATTTCATAGCACAAGCTGTCAATCAAGTGCAATTAATAAGGAAGGCGATCGTGCCATGGAGACGACCGCCTAATATAAAGTAGATTAGAGCACCGCTCGGGTCGGACTGGCAATGAAAGTGGCCACAAAGGCAACCAACATTCCACCGTTACCTATTTTAGTGGGTTAGTGGACGACTCCTAGTTGCGCAACCCTCTAACTACAGGCCTCCCCTTTCGGAGTTAATAGTAGTGTACCGAAGTGATACAGTTTGACAGAACTCAAGCTCATCATATAACTTATAACACATTGAACATACAATATATCCCATTTCATAATCATTCTTTCAAGAATCATTCATATATATAAAGCAATTTTATTTATCATGCTTTTTACCCCGAAAGTAAAACACATAAAAGAGTTTGAAAGGGGGCTATGACTCACCTTGATATGCCGCATATTATATTCACTTATCCAAAATGGGTACTTCCCATCTATAGCTTCCTTGATCATATATTCCATCATGGTCCTCAACCATACTCAAAGCCAAGACTATCCCTACGAGAGGACTAACATATGTAAGTTCCTATCTTAAGCCATCACTTAGAAATGCCACTTTCATTATGTTGTCATCAATTATGGGATCCAAGTGTATTGCTAATATTCACATCTTTTTTGTTGTAGGGATTGTTGGTGAAAAAGGTCACTTTCAATATACATGTAGTTATAAGTTGTTAGAGTTTCGGTAACTTGCCTTCATTTGTGGTTTCGTTTGGCATCTTTGGTTATCATATGAGAATGCCATATTAAGTTATATTATCCTTATTCATCATTTGATGTGTAACCGATTTTAGCACGAATTAGCATTTGTGAATCAATTTATAGTTTGGTTAACGTAATTACTTATGTCCATTCCACTTAATTATCTTTTGTGTTACTTTGATTTCGCTTATCTTTCAAACTCACATAATTCTCGATATGTCTTATGATTATCCGGGTTTATGAATTTCGTTTAGGTGTTATCGGCCATCACCAATTGGGCCTAAGTGTTATGGGCTTTTAAGTGACTTGGGCTTAATTTAGTTATTGGGCTTAACCTTATTTGGGTTATGTGCTTAATGGGTTATATTGGTTATTGGGCTACATGGTTTATTGGGCCCAGTGGGCCTACTGATTTATGGTTCAAAGGGTTTATTATTTGGGTCGGGTTAGCCCATTATGGTCCTTAGTGTATCTTTTAGCCCATTACACAAATTATTGGTTTCTTCTGAATTTTCTGTTTTTACTTACATTTTTATGAAATGTTGGCTACTGTTTTGGGGTTAAACCGAATTATTTGGACCCTCCTGATTTTTATACAATAACCTATATGTGTCCACTTATTTTGTAATTTTTGGCTTAATTTATAAAGAATGTTTACTACCTCTAAATATTTTTATAAATGGAAGTGGTCAAAACAGTCACTGTTTTGCATACTCGAAAGTTTAATAAAAGTTCTTTGGGTTTTGTTCTTAATAAAAATTCCACGATTTTATTTAAAGTTTAGGACACATTGGACTTACTTTACACCAAGTATGGCCTCCTGGAACCTTATGGATTAGGAGATAAAAATTGTCAAAGTTGATAAAATATTCAGACAAAAATGCAGTTTTGACAAGTTTTAGTACAAAAATCATATCTTTTGTTTGGTTCAGTATTTTTGAGTGATTCCAGTTGGTGGTTAAATTTATGAACAAATATCTTAACAAGTCTTTCATACAACACAAAAATAAGTTTATTTATGAAAATCACAGAAAATAAGTCTCATCCATATCAACAAAAATCGATTTTTATGGAGATTCATCTAGTTTGAAAGCTTTCTTATGAACCATCACTTTTGGGTCTTATTTGAGTTGAATCCTTGAATCTTTCCTCTAGATCTTGAAATGCAATGGCATGAAAGGAAAGATCCTATCAACATGCCCTCATTAAGTGTATTTTCAAGAATAAAATCAAAGAAAAACATAGTTTTTGATAAAGATCTTTTAGTATATACAAAAACAAGATAGATTAAACAAAGAGATGATGAGTTATACCCTTGATGAACTCGGATTTGAAGATGTTTTTGGGCAGAATTTTCGTGGCCTATAAAGCTTCAAATAACCCTTGAATCTTATCTTGAAACAACCCCTAAACCTATCTTCAATCAACCCTTGATTAATCTACCTTAACCCTTATTATTATTATTATTGTTTAGATTAGTTTTGCTCTTGATTTTTCTTGCTTTCTTGTGGCTGGCCGAAATGGTGAAGGAGGGGGAGAAAGAAAGGGTTTTTGAGAGAATAGAGAGAGAAGTGAGAGAAATGAAGGTGTAGCATGTGTTTTAGTTGTGAGTTACAAGAAATGAGTTAATGTAAATTTGGAATGGAAAGTGTGTGAGGGGGAATTGGGGCCGGTCTTAGGAGGGGGAAATGGAGGGGTTTTTTTACCTTTATTTTATTTTTTATAAAAGTGTAAGTAAGTATATGTATGGATGTAATGTACAATATGTGCAAGTGCAAGTATATGTACCTAATGTACTAGTTGTTAGGCTCTTATGGTACAAAGTTGTGTTCATGTACAATACGTATATATATATATATATATATGTGTATGTGTATATATATATATTTGTTTTTAATTTGTTACTTAACTCTTTATTTCCAAGCTTGTATTTATATTGCACTTATAAATATACACTTATTATTATTCAAGCATTTTTATGTACATAAGGATTTATAAACATATTTTTAAGGTGGTCATTATATATATTTGTGTTTATATATACTTCCATTTGCTTGATGATTAAATTGTTGGACATTTATAAGATTGTTGATTGTTGTCACAACTTGTGAGTCTTGTACAAATATTTTTATAATTTAACTTCTCGAAATGAAGTTTTTGGTTCATTGTCGTTTCATCAAGGTCAGTTAGAACTAATTTATAGCTTGAGATTGTCTTGAATGATTATAGTTATTGTTTATGGCATTTCTAAGGCAACTGGCTTCCTTTTGGCATTCTATTGAACTAGAGGGCAAATATCACCATGCCCTAATTGTCTAGAAGGTCACATCTCTTAATAAACCTCTAGGGATAGATACCTAGATAATTATAAGTAAGTTGTCCTAGTCGGAAATTAAGGGTTGTTACATCATTACCCCCTTAACTGAAACTTCGTCCTCGAAGTTCGCTCATTCATGCGGTAACGAATGGTTTGACGGTAAGAATGGCTTCGCGGAGACGCACAATTTGTGAGAGTCCATCTGGTTTCATCATGACCTTTTTGGTTACTTACGAGCTTTTGATCTCCGTAGTTGGGGGCATCCATTGCTCTGTGCCCTAACATTTCTCGTGAATAGAAACTTCGAAAAAGAAAAAGGTTACGAATGTCGCTCACCTCTTAAGACGACTGGGGATTAATCGTATGTAATCGTTGCGGGCTGTTAATCTTGCCTAGATCAATACTAAATAATGGGATGATAATAAGAATGGCAATACGGAGGTGTAAAATGAGCAAACGGCTCGTAACGCGAGTTACAATAAAATAGTGAGAGACGTTGGGATATCGATCGTTGGTGGCTATTCATTTCCATTGTTGCTTTGCATACTTTCCTTTATCGTATTCTACCCCAATTAAAGAATTGTTCCAATAGCTTCTCGCCCACTTTTATCCTTCTTCGGTTTAACGTTGGACACGCTTGCCGCTTCTTGAAAATATTGGCTTCTGAAAGTGCAGGGGACCGATCGATTCGAGATTCCTTCGACTATGTAAGTGCGGAATCCAAACATATATTTGTTTTTAATTTGTTACTTAACTCTTTATTTCCAAGCTTGTATTTATATTGCACTTATAAATATACACTTATTATTATTCAAGCATTTTTATGTACATAAGGATTTATAAACATATTTTTAAGGTGGTCATTATATATATTTGTGTTTTAATTTGTTACTTAACTCTTTATTTCCAAGCTTGTATTTATATTGCACTTATAAATATACACTTATTATTATTCAAGCATTTTTATGTACATAAGGATTTATAAACATATTTTTAAGGTGGTCATTATATATATTTGTGTTTTAATTTGTTACTTAACTCTTTATTTCCAAGCTTGTATTTATATTGCACTTATAAATATACACTTATTATTATTCAAGCATTTTTATGTACATAAGGATTTATAAACATATTTTTAAGGTGGTCATTATATATATTTGTGTTTTAATTTGTTACTTAACTCTTTATTTCCAAGCTTGTATTTATATTGCACTTATAAATATACACTTATTATTATTCAAGCATTTTTATGTACATAAGGATTTATAAACATATTTTTAAGGTGGTCATTATATATATTTGTGTTTATAATTTTTACTTAACTCTTTATTTCCAAGCTTGTATTTATATTGCACTTATAAATATACACTTATTATTATTCAAGCATTTTTATGTACATAAGGATTTATAAACATATTTTTAAGGTGGTCATTATATATATTTGTGTTTATATATACTTCCATTTGCTTGATGATTAAATTGTTGGACATTTATAAGATTGTTGATTGTTGTCACAACTTGTGAGTCTTGTACAAATATTTTTATAATTTAACTTCTCGAAATGAAGTTTTTGGTTCATTGTCGTTTCATCAAGGTCAGTTAGAACTAATTTATAGCTTGAGATTGTCTTGAATGATTATAGTTATTGTTTATGGCATTTCTAAGGCAACTGGCTTCCTTTTGGCATTCTATTGAACTAGAGGGCAAATATCACCATGCCCTAATTGTCTAGAAGGTCACATCTCTTAATAAACCTCTAGGGATAGATACCTAGATAATTATAAGTAAGTTGTCCTAGTCGGAAATTAAGGGTTGTTACATCATTACCCCCTTAACTGAAACTTCGTCCTCGAAGTTCGCTCATTCATGCGGTAACGAATGGTTTGACGGTAAGAATGGCTTCGCGGAGACGCACAATTTGTGAGAGTCCATCTGGTTTCATCATGACCTTTTTGGTTACTTACGAGCTTTTGATCTCCGTAGTTGGGGGCATCCATTGCTCTGTGCCCTAACATTTCTCGTGAATAGAAACTTCGAAAAAGAAAAAGGTTACGAATGTCGCTCACCTCTTAAGACGACTGGGGATTAATCGTATGTAATCGTTGCGGGCTGTTAATCTTGCCTAGATCAATACTAAATAATGGGATGATAATAAGAATGGCAATACGGAGGTGTAAAATGAGCAAACGGCTCGTAACGCGAGTTACAATAAAATAGTGAGAGACGTTGGGATATCGATCGTTGGTGGCTATTCATTTCCATTGTTGCTTTGCATACTTTCCTTTATCGTATTCTACCCCAATTAAAGAATTGTTCCAATAGCTTCTCGCCCACTTTTATCCTTCTTCGGTTTAACGTTGGACACGCTTGCCGCTTCTTGAAAATATTGGCTTCTGAAAGTGCAGGGGACCGATCGATTCGAGATTCCTTCGACTATGTAAGTGCGGAATCCAAACATAATCGTTATTGAGGTAATTGAATGAAACAAACACGAAATCAATAAGAACAGGAGATAAAAACAAAATTCCTTTATCATTAGTCGAATGATTACAATGAATAAATCCGTTTACAATACATCTACGATGATTACGGATTACAATCAACGAGATGACTCTTGATAATCGAATAATATGGTGGACTTACGGACTGAGGTTTGCGCATACCTCAGCCTGCCGTGAATGACCTCTGTCTAGACCCTAATCATTACCTAAAACCGAAACCTAAGAACACTATATATAGGCTAGAAATGGGCTGGGCTTCAAACTCGTGGACCAAACACGTGCTACAGTAACACGTGATTGGCCAAACTCGTGTTACTGTTCACACGAGTTTGTCCAAACTCGTGGTACTGTTCACACGAGTTTGTCCAAACTCGTGGAACTGTTCACACGAGTTTGTCCTGTTGTCTGGATAATCTCTGTAAAGTAACAGCCATTTAATTGAGATGCATCGGACACAAATTGTGCACCACTTGAAAGTGCAGGGGACCGATCGATTCGAGATTCCTACGACTATGTAAGTGCGGAATCCAAACATAATCGTTATTGAGGTAATTGAATGAAACAAACACGAAATCAATAAGAACAGGAGATAAAAACAAAATTCCTTTATCATTAGTCGAATGATTACAATGAATAAATCCGTTTACAATACATCTACGATGATTACGGATTACAATCAACGAGACGACTCTTGATAGTCGAATAATATGGTGGACTTACGGACTGAGGTTTGCGCATACCTCAGCCTGCCGTGAATGACCTCTGTCTAGACCCTAATCATTGCCTAAAACCGAAACCTAAGAACACTATATATAGGCTAGAAATGGGCTGGGCTTCAAACTCGTGGACCAAACACGTGCTACAGTAACACGTGATTGGCCAAACTCGTGTTACTGTTCACACGAGTTTGTCCAAACTCGTGGTACTGTTCACACGAGTTTGTCCAAACTCGTGGAACTGTTCACACGAGTTTGTCCTGTTGTCTGGATAATCTCTGTAAAGTAACAGCCATTTAATTAAGATGCATCAGACACAAATTGTGCACCAAAACGTGCACTAACAGCTTCGTTTGTGACTAATCACTTGTTAAGGGATTACCCCCTTAACAAGAGTGATACTAACCCGTTATGCCAAATTGCACTAAAATTGCAAGGTACTTCTTTTTAGTACCTCATTTTAGGGTTATTCAGTGTCGTCTTTGTTGTCTTATGGCGTACAAGTGTAATCGGCCATGGATAGTTCCATTTTACTCCTCATACTAGCCTTCGTCTTTCAACTCCGTCCTTATCTTCCAAATTCACCTTTTTCGTTATTCGTCAAGTCGCATCGTTACCAAATTTTCTCTTGCTTTTGCTAATTTTGGCTTGCAATTCGTTTTATGGCACCTTTAATTCTTCCTTTTTAATATAGATGTATTACCATCTATGACATATTGCCGACTAAACTCCTTTTTAACATCGCACATACAACCTCTTCCATTTCTCTTCTCTTCCTACGCATTCCTTGCGATAGGATTTACCCAATCCTTATGCTCACAAATAATCACCACCACCATCTTGGCGACACAAACACTTCAAGTCCTCATTGGTATGAAATCCTTCTTAGGCCCATTTGACCTAGATCTACGAAACTTCCAATTACTTTGCTCTTAAAAGCCTCGGGTTCATTTTCAAATTTCTAGACTATATTTCTTTTAAAGTACACTAGCCAAATGTTCTTAGGAACATTGATGTAACATCGATTACTTTGTCCTTTTTCCTAACCATTCAATTTTCTTTATTTCTTTTAGTGTTCTAACTTATGACCATACACCTTATCGTTTTGCCAATCAGATTTGTCTCTTCATAAGGTAATCGTCGTCTTGATTGAGACGTGCGAAATCGCTTAGTCTTTGTAGTTACCTTAGGGATACTTGTCACATCATGCTGATACATATACTTTAATCCCAACTCATCACAGATGCGAGTTATCCTTATCACACTTCCGTTCAAACGTTCCATAACTAGCTCTTCCCGGAGTTTGTAGTTGTTTGAAACTTAGTTCAGCGATCACTTCCTTGATCGTTGCGGTAGTATGTGTTGTGGTAGTATGTGCCTTGACTTCTAGCGTCGTATTCCTCATTTGCTTTCACTACTAATTTAGCGATTCCCTGTTGTTTTCCTTCTTCGCTTTTCTTGGGCGCACTACTCCTTGGGTCGATGGTCCTTAACTGTTCACCATGTGTTTTAAAATTTTTCTCACCCAAGTTCATCTTATTTTAGCTTACCTCCATTTGACCGTTGACCTTGAGGGGATAAATTGTAACACCCGTTTCGTAAAAATATGGATTTCCAAAAAATTTCGCCTAACGGCGTTAAATCATGCGGAAACGATTTAGGAAAATACTCAACTAAGGAAAACAGTTGAGAAAACATTGGTGGTGTTACTAATAGCATCAAATCTGTAATAAAAGAAATCCATAAGATTGCCCAACATAAAGCAATCAAAACATAGTCATTACATAAGTTCCATAAAGGAAATCAATAACATAAGGTCTATGCGAAGCTATTGGGTAAACTAAAGCCAGCTTGATCATCTACCCATCTCTCGCCAAAGCTTCACACGTCATCTCACTGCCTAACCTGAGGGGTGTCAACACATTAAAAGAAACAAGTGTTAGCTATAAAGCTAAGTAAGATAACACCAGGTTTAGGCAAAACATTTCATCCATTTAAATCGTCACTTTAAAGCATTACGTCATTTTAATTAGGCATTCATACCACCGTATAAACATATCCACATCACATATAAGCATAGAGTTCATGACCCTAAGTGTGCCTAATCCATTTCGTCATTTCATCTCATTAAGTTGTGACGAGGTCACCGTTAAGTTGTAACCGAGGTTACCGTTAAGGAAAGACAATGTCGATCCATGAGTAGCACGCTATGTTCATGACATTAGGTGGGTCATCAGGCCACCCGAAACTACTCGCCACATATGACTTGTTGCAAGGAACCACCCGAGCAACCATTTTAACATACCTATAACCACCGTAAGGCATGATGTACCTATTACCACCGTCAGGCACCATTTATACGTACCTATTACCACCGTCAGGCACCATTTATACGTACCTATTACCACCGTCAGGCACCATTTATACGTACCTATTACCACCGTCAGGCACCATTTATACGTACCTATTACCACCGTCAGGCACCATTTATACGTACCTATTACCACCGTCAGGCACCATTTATACGTACCTATTACCACCGTCAGGCACCATTTATACGTACCTATTACCACCGTCAGGCACCATTTATACGTACCTATTACCACCGTCAGGCACAGGTTATGCATAACACTTAACATCTAATTAGCTCGAGCATTTATCATATTTAGTTTAGATTTCCACCTTTAACCTAAACTAATCCATACTATCATCTTTTCACGTTAGGGCCCTTAAAACGTGCACGTGTCATGGCAACCTAAAAAGGTCTAGTGTTCTAGATGAACAAGCCACATATACATGCACAAATCAACATCACATCATATCATTAACCACCGTTCATCATATCATATCATAAACATAACTACGGGGAAACATTTTAGGCATAGGCATCGTCATCATTATTCCCCGAGTACCTCCCATATCAACCCAACCACATTATAGGTTATACATTACCGTTATGGAGGTTATAGTTTATGAAACCATTTTCGTTGCACCCTCAGCGTGACAAAAGTAGTGTATCTTACCTGATAGTAGTCTGTGCGCGCAAACAAAAGCTAACAGTGCTTATTAGTAATCCCCAACACCTATCGTTCATTAACATATGAAATATAAGTCATTTGGGACCTTAATTGACTTGAAAACGAACTTAGGTTTGTTCTTACGAACTTAGATGCCTTCAAACGAATTTAGGTTGAAACGAATTAGATAGCCATTCAAACGAATTTAAGTTTCAAAACCACTTTAGACATTAATTCAACGAATTTAAGTTTCAAAACCACTTTAGACATTCACTTCAAACGAATTTAATCACATTTAGGTTCAAACGATTTTTGAAAGCTTGAAACGAACTTAGATGGTGTTCAAACGAACTTAAGCTTTGTGTCAAACGAATTTAGGCCACAATAAGGTTCAAACGAACTTTTTTTTTTTTTTTTTTTTTTTTTTTTTTTTTTTTTTTTTTTTTTTTTTTTTTTTTTTTTTTTTTTTTTTTTTTTTTTTTTTTTTTTTTTTTTTTTTTTTTTTTTTTTTTTTTTTTTTTTTTTTTTTTTTTTTTTTTTTTTTTTTTTTTTTTTTTTTTTTTTTTTTTTTTTTTTTTTTTTTTTTTTTTTTTTTTTTTTTTTTTTTTTTTTTTTTTTTTTTTTTTTTTTTTTTTTTTTTTTTTTTTTTTTTTTTTTTTTTTTTTTTTTTTTTTTTTTTTTTTTTTTTTTTTTTTTTTTTTTTTTTTTTTTTTTTTTTTTTTTTTTTTTTTTTTTTTTTTTTTTTTTTTTTTTTTTTTTTTTTTTTTTTTTTTTTTTTTTTTTTTTTTTTTTTTTTTTTTTTTTTTTTTTTTTTTTTTTTTTTTTTTTTTTTTTTTTTTTTTTTTTTTTTTTTTTTTTTTTTTTTTTTTTTTTTTTTTTTTTTTTTTTTTTTTTTTTTTTTTTTTTTTTTTTTTTTTTTTTTTTTTTTTTTTTTTTTTTTTTTTTTTTTTTTTTTTTTTTTTTTTTTTTTTTTTTTTTTTTTTTTTTTTTTTTTTTTTTTTTTTTTTTTTTTTTTTTTTTTTTTTTTTTTTTTTTTTTTTTTTTTTTTTTTTTTTTTTTTTTTTTTTTTTTTTTTTTTTTTTTTTTTTTTTTTTTTTTTTTTTTTTTTTTTTTTTTTTTTTTTTTTTTTTTTTTTTTTTTTTTTTTTTTTTTTTTTTTTTTTTTTTTTTTTTTTTTTTTTTTTTTTTTTTTTTTTTTTTTTTTTTTTTTTTTTTTTTTTTTTTTTTTTTTTTTTTTTTTTTTTTTTTTTTTTTTTTTTTTTTTTTTTTTTTTTTTTTTTTTTTTTTTTTTTTTTTTTTTTTTTTTTTTTTTTTTTTTTTTTTTTTTTTTTTTTTTTTTTTTTTTTTTTTTTTTTTTTTTTTTTTTTTTTTTTTTTTTTTTTTTTTTTTTTTTTTTTTTTTTTTTTTTTTTTTTTTTTTTTTTTTTTTTTTTTTTTTTTTTTTTTTTTTTTTTTTTTTTTTTTTTTTTTTTTTTTTTTTTTTTTTTTTTTTTTTTTTTTTTTTTTTTTTTTTTTTTTTTTTTTTTTTTTTTTTTTTTTTTTTTTTTTTTTTTTTTTTTTTTTTTTTTTTTTTTTTTTTTTTTTTTTTTTTTTTTTTTTTTTTTTTTTTTTTTTTTTTTTTTTTTTTTTTTTTTTTTTTTTTTTTTTTTTTTTTTTTTTTTTTTTTTTTTTTTTTTTTTTTTTTTTTTTTTTTTTTTTTTTTTTTTTTTTTTTTTTTTTTTTTTTTTTTTTTTTTTTTTTTTTTTTTTTTTTTTTTTTTTTTTTTTTTTTTTTTTTTTTTTTTTTTTTTTTTTTTTTTTTTTTTTTTTTTTTTTTTTTTTTTTTTTTTTTTTTTTTTTTTTTTTTTTTTTTTTTTTTTTTTTTTTTTTTTTTTTTTTTTTTTTTTTTTTTTTTTTTTTTTTTTTTTTTTTTTTTTTTTTTTTTTTTTTTTTTTTTTTTTTTTTTTTTTTTTTTTTTTTTTTTTTTTTTTTTTTTTTTTTTTTTTTTTTTTTTTTTTTTTTTTTTTTTTTTTTTTTTTTTTTTTTTTTTTTTTTTTTTTTTTTTTTTACACATCATTTAATCCACTTTATTGTCACTCATTAAAGATAATTAAATCTCACATATAGGGCACATACACACATATTTCCACATAAACATATCACGGACTTAGAATTTGACCTAACGACGTTAGTCAACATATACGTTTAAGTTTTGGGATGTTACAATTACCTCCCCCTTAAGAGGATTCCGTCCCCGGAATCACTTCAACATCAAAAAGGTGGGGATAGGTCTCCCGCATTACGGACTCGATCTCCCAAGTCATACTTTCGCCGTGATTGTGTTTCCACTTTATGAGAACTAGATCGATGGTCTTTCGTCGTAACTTCTTTTGTTTCCTTCCCAATATAGCAACAGGTTCATCGACAATCTGCTTGTTGGGATTAATACTTACGTCCTCGAGTGGAATGACATCCGTTTCATTCGCATAGCACTTACGTAGGTAACACACATGAAATGTGTTGTGAATTCCATTAAGTTCTGGAGGTAAGTCCAGCTTAAATGCCTGTTCATTAACCTTCTTAATGATCTTAAAAGGTCCAATGAATCTGGGGCTTAACTTTCCACGTTTTCCAAACCGTAATACACCTTTCCAAGGCGACACTTTGAGTAAAACCATTTCGCCTTCTTTAAAATCGAACGGCCTCCTTTTCTTATCAGCATATGACTTTTGCCTTTCGCGAGCAACACGTAAGGCTTTCTTTGCAACATTAACTTTATCGGCCGTAATTTGTACTACTTCGGGTCCAGCAAATTGCTTTTCCCCGGGCTCCAACCAACAACTAGGAGTCCGACACTTCCTACCATATAACATCTCATAAGGTGGCATTCCAATGCTCGCATGATAACTATTGTTATACGCAAACTCAATAAGAGGTAGGTGTTTATCCCACGAACCACCATAATCCATTACACAAGCTCTGAGCATATCTTCGAGCGTTTGAATAGTCCTTTCACTTTGCCCATCGGTTTGCGGATGGTAGGCTGTGCTCAGACGAACTTGAGTACCAACTTCCCGTTGAAAACTCTTCCAAAAGTTGGAAACGAATCGAGCATCACGATCGGACACAATCGATATCGGAACACCATGTTTAGTAACCACTTCATCAATATACAACGTAGCGAAGTTTTCCATAGGGGCAGTCTCACGAACTGGGAGGAAGTGAGCACTCTTCGTTAATCGATCGACAATAACCCATATCATATCGTGACCACGAGGCGTCCTCGGAAGTTTGGTCACAAAATCCATCGTAATGTGATCCCATTTCCACTCAGGGATCTCGAGTTGCTGAAACTTCCCGTAAGGCTTTTGATGTTCAGCTTTCACCTTCGCACACGTCAAACATTTCTGTACGTACATCATTACATCGTTCTTAATACTGGGCCACCAATAAATAGGCTTCAAATCTGCATGCATCTTTGTGGCACCAGGATGTACAGAATACTTAGTTTTGTGAGCTTCATCCATTACTAACTCACGATTGCCTCCATAGAGAGGAACCCATATTCTACCTTTGTAAGTTCGAAGGCCACGACTATTTTCTTCCATTTGGAGTCTGTTCTTCTTCTTTTTCCCAATAGACTCCGCTTTCACATTATCATCCTTTAACGCTTCGATTTGAGCTAATCGAATAGGTTCCAGTAAATTCGACTCAATCTTTGTAATCATCGCACATAATCTACTCTTCGCATATCCTTTGCGGCTTAAGGCATCAGCAACCACATTAGCTTTGCCTGGGTGATATTTAATTTCACAATCGTAATCCTTTAATAACTCCATCCACCGCCGTTGTCTAACATTCATGTCCTTCTGGGTAAACACGTACTGTAAGCTCTTATGATCCGTATAAAGGGTACACTTTGTACCATACAGATAATGTCGCCACAACTTCAGAGCAAAAACAACAGCAGCCAGCTCAAGGTCATGAGTAGGATAGTTCCGCTCATGAGGCTTCAGCTGTCGAGAGGCGTAAGCGATAACTTTGTCTCGTTGCATTAATACACACCCTAACCCCGTGATGGATGCGTCACTATAGACCACTAAATCATCTGTTCCTTCGGGTAAGGCTAAGACTGGAGCTTCACACAACTTCTTTTTCAACGTCGTGAAGGCTTTCTCTTGAGCATCGGTCCACACAAACTTCACACCTTTCTTCGTTAATTCAGTCATTGGCTTGGCAATGCGCGAGAAATCCTGAATGAAACGTCGATAATAACCAGCCAAACCGAGAAAACTCTTTATTTCTGTAGGAGACTTAGGCTGCTCCCACTTTGACACCGCTTCTATCTTTGCAGGATCCACTTTTATACCATCCGAGGAGACGACATGGCCGAGGAAATGAACTTCCTTTAGCCAGAACTCACACTTGGAGAACTTAGCATAAAGCTTTTTCTCTCTGAGGACTTGAAGGACAGCCCTCAAATGCTCTCTATGTTCCTCTTCCGTCTTTGAATACACAAGAATGTCGTCGATGAAAACAATAACGAAATGATCCAAGAATGGTCGACAGACACGGTTCATCAAATCCATAAACTTCGCTGGAGCATTTGTCAAACCGAATGGCATAACAAGGAACTCGTAATGACCATAACGAGTTCGGAACGCTGTTTTGGCTACACTTTCCTCTTCAACCTTCAGTTGATGATAGCCAGATCGTAAGTCGATCTTTGAAAAATAGGAAGCACCTTGAAGTTGATCGAACAAATCATCAATGCGAGGGAGTGGATATTTATTCTTCACCGTTCTTTTATTCAGCTCACGATAATCGATACACATGCGCATGGATCCGTCTTTCTTCTTTACGAAAAGGATAGGAGCACCCCATGGAGAGGAACTCGGACGAATGAAACCTTTATCTAAAAGTTCCTGAATTTGAGTCATCAGCTCCTTCATCTCTGTCGGAGCTAATCGATACGGAGCTTTAGCTACAGGAGTAGCACCAGGAATAAGGTCAATAGAAAATTCAACCTCACGATCCGGAGGAAGACCTGGAAGATCTTCAGGGAAAACATCAGGAAATTCGGAAACAACTTCGACATCAGAGACTGTAGGCTTCGCGTTACGAGAATCGATGACATAAGCTAGAAAATGTGACTTAGTTTGCCGTATACAACGAAGTGCTTTCATCATCGAGATCACCTTAACATTTCCCGGCTTCTTGTCACCATAGACACAAACACCTTTTCCGTCAGGGGTAGCGATACGAACTATTTTCTTTGCACATAATACGACAGCATCATTCTTAGACATCCAATCCATACCGAGAACAACATCGAAACTAGGAATGGTAGCAGGTAACAGGTTAGCAGTAAATGAACGACCCTCTATTTCTAAAGGACAATCAGAGTAACCTTCCCGAATAATAGACGTTGCACCATTAGCCACTTCTACTTCTATAGGGCACCGTAAAGAACTAGTAGTCATGTCTAACTTAGGAGCAAACAGAGTAGACACAAAAGATTTGTTCGCACCAGAATCAAATAACACATTAGCAGGTTTGGAGTTAACAATAAGGGTAGCAGTAAAAGAACGACCCTCTATTTCTAAAGGACAATCAGAGTAACCTTCCCGAATAATAGACGTTGCACCATTAGCCACTTCTACTTCTATAGGGCACCGTAAAGAACTAGTAGTCATGTCTAACTTAGGAGCAAACAGAGTAGACACAAAAGATTTGTTCGCACCAGAATCAAATAACACATTAGCAGGTTTGGAGTTAACAATAAGGGTAGCAGTAACTACCTGATCATCGTCTTTTGCCTCCTCAGCCGTCATCTGAAAAGCACGGGCTTTGGCTTTGGAAGCTTCTGCCTTCTTTCCCTCATCTTTCTTCATCTGCGGGCAGTCTGCAATACGGTGCTTGGTGTCTCCACATTTATAACATCTTGCCTTGTCAGTGCATTGATCAATGGTATGACCCTGAGTTCCACACCTATTGCACCTGCGGGTCTTTGTAGAACACTGACCAGAATGGATAGATTTGCAGCCAGGGCACCATTTTCCATCCTTGTCTGCCCTTCCCTTGTCAGAGGACGATGAAGATCCCTTAAATTTCTTACCAAAACGATTTGACCCACCAAACTTCCGCTTATTGCCAGACTTCTTCTCATCCTCTTTCTTTTCAACTTTCCTATCCGCAGCAAAATCATCATCAAGCTTTTTGGATTCTTTGATTGCTTCAGTTAGGGTCTTATGCTGCCTACAAATACCTCGATAACTTGGAGGTAAACCATCGACATAGCAGGCGACTTGATCTGCATCAGTTCTGAATAGATGACCCACCAAACTTCCGCTTATTGCCAGACTTCTTCTCATCCTCTTTCTTTTCAACTTTCCTATCCGCAGCAAAATCATCATCAAGCTTTTTGGATTCTTTGATTGCTTCAGTTAGGGTCTTATGCTGCCTACAAATACCTCGATAACTTGGAGGTAAACCATCGACATAGCAGGCGACTTGATCTGCATCAGTTCTGAATAGATGACCCACAAATTTCATCTTTTCCATAAAGGAGCGAGCATAATCATTGACTTTACCAATTTCAGCCGTCAAAGCACGAAACTCCTTTTCCATCTTGCGCTGTTCATGAGTCCCGATATATTCCTCAATAAACTTCTGCTTGAAGGTAGCCCATGTGATAGCAGATACCATATCTGGAGTCATCGAAATAGTAATGCTCTTCCACCAATCTCGAGCACCTTCTTTCAACATTCTACTCGCACACAACACCTTTTTATCCTCTGGACAGTCACAAACTTCAAAGACCATCTCAGTATCATCAAGCCATTCCATACAGCCTACTGCGTTAAGTGTTCCATTGAATTTCTGAGCTCCACACTTCTGGAAACTTTCGAACTTAAATCGAGGAGCTTGAACTACATTAGGAGGAGCCACATCAACATTAACAGGGGGAACGACAACATTATCCACTGGTGGCTCAATGTGGTGAGATGGCACTGAGTAGTTGCCATCAGTTCCTTCAGCATTCTCAGCAAGAGCGTTGTTCAGTTGCTCCTGAGTCTGTGCTAACTGGGCCTGGAGAGTCAGCACAAGATTGTACAATTCAGCTGCATTTGGGATTTGCTCCACCACTGCTCCGTTAACTATGGGTTGATTACCAGGAGGTGGAGGCATAGGGCCTAACGAGCCTTGTCGATTGACCTGCTGAGGATTCACTTGATTTCTATTCACGTTAGCTGCAGCAGCAGTAGCAGCAGCATTAGTAGCAACTGCACCTGGATGGACAGGTGGAGTAACGCTGGCAGTTGCTCCGTCACGTTGGATGTTGCGGTTGCGAGTGTTAACCATTTTCCTTCAATAAAATGGTGGAGTCGATAAGCGCGAAATAAAACAAAAGTTCGTTGGGATAAGGCTAAATCATATCATCGTAACATAAACATCTCATAAGCCTTATCATACTCGCACTCATCCCAACCCATCCTACATCACATGTCATCACTAGCTAAGGCATCCTACGAGTACCTAGCATGCATATCCTAAGTTTAAGTCCAAATCCTATGGTCAATAGGCCTTGGTTCACTTAAACTACGTCTCTGATACCAACTTGTAACACCCGTTTCGTAAAAATATGGATTTCCAAAAAATTTCGCCTAACGGCGTTAACATCGTACCTATAACCACCGTAAGGCATGACGTACCTATTACCACCGTCAGGCACCATTTATACGTACCTATTACCACCGTCAGGCACCATTTATACGTACCTATTACCACCGTCAGGCACCATTTATACGTACCTATTACCACCGTCAGGCACCATTTATACGTACCTATTACCACCGTCAGGCACCATTTATACGTACCTATTACCACCGTCAGGCACCATTTATACGTACCTATTACCACCGTCAGGCACCATTTATACGTACCTATTACCACCGTAAGGCATGATGTACCTATTACCACCGTAAGGCACGATGTACCTATTACCACCGTAAGGCATGACGTACCTATTACCACCGTCAGGCACCATTTATACGTACCTATTACCACCGTCAGGCACCATTTATACGTACCTATTACCACCGTCAGGCACCATTTATACGTACCTATTACCACCGTAAGGCATGATGTACCTATTACCACCGTAAGGCACGATGTACCTATTACCACCGTAAGGCATGACGTACCTATTACCACCGTCAGGCACCATTTATACGTACCTATTACCACCGTCAGGCACCATTTATACGTACCTATTACCACCGTAAGGCATGATGTACCTATTACCACCGTAAGGCATGACGTACCTATTACCACCGTCAGGCACCATTTATACGTACCTATTACCACCGTCAGGCACCATTTATACGTACCTATTACCACCGTAAGGCATGATGTACCTATTACCACCGTAAGGCACTATGTACCTATTACCACCGTAAGGCATGACGTACCTATTACCACCGTCAGGCACCATTTATACGTACCTATTACCACCGTAAGGCATGACGTACCTATTACCACCGTCAGGCACCATTTATACGTACCTATTACCACCGTCAGGCACCATTTATACGTACCTATTACCACCGTAAGGCATGATGTACCTATTACCACCGTAAGGCATGACGTACCTATTACCACCGTCAGGCACCATTTATACGTACCTATTACCACCGTCAGGCACCATTTATACGTACCTATTACCACCGTCAGGCACCATTTATACGTACCTATTACCACCGTAAGGCATGACGTACCTATTACCACCGTCAGGCACCATTTATACGTACCTATTACCACCGTCAGGCACCATTTATACGTACCTATTACCACCGTCAGGCACCATTTATACGTACCTATTACCACCGTCAGGCACCATTTATACGTACCTATTACCACCGTCAGGCACCATTTATACGTACCTATTACCACCGTAAGGCACGATTTATACGTACCTATTACCACCGTAAGGCATGACGTACCTATTACCACCGTCAGGCACCATTTATACGTACCTATTACCACCGTAAGGCATGACGTACCTATTACCACCGTCAGGCACCATTTATACGTACCTATTACCACCGTAAGGCATGACGTACCTATTACCACCGTCAGGCACCATTTATACGTACCTATTACCACCGTCAGGCACCATTTATACGTACCTATTACCACCGTCAGGCACCATTTATACGTACCTATTACCACCGTCAGGCACCATTTATACGTACCTATTACCACCGTCAGGCACCATTTATACGTACCTATTACCACCGTAAGGCATGACGTACCTATTACCACCGTCAGGCACCATTTATACGTACCTATTACCACCGTCAGGCACCATTTATACGTACCTATTACCACCGTCAGGCACCATTTATACGTACCTATTACCACCGTAAGGCATGACGTACCTATTACCACCGTCAGGCACCATTTATACGTACCTATTACCACCGTAAGGCATGACGTACCTATTACCACCGTCAGGCACCATTTATACGTACCTATTACCACCGTAAGGCATGACGTACCTATTACCACCGTCAGGCACCATTTATACGTACCTATTACCACCATAAGGCACAGGTTATGCATAACACTTAACATCTAATTAGCTCGAGCATTTATCATATTTAGTTTAGATTTCCACCTTTAACCTAAACTAATCCATACTATCATCTTTTCACGTTAGGGCCCTTAAAACGTGCACGTGTCATGGCAACCTAAAAAGGTCTAGTGTTCTAGATGAACAAGCCACATATACATGCACAAATCAACATCACATCATATCATTAACCACCGTTCATCATAGCATAAAATATCGTTAAACATATCATCGCATATCATATCATAAACCACCGTTCATCATATCATATCATAAACATAACTACGGGGAAACATTTTAGGCATAGGCATCGTCATCATTATTCCCCGAGTACCTCCCATATCAACCCAACCACATTATAGGTTATACATTACCGTTATGGAGGTTATAGTTTATGAAACCATTTTCGTTGCACCCTCAGCGTGACAAAAGTAGTGTATCTTACCTGATAGTAGTCTGTGCACGCAAACAAAAGCTAACAGTGCTTATTAGTAATCCCCGACACCTATCGTTCATTAACATATGAAATATAAGTCATTTGGGACCTTAATTGACTTGAAAACGAACTTAGGTTTGTTCTTACGAACTTAGATGCCTTCAAACGAATTTAATCACATTTAGGTTCAAACGATTTTTGAAAGCTTGAAACGAACTTAGATGGTGTTCAAACGAACTTAAGCTTTGTGTCAAACGAATTTAGTACTCTTCAAACGAAGTTTAACTTCGTTGGTTGAACGAAGATAGACCATTAATCGAACGAATTTAAGTTTCAAAACCACTTTAGACATTCACTTCAAACGAATTTAATCACATTTAGGTTCAAACGATTTTTGAAAGCTTGAAACGAACTTAGATGGTGTTCAAACGAACTTAAGCTTTGTGTCAAACGAATTTAGGCCACAATAAACGAACTTAGAAGCCTTCATACGAACTTTAAGTTCGTTTGGAACAAGCAGGAACGAATTTAAGACACAATTCGACCAGAATTCATAAAACGATTTGTTCTTCGATTTTTCCAGAAATCAATCGACTTAGGCTTCATCCAAAACATGTTTTTGACACATATAAACATATTTTGATCATAATGATCGATTACAAACTCGTTTGACACCATTTAGATCCTTAATTTGCTTAAACACGTTTGAAACCCTAATTACTTCAAACCCTTATTAAAATCAGATTTGATTAACATAAAAACAACCTTTGAATCTGAAAATACAATTAACAAACCATGGATTACCTGATTGCTTAATGGCCGATCCAAATCAATACAAAAAAACACGATTGATTGACCAAAACTTGAAGATTATGCTTAAGAATTCAAGAGAGAATTGAAGAAACTTTGTGTTTGTTTTTAATTATGATTAGTGGCTGGAAACTAACCCTAGATTAGGCTAATCCCACCCTAAACCCGTTTTTAACTTTCCACCTTTGGCAAAACTAGTCCCTGAACTTCATATTGGCTTTATTTCACTTTAAAACACCTATTGGGGATACATACAACACACTAAAGCACTTTCGCACACTACATAGGCCTTTTACACATCATTTAATCCACTTTATTGTCACTCATTAAAGATAATTAAATCTCACATATAGGGCACATACACACATATTTCCACATAAACATATCACGGACTTAGAATTTGACCTAACGACGTTAGTCAACATATACGTTTAAGTTTTGGGATGTTACATAAATATCACAGGTCATCATGCTTCCTCTACTTATCGACCATACTTCTCCTCTTTATTAAAGCTAGCTTCCATCGGGGGTTGGGCGTATACCGCTTTCTCTTAGCTTAGTTGATATGCTCTACTAATAGCTTGTCTTTCGATAGAGGTTTTCCAATTGGTATTCAGAGAATAACGTGTGGAGCGCCGTAAAGATGAATACCTCCAGAACTACACCTTGTAGATGACGTCAATGCCTTCACTTTACCGTTTCCTTTACTTTACTTTCTACTCCAAATCTGTAACACCCGTTTCGTAAAAATATGGATTTCCAAAAATTTCGCCTAACGGCGTTAAATCATGCGGAAACGATTTAGGAAAATACTCAACTAAGGAAAACAGTTGAGAAAACATTGGTGGTGTTACTAATAGCATCAAATCTGTAATAAAAGAAATCCATAAGATTGCCCAACATAAAGCAATCATAACATAGTCATTACATAAGTTCCATAAAGGAAATCAATAACATAAGGTCTATGCGAAGCTATTGGGTAAACTAAAGCCAGCTTGATCATCTACCCATCTCTCGCCAAAGCTTCACACGTCATCTCACTGCCTAACCTGAGGGGTATCAACACATTAAAAGAAACAAGTGTTAGCTATAAAGCTAAGTAAGATAACACCAGGTTTAAGCAAAACATTTCATCCATTTAAATCGTCAGGCATGACGTACCTATTACCACCGTCAGGCACCATTTATACGTACCTATTACCACCGTCAGGCACCATTTATACGTACCTATTACCACCGTCAGGCACCATTTATACGTACCTATTACCACCGTAAGGCACGATGTACCTATTACCACCGTCAGGCATGACGTACCTATTACCACCGTCAGGCACCATTTATACGTACCTATTACCACCGTCAGGCATGACGTACCTATTACCACCGTCAGGCACCATTTATACGTACCTATTACCACCGTCAGGCACCATTTATACGTACCTATTACCACCGTCAGGCACCATTTATACGTACCTATTACCACCGTCAGGCACCATTTATACGTACCTATTACCACCGTCAGGCACCATTTATACGTACCTATTACCACCGTCAGGCATGACGTACCTATTACCACCGTCAGGCACCATTTATACGTACCTATTACCACCGTCAGGCACCATTTATACGTACCTATTACCACCGTCAGGCACCATTTATACGTACCTATTACCACCGTCAGGCATGACGTACCTATTACCACCGTCAGGCACCATTTATACGTACCTATTACCACCGTCAGGCACCATTTATACGTACCTATTACCACCGTCAGGCATGACGTACCTATTACCACCGTCAGGCACCATTTATACGTACCTATTACCACCGTCAGGCACCATTTATACGTACCTATTACCACCGTCAGGCACGATGTACCTATTACCACCGTAAGGCACTATGTACCTATTACCACCGTAGGCATTACATACCTATAACCACCGTCAGGCATGACGTACCTATTACCACCGTCAGGCATGACGTACCTATTACCACCGTCAGGCACCATTTATACGTACCTATTACCACCGTCAGGCATGACGTACCTATTACCACCGTCAGGCATGACGTACCTATTACCACCGTCAGGCACCATTTATACGTACCTATTACCACCGTCAGGCATGACGTACCTATTACCACCGTCAGGCACCATTTATACGTACCTATTACCACCGTCAGGCACCATTTATACGTACCTATTACCACCGTCAGGCATGACGTACCTATTACCACCGTCAGGCACCATTTATACGTACCTATTACCACCGTCAGGCACCATTTATACGTACCTATTACCACCGTCAGGCATGACGTACCTATTACCACCGTCAGGCACCATTTATACGTACCTATTACCACCGTCAGGCACCATTTATACGTACCTATTACCACCGTCAGGCACCATTTATACGTACCTATTACCACCGTCAGGCACCATTTATACGTACCTATTACCACCGTCAGGCACCATTTATACGTACCTATTACCACCGTAAGGCACGATGTACCTATTACCACCGTAAGGCACGATGTACCTATTACCACCGTAAGGCATGACGTACCTATTACCACCGTCAGGCATTACATACCTATAACCACCGTCAGGCATGACGTACCTATTACCACCGTCAGGCATGACGTACCTATTACCACCGTCAGGCACCATTTATACGTACCTATTACCACCGTCAGGCATGACGTACCTATTACCACCGTCAGGCATGACGTACCTATTACCACCGTCAGGCACCATTTATACGTACCTATTACCACCGTCAGGCACCATTTATACGTACCTATTACCACCGTCAGGCACCATTTATACGTACCTATTACCACCGTAAGGCACGATGTACCTATTACCACCGTCAGGCATGACGTACCTATTACCACCGTCAGGCACCATTTATACGTACCTATTACCACCGTCAGGCATGACGTACCTATTACCACCGTCAGGCATGACGTACCTATTACCACCGTCAGGCACCATTTATACGTACCTATTACCACCGTCAGGCACCATTTATACGTACCTATTACCACCGTCAGGCACCATTTATACGTACCTATTACCACCGTCAGGCACCATTTATACGTACCTATTACCACCGTAAGGCACGATGTACCTATTACCACCGTCAGGCATGACGTACCTATTACCACCGTCAGGCATGACGTACCTATTACCACCGTCAGGCACCATTTATACGTACCTATTACCACCGTCAGGCATGACGTACCTATTACCACCGTCAGGCACCATTTATACGTACCTATAACCACCGTCAGGCATGACGTACCTATTACCACCGTCAGGCACCATTTATACGTACCTATTACCACCGTCAGGCACCATTTATACGTACCTATTACCACCGTCAGGCACCATTTATACGTACCTATTACCACCGTAAGGCACAGGTTATGCATAACACTTATCATCTATTTAGCTCGAGCATTTATCATATTTAGTTTAGATTTCCACCTTTAACCTAAACTAATCCATACTATCATCTTTTCACGTTAGGGCCCTTAAAACGTGCACGTGTCATGGCAACCTAAAAAGGTCTAGTGTTCTAGATGAACAAGCCACATATACATGCACATAACAACATTACAACATATCATTAACCACCGTTCATCATAACATATCATATCGTAAACATATCATTAACCACCGTTCATCATAACATTTCATATCGTAACCACATGTACGGGGAAACATTTTAGGCATAAACATCGTCATCATTAATCCCCGAGTACCTCCCATATCAACCCAACCACCTGTGAGTTATACATTACTGTTATGGAGGTTATAGTTTACGAACCATTTTCGTTGCACCCTCAGCGTGACAAAAGTAGTGTATCTTACCTGTTGGGAGTGTGCGCGCGTAATGAAAGGCTAAAAGTGCTTAACAATAATCCCCGACACCTAAGATACATTAATATACAAAATATAAGTCATTTGGGACCCAAACAAACTTTAAAACGAACTTAGGTTTGTTCTTACGAACTTAGACTCACTGAACGAACTTAGTTGCCTTCAAACGAATTTAGGACATACTGAACGAACTTAGAAATGCCCAAATGAACTTAGAACATTTCAAACGAAGTTAGCCAGAACGAAGATAACCAGAACGAAGATAACCAGAACGAAGATTATCTTCGCTAGTACAAAATCAGACTCAGCTAACGAATTTAAAGTAATTTCGTCCAGATTTCAAATATGGCCAAGTTCTTCGATTTTTCCAAAACAAACGACTTGGGCTTCACCCAAAACATGATTTTGACATTGTTAAACATATTTTGATCATTCATATCGATTACAAACTCGTTTGACACCGTTTAGAACATTAATTAATCAAAACATAATATGAACCCTAATTAAACAAAAACCCTTTTAAAATCAGATTTGAATCCTTTAATTATCACCTTTGAATCTGAAATATACGTAGTAGATCGTTGATTACCTGAACAACAAGTGACCGATCCAATCCAATTACAAAAACACTCGAATGATTAACCAAAAACCTTGAAGATTTGCTTAAGAATTTAATTTGGGAATTAGAGAGGCTGTGTGTATGTTTCTAATTAGATTAGAGGCTGCCAAATTAACCTAGATTAGTCTAATCCCTTTCTTAACCCGTTTTTAACTTTCTAACATTGGCAAAATTGGTCCCTGGACTTCATATCGACTTTATTTCGCTTAAAAACACTTATTGGGGATACATATAACACACTAAAGCACTTTCACACACTACAAAGGCCTTTTACACATCATTAAATCTACTTTATTGTCACTCATTAAAGATAATTAAATCTCACATATAGGGCACATAAACATATAAACACACATTTCCACACAAACGTATCACGGACTTATAATTTGACCTAACGACGTTAGTCAACATGAATGATTAAGTTTTGGGATGTTACAAAATCACCTTCAATGATGCTAGTGAATAACTCTTCTTGGACGATAAAGTATAATCTTGCGTTTCATACTCCTTGTTCGAGTATCTTCTTTTGTTGTGATTACCCCCTTAACATTTTTCCTCTAGAAAAATGTAAGGGATTTACATCTCTTCACTTCATTTACCTTCCTTGACGACCTTCAATTCACCAAATTCCTTATTCCTTGGTGTAACAAATCTCCATCTACTTGGGTATTTTGAAAAAGAAAAGGATAGCTTGGAATCCTTTTAGTTACTCTTTAATCTTGAGGGTTACTCGACACATCCTAATATCTTATTGTCCTTAATTACTTTCCTTCTTCCTATTACCTTCATTTTCCAACATTGCTAGTGATCTTCCCCCAGTTCTAGGGGAGTCCTTATACTTAACCAAAGGTGACCTTCATGTCACACGACCTTCCTTTCGTCAGCCGCTAAATTTTTCCTTTTGGTCGATCAACATAGATAGGGAAGGCCTTCAATTCTTTCTCCAGGTTAAGGCTTAGTATACTCTTCGATTTGTACTATGACTGACACACATCATATCTCCTACGTCCTACTTCATATACGTGATCCAATAGCATCTTCTATGCCATATAGTTATCCCAAGTATTTCACTTATGGACAACTGATGTATGAACGTCTTTCGCATCCATTAATGTCGCAGCGAGAGCAGGGTACTACTTACTCGATTTCGCCGTTGCGGAGTGTCGCGTAAGTGAATTGTATGTTGTTAGGTTACTAACTTTTGAAGAGAAGCGGTGGTGACCATTACTTTGAATAATCAAGGATATAGAATTTGGTTTCGAATGAATGAAATAGGAAATATAAAAACAAAAGAATCATTAAGGCTCAAATCAGACTCCTTGCGTGAGTTAAAGAAATCACTTCTATGTCTTTCGTTTCCCAATGGACTCCAACTTTCAATGACGTCAATATATGTCGCACCGACTTAGATAATATAGATAAATGTTCGCGTATACGTGTTAGAATAGAAATATCACACCAAATTTCAGGGTTACCATTCTCAGGACGTGTGGTCTAGAATATATGGGAATGCGTCCTACTAGTGTCGCCGTATCGTTATATGGCTTAAAAAACTGCTCTCCATTCATATGTCTCCAACTTCATTCGACGTTTACATATGTTTCACACCATTTCAGATCCAATACAAAGGTTATGCGTAGTTTCTAAGAGGATAGAGTCGCGTCATATCTTGGGACTACAATTCTCAGAGTATATCGTCCAACGTTCATGAGAAGATGCTCCACCGATGATATCGCGTTGTCGTATGTCCATAATGAATAGTGGTGTCATAAGAAATAGGATGTGGGATAATTTCAAAAGAGTACGAGTGAACGAATATTGGATTGGAGGGGTACTTAATGACAACTTTCATACTTAGGAAATTTCTAATTCATTTTGCATTTCTCAGGGACAATCACTAGTTCTCGAGCGGTCATATCTCAACGCACAATATCTATCTTTATAGTAAGGACTAACCACATTATCATCATATCTAGCAGGTACTAGTTCTCAATAGTCAAATCTTAGAGCATAATAACTATCTCAATAATAAGGCACAACTATATAATCATTGAATCGTTCATGCACTAGCCCTCAATTAGCTCAACCTTAGGGCGCAATAATTATCTCAATGGAAAGGCATGACTACTAAATCATCAAAATATTCACGCACTAGTTTCCAGTAGCTCAATCTTATGGGTGAAGGCTTTAATATCTCTGTTGTCCATAAAATTTTCCTATCAACTCGTCATGCTCATATTCTGTTTTTTTTCTTCAAATCAATCATAAATAATCAACATCATTACTCAATAATTTGAACAAGTCATATCCCAAAATTATTTCGTGCCTCATAGTAATCTCATTATTTTAAAGTGCATATGCAACTTAAAGTTCAACATCATGAATCATAAGGCTTTTACGCATGCATTTCTCCCATAATTTCCACATTGCACATTCCAAACTTTCACATTGCACATTACAACTTTCACATTGCACATTACAACTTTCACATTGCACACTATAAGCTTTCACATTGCAATCAAATCATGCCCAAATTCACATGTTATAGCATAGAGTAGCATGTATCAACGAATATCTTTCAATCTTATATTCATTTCACTTCTAATGTGAAAAAAGGGGAATCCTACTAAACTAGCATAATCCTCAAGTAAAGCAAGTCTCGAATCGTTATATATGCTTAGGTGAATGTTTAAATGCAACAAGTATTCACATAAAAACGCGTTTAATAAGGATTTTTTTTTTTTTTTGAAAAGGAATCCTTTTGAACATAAGTCCAAGTGGCCGTTTGAGTTTTACATGGTCCTCTCATAATTAAACGTAGTTCATGACCTACGTTTAATTAGGGTCCTACCATGTAAAGCTCAAACTAATCCGCTTAACCTTATGCTCGACTCGACTATAAAAATTCGTTTTGGAAAGTGGCTATAGTTTAGAAATTCCCGGAGGAACCCCAATGTTCTCTATAACCTGGCTCTGATACCATTTTCTGTAACACCCCAACTAAGGCGGAACAATGAGATGTACAGAAAGTCGAGTATTCAAAACAAAGGGTTATAAATAACATTCACCATAACTTTATTTAATAAAAGAATTTTACAAATGCACAAGCATGTGAACCAATCCCCAAGTACAATGCGTCCACCGCACTTGGATATTAAGTCCATGAGACAATTAACAAATACGTGAAACGATATTCTACAATGATCAAGGCAGATTCCATTGCCCATCACAAGGTTTGATCTTTGACTCCAAAGTGCAATGCAAACAATCATGGTGCATACATTTCCTCAAGGCTAATGCTAAATCCTGAAAAACATGAAGAAAAAGTGTCAACTACGAAAACGTAGTTGGTGAGTGCATAGGTTTGCAAGTAAATCTCGTTACATATCCATTTCAAAACAAACTTAGAAAATATATTATTTCATGTCAATTAACCCAAACCACATGACCGACAAAAATTCCCATATCAAACCATCAAGTTTTCAAAATACCATAACGTCACTTCAAAGAGTTGAGAAATCCATGGTAAATTATAAAGTTCTCATTTGTCACATTTATCGTGAGAGAAAAATATATCGATCGATTAATCATTCATCATACCAAAACCATTCGGTCATCAATACTTCAATATCGCCAATTTCAACAACTTTCGAGATTCCATACAAGGTCCAATAACCCAAACCACATGACCGATAAAAATTCCCATATCAAACCATCAAGTTTTCAAAATACCATAACGTCACTTCAAAGAGTTGAGAAATCCATGGTAAATTATAAAGTTCTCATTTGTCACATTTATCGTGAGAGAAAAATATATCGATCGATTAATCATTCATCATACCAAAACCATTCGGTCATCAATACTTCAATATCGCCAATTTCAACAACTTTCGAGATTCCATACAAGGTCCAATACCCAAACCGTATTTTCAATCCATAATATCCAACCATAAGTAATAATCAATAATATTTAGCCAAAGGCATAATTTGATTAGTAAATGCTTGAGCCACTACTAAGACCATTTCCTGTCCCAACCAACATAGTATTTCTGTCAATCAAGTGCAATTAATAAGGAAGGGGATCGTGCCATGGAGACGACCGCCTAATATAAAGTAGATTAGAGCACCGCTCGGGTCGGACTAGCAATGAAAGTGGCCACAAAGGCAACCAACATTCCACCGTTACCTATTTTAGTGGGTGAGTGGACGACTCCTAGTTGCGCAACGCTCTAACTACAGGCCTCCCCTTTCGGAGTTAATAGTAGTGTACTGAAGTGATACAGTTTGACAGAACTCAAGCTCATCATATAACTTATAACACATTGAACATACAATATATCCCATTTCATAATCATTCTTTCAAGAATCATTCATATATATAAAGCAATTTTATTTATCATGCTTTTCACCCCGAAAGTAAAACACATAAAAGAGTTTGAAAGGGGGCTATGACTCACCTTGATATGCCGCATATTATATTCACTTATCCAAAATGGGTACTTCCCATCTATAGCTTCCTTGATCATATATTCCATCATGGTCCTCAACCATACTCAAAGCCAAGACTATCCCTACGAGAGGACTAATATATGTAAGTTCCTATCTTAAGCCATCACTTAGAAATGCCACTTTCATTATGTTGTCATCAATTATGGGATCCAAGTGTATTGCTAATATTCACATCTTTTTGGTTGTAGGGATTGTTGGTGAAAAAGGTCACTTTCAATATACATGTAGTTATAAGTTGTTAGAGTTTCGGTAACTTGCCTTCATTTGTGGTTTCGTTTGGCATCTTAGGTTATCATATGAGAATGCCATATTAAGTTATATTATCCTTATTCATCATTTGATGTGTAACCGATTTTAGCACGAATTAGCATTTGTGATATCAATTTATAGTTTGGTTAACGTAATTACTTATGTCCATTTCACTTAATTATCTTTTGTGTTACTTTGATTTCGCTTATCTTTCAAACTCACATAATTCTAGATATGTCTTATGATTATCCAGGTTTATGAAATTCGTTTAGGTGTTATGGGCCATCACCAATTGGGCCTAAGTGTTATGGGCTTTTAAGTGACTTGGGCTTAATTTAGTTATTGGGCTTAACCTTATTTGGGTTATGTGCTTAATGGGTTATATTGGTTGTTGGGCTACATGGTTTATTGGGCCCAGTGGGCCTACTGATTTATGGTTCAAAGGGTTTATTATTTGGGCCGGGTTAGCCCATTATGGTCCGTAGTGTATCTTTTAGCCCATTACACAAATTATTGGTTTACTTCTGAATTTTTCGTTTTTACTTCACATTTTTATGAAATGTTGGATACTGTTTTGGGGTTAAACCGAATTATTTGGACCCTCCTGATTTTTATACAATAACCAATATGTGTTGTTAGGACCAGTTCACCTGGAACTGGCAAGTCACCAGTTTACACTTGCCAGTCACCAGTTGCATCTGGAGACTAGTGAAACTGGTGACCAAGAAGATTTGTCCAGAAATATATTGAAGTCCAGTTGCATCGTACAGTTAACGCAACTGAAGACTTCCTCCAGTTGAGAACTGACCAAGTTGAAGAAGCATTCCAGTTGAAGTCGAAGACAACAAATGGAAGATAGAGAATGACAATGGCAGCGAAGCCCAGTTGGCATTCTAGTCAGTTACAAACTGGAGACCATAAGTGGAAAGCCCTTACAAAGCTTTACACTGATTACGAGGAATTAACTTGTATACTTTATGTACCTTTACCCGGATAATAAGCCTTGTCTTATTATTTAAGTAATAAAAGGTACATAAAGGTGGTTGAGTAAAGTCACTTTAACATGCGACTTTACACTGCCTTTTAAGGAATTAAATGCAATTCCTTAAATGCTCCCAACCACATTTGTACGGCCAAAGTTAACATCCCAATGTTAACTTTGCCTATAAATACAAGTCATTGCACAACCAAGAATATCACTTCTTCGAATAAACTTCGATAGAATTCACACTTTGTAAACCTGCAATATTCTTGGCGAACTTGTGCAATATTCTCTCAATCGCTAAAAGGAACATTTCACAACTTTAAGTGTTTAGATTGTCTTGAGAAATTCCGAGTGTAGATCAATTGTATTTCATAGGTTGTTAGGATATTTACATTCGTGTATTATCTTGGTTCCGCATCAACCTTGTAATTTGTTTAACTTCAATAAATAAATTACACATTGAAAACTACATATTGTCTCATCAAGTTATCTTACAAGTTATTTGTAGTATTGCATTGTTCTTTACTTATTGTCATTTATATAAGTAATCTATCTAGAACTTGGTATATACACACTGCAACTGGTCGTCTCCAGTTCAGTACATATATTGCAAAGTAACTCCACCATCGACATAGAGGTGTCTTCAGTAGTACCATCTAACGAGTTGGGACTTACAAGTGGTATCAGAGCAGAAGGCTAATAAACTTGCCTAGATCTGCTAGGATGAACACTACTGAAGGTGGAGATGGTTCTGGTTCAGGTGAAAACCCCTTGAATAACAACGCACAACCTTTTCAAAATGTTAACACCAACCCTCCTCCTCCTACTGCCCCAAACCATGTCCATGTACACTATTCTAACACTCCTGTTCCAAAATTTGATGGAAACAGTGAGACATTCGGTACATGGAAGGCTAGAATGCTTTTGCATTTTGGTGGGATTGAAAGGTATATGTTGAAAATCCTTAAGGATGGACCATATATACCCATGTCCTTTGGGGTCAGTCCTCTTCTTGATCCACCTGGAAGAAGAGGTTTAAGAGAAAAGCCTGAAGACCATTGGTCTGATGAGGATCGTAGACTTGTTGATCTGGACACCAGACTCAAGAACATGATCCTTGGGGATGTCCCTGAAGACCTAATTCCAACACTTGTGCTGTTCCCCAGTGCAAAATCAATGTGGGATGAATTAGTGATTCAGTTTGAAGGAGGTGATGACACTATTGTCACCAGAAAAGTTGCCTTGAACAAGAAGTATGAATCCTTCTTTGCCTTGCCCAATGAAAGTCTAACTGGTACATACACCAGATTTTCCAGCCTCATTAATCAGCTGAGAGGCTTGGGTGTAGAGAAGGATAAGGATATTCTTCTTGAGAAGTTTTGTGATATTCTTCTTGAGAAGTTTTGTGATATTCTTCCTTCCAAATGGGAAAACATGGTTCTTGTCTTGAGACAAGGTAAAACCTTGCACACCCATACTCTTGCATCGCTCTATGGAGCCTTCAGATTCACTGAAGATAATAATGCTGCAAGACTGGTGGCTGAGCAAGATGCCATAAACCATGCCCAGAGTCCCAAGGTTGCTAGTGTAACTGAGCGACCTTGTGCTGCTTTAATGTCTGCAGAGAGTGTCCAGGTACACTCGATGAAAGAGATGTTAAACAGTTTCTTGAACTCTGGACTGACCACTGAAAACAGTGATGGTTGTAATGAAACTGACGATGATGATCTGGTCGCCATGATTGCTAAAACCTTTAACAGGTTTAAGCATAAATCTAAAAGATTTAATGGCCCCAACAATGCTTCCAGCTCCAGCTCTCTGGATAAGACCAATCTTATATGCTATAAGTGTGGCAAGAAAGGTCATTTTATGAAGGAATGCAGATCTAGTCAGTTGAACAACTATACTGGCCCCTCTGTCCCTAATTTCAATCGGCCTGATGATAGATACAAAGCTAAATACAAGAAGCTTAAGGCCCAGATTGCCCCCCTGTCCATGGAAAATAAAAAGGATCAGTGCTTAATTGCACAAACTGAGGGAAAATGGGAGTACTCTGATGACTCATCTGATGATGAAGAAGAGGAAAGGGACATGTGTTTCATGGCCTTGGAAGATCAACAACAGCAACACGTGGTGAAAGAAGATGTCATCTCTGGAAGATGGGTGGACATCATACTGAAGAAGGTATGTGACTATGATAACCAGGTTGACCCTGAACTAAAACTGGACCTGGCTAAATCATTAAGTGGTGATTTGGCATTTGTGGAAACTGTAAGAGCTGATAGTGAAAGATATCTTGACACTATCCTAATTGAACTGAACAATGTTAAACCATAACTAAATGATTTACAAAGTGTCCAGTTGGCTCTCAAGGAGTCAGTTTTAAAGATTGAGGCTTTAGAACTTGATAATCAAAAACTATTTTCTGATCTTGAAAAAGAACAAAAGATTATCAAGTCATGGGTAAAAGCATCTGGCAAAAACTATGATGCATTTTCAAGAACTATCGATGCCCAGAAGAATGCATGGAAATCTGGAGATCTGGAGATGGCAGCTCTCATACCAGACCTTCATGTATTGCCTCCAGCTCTCAAGGTTGAAACACCTTATGATCAACCTGAAGCTGTTAAAACTGAAACCTTTGAGACCACCCCCATTGAGGTTAAAACTGGAGCCAAACAGGCTAAAGCTCTGGTCAAAAAGGCTACTGGTAACAAGCCTTTACCTCAAAAGTCTAAGGTGCCCAAGACCCGACAGACTAAATCTCCAGTTGAACCAAGGTCCAAGGTTCAACTGCCTGAAGAAAATAATATTTTGGTTAAACTGGAAAGTCAACTCCAACTTTTGTCTCGACAGGTTCAGAGTTGTACTGCCCGAATTAACAATCTGGAAGGAGGTTCATTACCTCCAGTTTTCAAACAAAATATTAATCCACTCTCTTTAATACCGAAACAAAAGAATGTTCCATCTGGAACAAAATCTGGTAAAAATAAAGGGAGTAAGTATCTAATACCAATCGTTTTTACTCCTGCACCTGGATCTAGTGAAAAAGGTCCAGATGCAGCCTCCAGTCAAAAAGGCTACTGGTAACAAGCCTTTACCTCAAAAGTCTAAGGTGCCCAAGACCCGACAGACTAAATCTCCAGTTGAACCAAGGTCCAAGGTTCAACTGCCTGAAGAAAATAATATTTTGGTTAAACTGGAAAGTCAACTCCAACTTTTGTCTCGACAGGTTCAGAGTTGTACTGCCCGAATTAACAATCTGGAAGGAGGTTCATTACCTCCAGTTTTCAAACAAAATATTAATCCACTCTCTTTAATACCGAAACAAAAGAATGTTCCATCTGGAACAAAATCTGGTAAAAATAAAGGGAGTAAGTATCTAATACCAATCGTTTTTACTCCTGCACCTGGATCTAGTGAAAAAGGTCCAGATGCAGCCTCCAGTTCAACACCTCAACAATCAACTGTGACTTCTGTAGAGAAGTCCAGTGAACCCATCAAGAAAAGATGGGTTCACAAAAGGAACTAATGATTTTTGTGTGTGTGTAGGGCGATCGAAAGAAGAATATCTGGTATCTGGACAGCGCTGCTGGCCGGACTATGACCGGATGTAAGCCCCTACTGGAAGAGTTCACTGTCCAAGATGGACCGACAGTGACGTTTAGTAACGATCAATCTGGAAAGACTGAAGGATATGGTGTGCTCAATAATGGACAAGTCGAATTCAAAAGAGTTGCATTTGTAAATGGTTTGAAATACAACCTGATCAGTGTAAGCCAACTTTGTGATGATGGCTTCAGAGTTTTGTTCGATATTGCACAAGGCACTATATTTAACAAGGATTGGAAAGTAGTGATGATTGCACCAAGAAAAGGAAATGTGTACATCATGGATATGGAACCAGCTCAAAAAGAGCAATGTTTCTATACCAAAGCTGATGAGGACACCAACTGGCTATGGCATAAAAGGTTATCCCACCTTAATTTCAAACACATTAACAAGTTGTCTCGCAAACAACTGGTTGATGGGATACCTCAAATTTCCTTCAATAAGGAAAAGCCATGTCCAGGGTGTGAGATGGGTAAGCAAAAGAGAGCCAGTTTTAAAACTAGGCAAAATTTTAGCATCACTGAACCTCTTCACATGCTACATATGGATCTTTTTGGTCCAGTGAATGTTCAAACTAGAGCTGGAAAGAAGTACACTCTAGTTGTGGTTGATGAATTCACCAGATATTGCTGGGTGGTATTCATCAGATCCAAAAGTGATGCACCTGCTGAAATCATCTCTCTTATCAAAAGAATTGAGCTCAAGTATACTCGAAAAGTTTGTCAGTTGCGAAGTGATAATGGTACTGAATTCCAAAATAAGGTACTTGAAACATTTTGCAATGACACTGGCATCTCTCAAAACTTCTCATCAGTTCACTCTCCAGAGCAAAATGGAGTTGTGGAAAGAAAGAATCGTACACTGATAGAAGCAGCCAGAAGTATGCTATCTGAATCTGGTTTTCCCACTAGTTTTTGGGCTGAGGCAGTTGCAACTGCTTGTCACACCCAAAACCAGTCAGTCTACATCAAGAGACATAAGAAGACTGCCTATGAAGTACTCAGGAATCGTAAACCAAATATTGGATATTTCCATGTATTTGGTTGTCCAGTTTATATCTTGAACGATTCCAGTCAGCTTGGAAAGTTTGATGCAAAAGCTGATGAAGGGGCATTTTTAGGCTATTCAGATATTCGAAAGGCCTTTAGAGTTTATAATTATAGACTCCAAAAGGTTCATGAGACAATTCATGTCACATTCGATGAATCAACTGAAGCAATCAACAAGAGACCAAGCCTTGATTTTACTCCAGTCATTCCAATCAATTTTGGTGAAACTGACCAAGTTCATCGGTCAGTTGTTTCACCAGAAAATGCTTCCAGTTACAACAAACTGGAACCAGTTAAGAAGAAGAAAAGCACCAGTGACACATCATTCTATCCCGCCATCAATTTTAACTTACCACAAGAATTGGTGATTGGATCGGATGTACGTGCCACTCCAATATCAGCACCAGTTCAAACACCTACTTCTCCAGTTCTTCATGAAATGCCTTCTAATGAGGAATTTCATGATGCTAATCGAGACCTCATTGACTCTGATGAGGATGTAGAAGTTGTTTGGATTGATCCTTCTCCAGAAGCTGTTGCAACTGAAGAAGATCGCCAGGTGACTTGCACTGATATTGTAGTTCACCAGCCTAGTCAATACACTAGATGGACTCGAGCCCATCCAATTGAACAAATTGTGGGTGATCCAACTAGTGGGGTACAGACTAGAAGAGCCACTAGTGAGCAATGCTTAAACGTCACCTTCTTATCTTTAATTGAACCAAAGAAGATTGACGAGGCTTTGGCAGACCCAAGCTGGGTGGAAGCTATGCAAGAAGAGCTCCTCCAGTTTGAAAGGAACAATGTTTGGGAGCTTGTTCCTTGTCCACCAGGGTTAAAGAAAGAACCTATTGGTACCAGATGGGTCTACCGAAACAAAATGGATGAAGATGGCCATGTTTTAAGAAACAAGGCCAGACTAGTTGCCCAGGGTTACTGTCAAGCAGAGGGCGTTGACTTTGATGAAACTTTTGCTCCAGTTGCAAGACTTGAAGCCATAAGAATATTTCTGGCTTATGCAGCCCATCTGCAGTTCAAGGTCTTCCAGATGGATGTCAAAAGTGCGTTCCTTAATGGAACATTGGAAGAAGAAGTTTATGTTAAGCAGACTCCAGGTTTCATCGATGAGAAGCATCCACATTGGGTCTATAGATTGAACAAAGCTTTGTATGGTCTAAGACAAGCCCCAAGAGCCTGGTATGATACTTTAACTAAACATCTTCTTAAAAATGGCTTTCAAAGAGGTGCAATAGATAATACCTTGTTTATCTTGAAAGAAAGAGGTAATATCTTATTGGTACAAATTTATGTTGATGACATTATTTTTGGTTCAACTGATGATGCAATGTGTAAAAAGTTTTCTAAAATCATGTCATCTGAGTATGAGATGAGTTTAATGGGTGAATTAACATTTTTCTTAGGTCTTCAGATTAAGCAAACTGAAAATGGAATTTTCATAAACCAAGGAAAATATGTCAGAGATTTGTTAAGAAAATACAAATATGATTCAATCCCATCGAAAAACACACCTATTGCAGCACCATTGAATTTGGACTCTGACCCAACTGGCAAACCAGTTAACATAACTGACTATAGAGGTATGGTTGGTTCACTGATGTACTTAACTGCCAATCGACCAGATATAATGTTTGCAACATGTTTATGTGCCAGGTTTCAGGCTAACCCTAAAGAATCACATTTACACGCTATAAAGCGTATCTTTAGATACCTGAAAGGGTGTCCTAATTTTGGTCTTTGGTACCCCAAAGGCTCAGGATTAGATCTAATGGGTTATTCAGATTCAGATCATGCAGGTTGTAAGATAGATAGAAAATCAACAACTGGTGGTTGTCATTTCCTTGGAGGAAAACTGGTAAGTTGGACCAGCAAGAAGCAGACTTCAGTCTCTATGTCCACTGCCGAGGCAGAGTACATTTCTGCGGCCAGTTGCTGTGCCCAGATTCTCTGGATCAAGAACCAGTTACTAGATTATGGTCAAAAGTTTACTAAGACCCCAATATTTTGTGACAACACCAGTGCAATTGCTATATCTCACAACCCAGTGATGCACTCCAAAACAAAGCATATTGACATCAGGTATCATTTCATTCGTGATCATGTTATGAAAGGAGATATTGAAATTCATTTCATCCCCACTGACAAACAGTTAGCTGATGTTTTTACCAAACCTCTCGATGAGAAAACCTTTAAACATCTCATCAGCGAACTGGGTATGTTAAACCCTTAACTGGAGCTTTCTTTGTTATTGAACGCGTCAGTGACACTGATGAAGTTCTCCAGTTGAGGAGGTCCAGATAATCTTTGCTCGTCAGGCTATCGAACGCCTTTGTGATACTATCTTGGCACTAATTGATTTCTGGATCATCATTTTAGGGGGAAAGACTCAAAATAATTTTCTGACTAAAATTCGTTTTTGTTTGAAAATGCAACTGGAGAACTCTCCAGTTGGAAACTGATACTGGACTGATCCTCCAGTGACCAGGTTCAGTCTTTGTCTAAACTTTTATAACGTTACAAATACTTGGTCAATATGTGTGACACATAATGGTACTCGAGTGCTTTAAACCACTCGATATCGTGATCTGACGTGTTTAAAGCTATTTTAGTACTTGAAAACTGTTTGTATTGGGAAAACAAAAAGTGAGTGGGCTCATGGGTAAGATAAGCCGTCGTAGCATTTAATGCTGACATGGAAGCATTTAATGTTTACATGGCAAATTATTATTTTATTTCAAAATTCAAACCAACCTTGTTGAAAATATCTACAAAAAGGATTTTGTTTATTAAAATATAATTATGGTGTTTCATTGGGATCTTGAATCCCCTATATATACCCTTATTTACTCCGAACTCATTCTTTCATTTACTTCCTTCTACATTCTTTCATTTACTTCCAATCATCATCAAAATTGCTTCATTTCTTCCTTCTCTTCTTCATTTACTTCCTTTACTTCTTTCATTTACTTCCTTCTACATTCTTTCATTTACTTCCTTCTACATTCTTTCATTTACTTCCTTCTAATCTTTCATTTACTTCCTTCTACATTCTTTCATTTACTTCCTTCTACATTCTTTCATTTACTTCCTTCTACATTCTTTCATTTACTTCCTTCTACATTCTTTCATTTACTTCCTTCTACATTCTTTCATTTACTTCCTTCTACATTCTTTCATTTACTTCCTTCTACATTCTTTCATTTACTTCCTTCTACATTCTTTCATTTACTTCCTTCTACATTCTTTCATTTACTTCCTTCTACATTCTTTCATTTACTTCCTTCTACATTCTTTCATTTACTTCCTTCTACATTCTTTCATTTACTTCCTTCTACATTCTTTCATTTACTTCCTTCTACATTCTTTCATTTACTTCCTTCTACATTCTTTCATTTACTTCCTTCTACATTCTTTCATTTACTTCCTTCTACATTCTTTCATTTACTTCCTTCTACATTCTTTCATTTACTTCCTTCTACATTCTTTCATTTACTTCCTTCTACATTCTTTCATTTACTTCCTTCTACATTCTTTCATTTACTTCCTTCATCAAAATTCTTCATTTACTTCCTTCTACTTCTTTCATTTACTTCCTTCTACATTCTTTCATTTACTTCCTTCTACATTCTTTCATTTACTTCCTTCTACATTCTTTCATTTACTTCCTTCTACATTCTTTCATTTACTTCCTTCTACATTCTTTCATTTACTTCCTTCTACATTCTTTCATTTACTTCCTTCTACATTCTTTCATTTACTTCCTTCTACATTGCTTCATTTACTCCGAACTCATTCTTTCATTTACTTCCTTCTACATTCTTTCATTTACTTCCAATCATCATCAAAATTGCCTCATTTTTCTCTTTGCTTCATAAATCAAGAACCCTAATTCCATAAATTTAATTTCATTTTCCTATGGCTCCTAGATCATCTCGTTCGAGAGATGTAAATCTCTTAAATGTTCCATATGCTCCTTCACCAGATGTCAAACCGGCATCTGGTGCTCCTAGTAATGCTTCAGTCATCAAACTAAATCCTAATAATCCGATGGCTAGCTTACAAGGATCTCAAGGGTCCAATACCCTTATTGGTAGAATCCAAAAGTTTTTAAAGGATTCTCCAATAGGACCCTCATTCTCTCTAAACCCACGCAAGTTGTATCACAACTACTTGTGTGAGTTTTGGTACACTGCCAGTCTTTCTTCTGATTGTTCCTCCATCAGTTTCACTTTAAAGGATGGAACAATCCAGTGTATCTTGACCTCTGACGTATTGAGGGATGCCTTACACCTCAATTACTGGAGAGAGGGTGAATCTCCAGTCGTCTTGCCCCCAAACATAAATTTTCGTCAAGTACTTCTTGAAATGGGACACAAGGAGTGCTTGGACAATGGGGTGCTGAAAATGAAGGGTGCGATGACCATGAAGGGTCTTACACCTTCATGGAGGTATTTTTTCATCCACCTGGTGGAGAGCATGGGTGGGAGTTCTGGTGGACTTGACCAGATTAACTCCTCACAAGCAGAGATGGCTTACTGCTTGTGGAACGGATTGAGAGTGGACTTTGCAGACATTTTGTATAGAAGCCTAGTACAAAAGCTGAAGGGCTCCAGGGGTGTTTGTATCCCCTTTTCAAGGTTCCTTTCTCTTTGTTTTAAGCATATTCTGGGCAGAGAAGCATATAATAGTACAGATTCACCGTACACTGCTCCAGATATGCTAAGGAATCTAGACTCTCTGGTACCTGAAGCTGGAGAGGTCGAATTTCCAGAGCGAATGCAACTGGCATTTGCTAAAACTGATGCACCTTTGGAAAGTGAGTCAGAAAGACAACTGGGCGGGCCTCAAAATAATGAGGGACCCTCCAGTTCGTCTCAAGTTGTGGTTGAGGATAGAGCAACCATAACTGAAGCAACTCCAATCACGTCTATCCCTGGTGAAGATACTTCGGTATCTGATCCTTCAACAGATGCACCCATCCAGGAAACTGGGGAAGGTCATCTGGAGACTGTCCAGGAAACTGAACAGCCCTCTGTCACATTCATGGATCTGGACATGGGTGTTAATGACGAGGAAATCCTTATAGAATCTTCGGATTCTGAAGGTACTGAAACAGACTTGGAGATTCTTGATGCTTCTGTACAAGCTCAAGACCCTTCATCTCCAGTCTTAACTCCAGACGCATCAATTTCACTTTCACCCCCCCAAGAAAATGTGCCTATTGATATATCTTTACCAACATATACCGCTCCTTCACCAACTGGGCAATTCTCATTTGCTCGAGAAATGCCCCCACCACCGTCACCGTTGTTCACACCTGAGCATTCTCAGCATGAACAACACATTGTTTTTCCAGTCCTTTCTTCATCCACCACTCCAATTATATCTTCAACTGCTGGTTTGACAACTGGGGAGACTTCCTTAAGTTTGCCTCCTCCAGTTGCTCCAGTAGTAACTGCTAGTGGTCCAGTGACACCTTTTCCTTTGTCACTGGACAGTCAAGTTGTCTCAATTCAAGCCGATCTCCAAAACCTTCTAACCAGGGTGGAGGAGATTCAGAAGACACTTGACAAAAACACCAAGTCTTTCTCCAGATACCACAAGGACTCCTTAACAAATATCAAGGTGGTTGATCTGGGGATAAACAAGTTTTCATCAAATGAAGACTTGGTGTTCAACAAATTAAATGAGTTGGTCACTGGCTGCAACAATCTGGCTGGTACTTTAAAGGAAGCCTTTGACCTAACTCACTCCAAGGTTACATCTTCAATCTCCAACTTGCTAGGAAATACTGTCAGAACTTCAGAAGTTGATTTGAAAGAGATTGAAAGGCAGGTGAAGGAACTTGTTGAAAAACCTGGCCTAGATGTAACTGGACTTGGAGAGCAGTTGATGACTTCGGTTGGTCAGAAAATAGAGGATATGTTGGGTGCTAGAGAAGAACATTTGATTGAAAGGGTGATGTCTGAGATCACCAAGCTGGCCACTCCTCAGGTTGATCTGGCCCCACTCACCAGTGAGATCAACCAGTTGAGAGGCAGCATTGAGAATTTGAACACCCAAGTATCTCTCCATGCTGAATCTTTGAACAAACTGACAACTGAAGTCGAAAATCTGAAGAAGAAGGATGAAGAGGTAAAGGACAAGGTGGTTGCTGGTCTTGATGAAGATTCTAAGCTTTTAAATGCATTAAAAACTAGTCAAGAACAAGTTGTTGCAAATGTTTTGACCCAGTAAAAGGAGACCAACCACTTATGGAGGTCCTTCAGGATGATGTGTGGAATCTTTAAGGAGTGCAAGAACTTACAATCATGGCAGCCTCTTGACCGGTTGCCATCTCACCCCTCTGAATGGGAAGGTATTCAGGCAGGTCTAGATGCTGCCAAGGGGGAAAGAAGTCAAGTCCTTGCACCAGTTGCATCTGGAAGAACCTCAACTGGAAGAGAATTGATTGTGGCTACCAGTACTGAAGCTGGTGAGCAAAGAGTGGGTGGATCTGGTGATGTTGGAGATAGGGGGAATGTTGTTTTGGATAAGGGTAAAGGTTTGACTGTTGAAGCATCTGCCCAGCCGGCCACTGATGAAATGTTAGAAACTGGTAATGCTGACATACTTCCTCCAGTTTCAGATAGTGATAGCAGAAGACTGGCCAGACTTGGAAATGACATTAAAGAAAAGAAAAAGATGAAACAAAGAAACCAAGCTGAAGCCAGGGCACATCTTGCACAAATCAAGTTACTTGATATGAGTGATGCCAATCTTTTGGGTGTCACTGCTGAGGAGTATGCCAGGATTAAAAATGATCCCAGGATAGTTGACCAGTTGAATGAAATGCTGGATGTAGAACTGGACAGACACTATGCTGAGGATGAAGCTGAATTCGATGCCAGGAGTTTAAACATTTCAGTGGAGAAGGCTAAGGAGATAAGGGCCAGTAGGATTCTTAAACGAATTGCCAATGTTAAGAAGGTTGTGAAGAGTGTATTGAATCCACCAAGAAGAAGGATTCCACAACCAAGAAGACCACTGACAAGAGATGCAAGAGATGCTGACCTTAGCACATTCGTTGAATCAACTGGCGAGGTATCCAATGAAGACATTAAGTCCGCTGTACTGGCTGCTGGTGCTGGGAGTATAAGAATAACAAATGAATCTGAAGCTAGAAGCTACTACTCCCAGATCATGTCAACCAGAAGACATAGTGGTACTATCAATAGTGTCAATGTTATAATCAAGCCAGGCACCAAAGTTTTTCAAGTCGAAGTTAAGTATACTGGTGGGCCACTGGTTAGAACTGACGATCCTGGTGCTATGCAATATGGGTTCAGCGAATGGGTTGAGATGGTGAATGTGCTAGATGCGAAGGCACAAAAGAATAGGTTTGAGAAAGCATGGGTAAACTTTCTAAGGGGGAAAATTCAACATAAAGAAAATCTTGAGCAAAAGTTGAATATTGATCCTGAAGATACTCAGTCTATCTCTTCAGTTGCCAAGAGAAGAAGAACTGGCGAAGGGCCATCTCATTAAGTTCTTTCTTCAGTTATCTAATTGTAATTTGTATTTACATTCTGTAACTTGTATAAATTCCATTTCCTTGTATAAATGAAGTTACCAGTTTGTAACCACAAGGTAGATAATAGATTAAAATCTAACAAACCTAAAAGAAAAACCTGAGGCATTTATTGATCTATAAAAATGCCTTAGAAACTTAGATAGATTTAAATCAAACAAGTCTTTATAGTTCACACTTGTATAGATACAGAACTAGAAAAAGACTTAGACTATATTTCTAGACAAATATGGGGAATTTGTTAGGACCAGTTCACCTGGAACTGGCCAGTCACCAGTTTACACTTGCCAGTCACCAGTTGCATCTGGAGACTAGTGAAACTGGTGACCAAGAAGATTTGTCCAGAAATATATTGAAGTCCAGTTGCATCGTACAGTTAACGCAACTGAAGACTTCCTCCAGTTGAGAACTGACCAAGTTGAAGAAGCATTCCAGTTGAAGTCAAAGACAACAAATGGATGATAGAGAATGGCAATGGCAGCGAAGCTCAGTTGGCATTCTAGTCAGTTACAAACTGGAGACCATCAGTGGAAAGCCCTTACAAAGCTTTACACTGATTACGAGGAATTAACTTGTATACTTTATGTACCTTTACCCGGATAATAAGCCTTGTCTTATTATTTAAGTAATAAAAGGTACATAAAGGTGGTTGAGTAAAGTCACTTTAACATGCGACTTTACACTGCCTTTTAAGGAATTAAATGCTATTCCTTAAATGCTCCCAACCACATTTGTACGGCCAAAGTTAACATCCCAATGTTAACTTTGCCTATAAATACAAGTCATTGCACAACCAAGAATATCACTTCTTCAAATAAACTTCGATAGAATTCACACTTTGCAAACCTGCAATATTCTTGGTGAACTTGTGCAATATTCTCTCAATCGCTAAAAGGAACATTTCACAACTTTAAGTGTTTCGATTGTCTTGAGAAATTCCGAGTGTAGATCAATTGTATTTCATAGGTTGTTAGGATATTTACATTCGTGTATTATCTTGGTTCCGCATCAACCTTGTAATTTGTTTAACTTCAATAAATAAATTACACATTGAAAACTACATATTGTCTCATCAAGTTATCTTACAAGTTATTTGTAGTATTGCATTGTTCTTTATTTATTGTCATTTATATAAGTAATCTATCTAGAACTTGGTATATACACACTGCAACTGGTCGTCTCCAGTTCAGTGCATATATTGCAAAGTAACTCCACCATCGACATAGAGGTGTCTTCAGTAGTACCATCTAACGAGTTGGGACTTACAAGTGGTATCTGAGCAGAAGGCTAATAAACTTGCCTAGATCTGTTAGGATGAACACTACTGAAGGTGGAGATGGTTCTGGTTCAGGTGAAAACCCCTTGAATAACAACGCACAACCTTTTCAAAATGTTAACACCAACCCTCCTCCTCCTACTGCCCCAAACCATGTCCATGTACACTATTCTAACACTCCTGTTCCAAAATTTGATGGAAACAGTGAGACATTCGGTACATGGAAGGCTAGAATGCTTTTGCATTTTGGTGGGATTGAAAGGTATATGTTGAAAATCCTTAAGGATGGACCATATATACCCATGTCCCTTGGGGTCAGTCCTCTTCTTGATGCACCTGGAAGAAGAGGTTCAAGAGAAAAGCCTGAAGACCATTGGTCTGATGAGGATCGTAGACTTGTTGATCTGGACACCAGACTCAAGAACATGATCCTTGGGGCTGTCCCTGAAGACCTAATTCCAACACTTGTGCTGTTCCCCAGTGCAAAATCAATGTGGGATGAATTAGTGATTCAGTTTGAAGGAGGTGATGACACTATTGTCACCAGAAAAGTTGCCTTGAACAAGAAGTATGAATCCTTCTTTGCCTTGCCCAAGAAGGTGTTTTGGTTAACACAACCCACCAATGGTGTTGGTTGCTTGTTTTAGCATCTAAATTACCATTAACAAGATTATCACTTTATTTTGTATCTTTTAACATCAAATATACAGATTTCAATCAATTCCAAGATCATCAATCATCATTTATACTTGAACTTTCACCCAACAAACATCAATAAACTTAGTTCTTGCAAAATCATCCAAAAATGTGATTGCATGTGACCATCTAGCCATTTTATGAACAAATCTCTTAACAAGTCTTTCATACAACACAAAAATAAGTTTATTTATGAAAATCACAGAAAATAAGTCTCATCCATATCAACAAAAATCGATTTTTATGGAGATTCATCATCTAGTTTGAAAGCTTTCTCATGAACCATCACTTTTGTGTCTTATTTGAGTTGAATCCTTGAATCTTTCCTCTAGATCTTGACATGCAATGGCATGAAAGGAAAGATCCTATCAACATGCCCTCATTAAGTGTATTTTCAAGAATAAAATCAAAGAAAAACATGGTTTTTATAAAGATCTTTTAGTATATACAAAAACAAGATAGATTAAACAAAGAGATGATGAGTTATACCCTTGATGAACTCGGATTTGAAGATGTTTTTGGGCAGAATTTTCGTGGCCTATAAAGCTTCAAATAACCCTTGAATCTTGTCTTGAAACAACCCCTAAACCTATCTTCAATCAACCCTTGATTAATCTACCTTAACCCTTATTATTATTATTGTTTAGATTAGTTTTGCTCTTGATTTTTCTTGCTTTCTTGTGGCTGGCCGAAATGGTGAAGGAGGGGGAGAAAGAAAGGGTTTTTGAGAGAATAGAGAGAGAAGTGAGAGAAATGAAGGTGTAGCATGTGTTTTAGTTGTGAGTTACAAGAAATGAGTTAATGTAAATTTTAATATATATATATATATATATATATATATATATATTCCCTCTATTATATTTATTTTTTGACTATATATATATATATATATATATATATATATATATATATATATATATATATATATATATATATATATATATATATATATATATATATATATATATATATATATATATATATATATATATATATATATATATATATATATATATATATATATATATATATATATATATATATATATATATATATATATATATATATATATATATATATATCTAAATATATATATATATATATATATATATATATATATATATATATGTATATGTGTATGTGTATATATATATATATATTTGTGTTTTTAATTTGTTACTTAACTCTTTAGTTCCAAGCTTGTATTTATATTGCACTTATAAATATACACTTATTATTATTCAAGCATTTTTATGTACATAAGGATTTATAAACATATTTTTAAGGTGGTCATTATATATATTTGTGTTTATATATACTTCCATTTGCTTGATGATTAAATTGTTGGACATTTATAAGATTGTTGATTGTTGTCACAACTTGTGAGTCTTGTACAAATATTTTTATAATTTAACTTCTCGAAATGAAGTTTTTGGTTCATTGTCGTTTCATCAAGTTCAGTTAGAACTAATTTATAGCTTGAGATTGTCTTGAATGATTATAGTTATTGTTTATGGCATTTCTAAGGTAACTGGCTTCCTTTTGGCATTCTACTGAACTAGAGGGCAAATATCACCCTGCCCTAATTGTCTAGAAGGTCAAATCTCTTAATAAACCTCTAGGGATAGATACCTAGATTGTAACATCCCGAACTTTTATGTAATGTTTGACTAATGCCGTTAAGTCAATTTGGGGTGTCGTTAAGTCTTTACTTAATATTTGAATGTAGCTATGTGAGATTAACGTAGATAAAGTAGTTAGGTTTGAGAGCCTAAATTCTAATGATGAATAAAAGTGTGTTTAATGTCGCTTAAAGGCTATGTGGTGCCTTTTAATGAAGGGCTAATGTTGTATATGGTCAATAATGCAGTTTGTGACCAATAATGAAGGATATAGAAGTCCGAGGACTGATTTTGACATAGGTGGAAAGTGAAAAACGGGTTTAGGTTAGAATTACCCTAATCTAGTGTTAATTGGCAGCCATTAGCAATTAACAAAGTAATTAACCCTTCCTGGAGTCCTAAAGCCGTTAATTGAGTTTTGATCAAACGTTTTGGTGTTGGAAATTGATCGATCATCGAGTCAAGCAGGTAATTATTGAATCATTGAATGTATTTTCAGATTTGGAGGTTGATTATTTAGGAATCAATCTGATTAAAATGGGATTATGCAAGTAATTAGGGTTAAATGGTGTTTTGGTTAATTAACGTTCAAAATTGGTGTTAAATGAGTCTGTGATCGATCGAATTAATCAAGGGATGTTTAGTTGTGTCAAAAACATGTTTGGAATGAAGCCTTGGTCGATCAAAAATCTGGAAAATTGATGAAGTTGGTCGTTTTAGATTTCTGGACGAAAATATGCTTAAATTCGTAAACTGATGCCAAGTTCGTTTATACTGTCTAAATTCGTTTGCCCTAACGAAGATGAAGTTCGTTGTTTAAATTCGTTGAAGACAAATTCGTTGGCAAATTCGTAAACTGGGAAACAAAACGGAAATGAAGTTAAATTCGTTTAAATGCCTATCTTCGTAACGTGTGACTTAAGTTCGTAAGAACCAAACGAAGATAAGGTCTATCTTCGTAAGGAGGTTATCTTCGTAAAGTAGAACGAACGAAGATAAAGTTCGTACGAAGTTTAAATTCGTTAGGTGTAATTCTGGAATTTTACGTAGCCAGTCTTAAATTCGTACGAGGGTCTATTTAAAGTCCTAAATGACTTATACTTTGTATGTTAATGTACGATAGGTGTCGGGAAGTACTGATAAGCATTATTAGCTACTTGTTTGTGCGCATACTCTACAATCAGGTAAGATACACTACTTTTGTCACGCTGGGGGATCAACTAAAAGCAGGTTTCAAACTTACATACTTCCAATTGATAACTTATAATGCATGTGGGCTTATGGGGTTACTTGGGAAGTATTATGGGATTACGTAGTTGACCATGAGACCTGAAATGCAGTCCCTAAGGTAGAGGAATGAAGTATTGCTTAATGTAGTATGACGCTATGCAGTTGATGTAGTTTAATGAAGTTGATGTATGTTGTGTGCATGTTTGTATGGCTTGAACACCTAGTGCACTAGACTTGCTAGGTTGCCATGTCACTTGCACGTTTAAGGGCCCAAAACGTAAAAGCAGTAACGCAGTAAATGTTTAGGTAATGCAGTCACCTAAACTAAATAACGTAGGTTCGAGCTCGTTAAACTTTGATGCAGTAAAGTGTTAAGCTTAACCGTACAAGTCTTAGCCGGATGAGTACGCTAACGCAGTTGTTGCTTGGGTGGCTCCTAGCAACGTGGTCACACGCAGTTTGAGTAATTAACGGAGGATTGACCCCCTCAGGATTTTGGATTACTCTCGGATTGGCTTGCCATTCCTTAACGACATTCGATGGGTGGCCTTTTGGTGAACCATCAAGTCGGGTGCAATGTAGAGCACACTTAATGCAGTTAATAACGTAGTAAAGCGGAAATGTAGAAAGCAGATATGTGGATAATGAAGTAATGCAGGATAGGCACATTTAGGATGATTATCCTATCTGATATGAAGTTGTTATGCAGATTTGTGTGATGTGTGACGTGCCTAAAGAACTTGTCTAATAATGGAGATTGTTTTAATTGGACAAATGCTTTTAAATTAAGTGTTATCTTACTTAGCTATTTTAATAGCTAACACTTGTTTCTTTTAATGTGGTTGTTCCCTCAGGTTTAGCTTGAAGGAACTATATGCAGAACGAGTGAGGATTGGGTAGATGCAATGCAGGAGCCTTAGCTACCCTATAGACGCTTTGTTTAGACATTTGTTTACATTCTGTACCTAATGTCGAATTTATGTATTGACGTTTGGACGGTTGTTTTATGTTGGGCAACCGTTGGGTTTTCCTTTGAACTATTTTATGATGTCGCAAGTAACACCAACTAAACGCAGAAACCAAAATGTTTTATTGGTTTTGACTTTTAAGGTCCTTTCTTCCGCAATATGACACCGTTAGGTGAAAAGTTTTGAAAACCCATATTTTTAAACGACGGGTGTTACAAGTTGGTATCAGAGAAGTAGTTTAAGTGAACCAAGGCCTATGACCATAGGATTTGGACTTAAACTTAAGGTGTGCATGCTAGGTACTCGTAGGATGCCTTAGCTAGAGATGACATGTGATGTAGGATGGGTTGGGAGGAGTGCGAGTGTTGTAGGGCTTACTGACGTGAAGCATAGGCAATTACTTTGTCTCTCTGCATTAAGACACAACCCAAACCCGTAATAGAAGCATCGCTATATACCACTAAATCATTAGTACCTTCAGGCAAGGCAAGGATAGGAGCTTCACACAACTTCTTTTTCAACGTTTGGAATGCATTTTCCTGCTTTTCAGTCCACTCGTACTTCACACCCTTCTTTGTTAATTCCATCATAGGCTTGGCTATTCGAGAAAAATCCTGAATAAACCTTCTATAATACCCAGCCAAACCAAGAAAACTCTTAATCTCGGTAGGTGTCTTTGGCTGCTCCCACTTCGAAATAGCTTCTATCTTTGAAGGATCTACTTTAATACCTTCCGATGTAATAACATGACCAAGAAATTGCACTTCTCGGAGCCAAAACTCACATTTAGAAAACTTTGCGTACAACTTCTTCTCCCTCAACACCTCCAAAACTGCTTTCAAATGCTCACGGTGTTCATCCTCTGACTTAGAGTAGATCAAAATATCGTCGATAAACACAATAACAAAATGGTCTAGAAAGGGGCGGCATACCCGATTCATTAAGTCCATAAACGCGGCTGGAGCATTGGTCAACCCAAATGGCATGACCAAGAACTCATAATGACCATATCTAGTCCGGAAAGCTGTCTTTGCTACATCTTCCTTCTTCACCTTTAACTGATGATAACCGGACCGCAAATCAATCTTTGAAAAATACGAAGCACCATGTAGTTGATCAAAAAGATCATCAATTCTCGGGAGAGGATACTTATTCTTGACCGTTCGTTTGTTCAACTCACGGTAGTCAATACACATGCGCATTGATCCATCCTTCTTCTTAACAAAGAGAACTGGAGCTCCCCAAGGCGAGGAACTAGGTTGTATGAACCCTTTGTCAAGTAACTCCTGAAGTTGCGTCATTAATTCCTTCATTTCTGTAGGAGCTAATCGGTAAGGTGCTTTAGCAACGGGTGTAGCACCTGGAATAAGATCTATCTGAAAAGTAACTTCACGATCGGGAGGAATACCTGGTAGATCATCGGGAAACACATCGGGAAAATTGGATACTACCTCAACACTAGCGATTGAAGACTTCTCTTTTCTTGCATCAATAACATAAGCCAAGAAATGGCTCTTGTTTTTCCTTATACATTTAATAGCTTTCATCATACTAATAATCTTTATTCCTCCTCTCTTCTTGTCTCCATACACCGTTATCACTTTACCTCGGATATAGGCAATCGAATTATCTTTTGGGAACATAAAATACTAGCTTCATTTCTAGCCAACCAATCCATACCAATCACTACATCAAAACCACCTAAGGTAGTAGGCAATAGTTGGACCGGAAAAGAACAACCTTCAATCTCAATCTCACAATCGTCATAACCCACACGTATATTATTAATCGTACCATTAGCAATTTCTACCTCTAATGAACAATCTAAGGGAGTAGTGACTCTCTCTAGCTTAGGAGCAAATAATGTGGACACAAACGACCATCTTAATAAACCTCTAGGGATAGATACCTAGATAATTATAAGTAAGTTGTCCTAGTCGGAAATTGAGGGTTGTTACAGTTAGCGTCTAGCAACACGCCAATGCTCCCGGAAATATTTTAGTATAATTTCTTAAAGCTATCATTTGAAATGATTTAGTCTTTAATATCCCTTTGTTTTAGATACCTTGTTAATTATGAATATGGATCAATGTCATTTCATAATTTAACGATTCTGTTTCTCATTTATACAATTAATCAAGATTACCAAATTAGTCAAGACCACCTCTTGAGTTCATTTTGGTATGCGCATACAAACATCTTAATTAATTAATGAGGGGCCCAAATGGTATCATACTTCAGTTGCAAATTGAAGGAACAAATCCTATATTGACTACACGTGTTAGTCATGTCGTTTCACTACATTTATGAAAATAGCCCTTTATTACTACCTTCTTCAGGACAGTTAGAACTATATCAAGAAAATGCAATCCACACATGCATAACCTGCTTGTATCTCAAGTTTAAGGATAAATAAAGTAACCATTTCACGAATTTCACTTAATGACGTCAATCCATAAAATGAAAATTCGTTAAGTGGGGTAAGTCCAATATTCATCTCTTTGAATACCATGTGAGTTTGGCAAGATCATCTTCAAAATATTCCCTTAAATATTTTAACCAATCTCTCACATTTGTCTTAGTTTAACTATATTCCCATATAGTTAATCGACAATGGACGTTTAGAATATATTAAAATATTCATGGATTTAAACATGCAAATATAGGACACAATCATTATGAAATGAAAACACTCATACCAAGTATATGAATTCATTTATTAAAATAACAATTGTTTAACATCCCATTATCCAAATACCATTCACAGATTTACATGAGATAACTAGCTAATTTAAGACCTATGCCCTCGGCACCTTATTGAGCTTTCCTTTGACAATGCCTTTGTAAAAGGATTTGCTAAGTTATAATCTGTGTGAACTTTGAGTATCTTGATTTCTCCTAGTACGATTTGCTCACGTGCAAAGTGATATCGTCTAGGATAATGTCTGGCACCTTTCTGAACTCCGGATTCATTGGCAATGATAATAGCTCCCGTATTATCACAGTACAAATCCATAGGTGTGTTATTTGAGGGCATCACGTTAAAACCCAAAAATAATCTTTCTAATCCAGACAACTTTCATGGCTACTTCTTAAGGCGACAATATACTCAGACTCTGTCACATACATAGCAACTGTGGTTTGCTTCTAGCTCTTGCATTCCACCGTGTCTTCATTTAAAATGAAGACTTATCCCGACTGATATTTTGAATCATCTCTATCAGTCTGAAATCCAAAATCGATCACAGTATCTATTCACTTTGAATTCTGTATCGGGATTTCAACCATACACCAAGAATAATTCTTTAGTAGCACGCATGTACTTAAGAATATTCTTCACAGCAGTCCAATAATCCTCTCCAGGATTTTGCTGATAGCGGCTAACTATATTTTGCGCGAACGCAACATCAGGTCTAGTGCATCTTACCGCATACATGATAGATCCCACAACCGAAGCATAAGGAATTCTATTCATACGCTCCACCTCTTCAGGTGTAGAAGCACCGTTCTTGCTAGATAAATTAAGTCCTTCTTGCATCAGTATAAAACCACGCTTAGAATTCTCCATCTTGAATCTCTTCAAGATCTTATCTATATAAGCACTTTGACTTAATCCAATCAATCGTTTACTTCTATCTCTATAGATCTTGATTCCAAGAATGAATGCCACTTCACCCAAGTAACATACATATCTTCGTAACATAAACATCTCGTAAGCCCTACAACACTCGCACTCATCCCAACCCATCCTACATCACATGTCATCTCTAGCTAAGGCATCCTACGAGTACCTAGCATGCACACCTTAAGTTTAAGTCCAAATCCTATGGTCAATAGGCCTTGGTTCACTTAAACTACTTCTCTGATACCAACTTGTAACACCCGTCGTTTAAAAATATGGGTTTTCAAAAACTTTTCACCTAACAGTGTCATATTGCGGAAGAAAGGACCTTAAAAGTCAAAACCAATAAAACATTTTGGTTTCTGCATTTAGTTGGTGTTACTTGCGACATCATAAAATAGTTCAAATGAAAACCCAACGGTTGCCCAACATAAAACAACCGTCCAAACGTCATTACATAAATTCGACATTAAGTACTGAATGTAACAAATGTCTAAACAAAGCGTCTATAGGGTAGCTAAGGCTCCTGCATTGCATCTACCCAAGCCTCACTCGTTCTGCATATAGTTCCTTCAAGCTAAACCTGAGGGAACAACCACATTAAAAGAAACAAGTGTTAGCTATTAAAATAGCTAAGTAAGATAACACTTAATTTATAAGCATTTGTCCAATTAAAACAATCTTCATTATTAGACAAGTTTTATTAGGCACAACACACATCACACGTTCACACATATACTGCATTTCAACTTCGTATCAATTAGGATAATCATCCTAAATGTGCCTATCCTGCATTAGTTCCCACATTATCACACATATCTTCGTTAACTGCATATAAGTGTGCCCTGCATCACACCCGACTGGATGGTTAGTCAAAAGACTTCCCATCTTAGAAAATGTAACACCCGTCGTTTAAAAATATGGGTTTTCAAAAACTTTTCACCTAACGGTGTCATATTGCGGAAGAAAGGACCTTAAAAGTCAAAACCAATAAAACATTTTGGTTTCTGCATTTAGTTGGTGTTACTTGCGACATCATAAAATAGTTCAAATGAAAACCCAACGGTTGCCCAACATAAAACAACCGTCCAAACGTCATTACATAAATTCGACATTAAGTACTGAATGTAACAAATGTCTAAACAAAGCGTCTATAGGGTAGCTAAGGCTCCTGCATTGCATCTACCCAAGCCTCACTCGTTCTGCATATAGTTCCTTCAAGCTAAACCTGAGGGAACAACCACATTAAAAGAAACAAGTGTTAGCTATTAAAATAGCTAAGTAAGATAACACTTAATTTATAAGCATTTGTCCAATTAAAACAATCTTCATTATTAGACAAGTTTTATTAGGCACAACACACATCACACGTTCACACATATACTGCATTTCAACTTCGTATCAATTAGGATAATCATCCTAAATGTGCCTATCCTGCATTAGTTCCCACATTATCACACATATCTTCGTTATCTGCATTATTAGTTCACACATAGTCACACGTATCTTCGTTAACTGCATATAAGTGTGCCCTGCATCACACCCGACTGGATGGTTAGTCAAAAGACTTCTCATCTTACGTCGTTAAGGAATGGCAAGCCAATCCTTGAGTAATCCGTATATAGAGGTTGGTCAAACCCCTCGTATTACTCGCCCTGCGTTATAAAGACCATGTTGCGAGGAGCCACCCAAGCAACAACTGCATCTACGCACTCGCCCGGCTAAGGCTAGTACGGGTTAAGCTTAACACTTTTCACTGCATCTGTTTTATGAGCTCAATTTCACACATATAGATTGGGTCCCTGCATTCCCAAACATTCACACACATATAGTCTAGGTAACACACAATTCCTAGACTTTCACACACTTTAACTTCATTACGTTTGGATCCTTAAACGTGCAAGTGACATAGCAACCTAGCAAGTCTAGTGAACTAGGTGTACAAGTCAAGCATGCATATCACACATCAACTTCATTTCTATACATTATGCATATAAAAATACTTCATTAAACTACATCAACTGCATAGCTACATACTGCATTAATCAATACTGCATTACACTACAATAGGGACTGCATCTCAGGTCTCATGGTCAACTGCATAACCCATAATACCTCCCAAGTAACCCATATGCCCACATGCAATTATAAGGTACCGAATGGAAGTGTATATGATTTGAAACCAGCTTTTAGTTGATCCCCCAGCGTGACAAAGTAGTGTATCTTACCTGATAGTAGCGTATGCGCACACAAACAAGTAGCTAATACTGCTTATCAGTAACCTCCGACACCTATCGTTCATTAACATATAAAATATAAGTCATTTAGGACCTTAAATGGACCCTCGTACGAACTTAAGACTGGCTACGTAAAATTCCAGAATTACACCTAACGAATTTAGACTTCGTACGAACTTAACTTACGAAGTTATTCTTCGTACGAACTTAAACTTCGTTCGTTCTACTTTACGAAAATAGCTTCTTACGAACTTAGATTAGACCTTACGAATTTAGTCCTTAACTTCGTTTAACTTGTTCTTACGAACTTAACATTATCTTCGTTTATTTTCTTTTACGAATTTAGCCAACGGATTTGATTACATTTCTTCTTACGAACTTAGTGAAAACGAAGATAGAAACGAAGGTTATCTTCGTTTTATCCCTGCTCGTCAGTTTTTCATAAACAGACCAAAATCTTCGATTTTCCAATAATCGGCTCCTCAAAACTTCTTCCAAAACATGTATTAGACACCAGTAAACACCTTTTGATCAACCAAATCGGCTAAGGACTCGATTGACACCATTTTGAACGTTAATTTAATCAAAACACCATTAAACACTAATTCTTTGAAAACTCTTTTAAAAATCAGATTTGAATCCATCTAATTCGACCTTAGATCTCGAAAATACATTCAATGATTCAATAATTACCTGCTTGACTCGATGATTGATCAATTCCAATGCCAAAACGTTTGATCAAAACTCAATTAACGGCTTTAGGACTCCAGGAAGGGTTAATTACTTTGTTTATTGCTAATGACTGCCAATTAACTCTAGATTAGGGTAATCCTAACCTAAACCCGTTTTTCACTTTCCACCTATGTCAAAATCAGTCCTTGGACTTCTATATCCTTCATTATTGGTCACAAACTGCATTATTGACCATATACAACATTAGTCCTTCATTAAAAGGCACCACATAGCCTTTAAGCGACATTAAACACACTTTTATTCGTCATTAGTATTTAGGCTCTCAAACCTAACTACTTCATCTACGTTAATCACACATAGCCACATTCAATTATTAAGTAAAGACTTAACGACACCCCAATTGACTTAACGGCATTAGTCAAACATTACATAAAAGTTCGGGATGTTACCCATTCAAGAAAGCAGTTTTTACATCCATTTGCCATATCTCATAGTCATAGTACGCCGATATGGCTAAGAAGATCCTAATAGCTCTAATGTCCGCAACGGGAGAAAAGGTCTCCTCATAATCAACTCCATGATGTTGAGTATAGCCTTTTGCCACAAGACGAGCTTTATAGGTGTGTACATTTCCATCCATGTCGGTCTTCTTCTTGAAGATCGATTTACACCCAACGGTTCTACCATTTGGTGGAAGATCAACCAAGCTCCAAACTTGATTATCTTTCATGGATTTCATTTCCACATTCGCAGCTTCAAGCCATTTGTCAGATTCCGGATCTGATAATGCTGCTTTGAAATTAGGTAGTTCATTTAAGTCTCCTAATACGTGTTCTTCAGATTCAACCATAAGATTTAATCTTTCTCGAGCACGTATTGTCCTTGAGGACCTACGAATTGGAATCGCTTTATCTTCAACTTGAAGTTCATCTTGAGATTCATCTCTTTGAACATTTTCCCCCCCAAGTTGATGATTACTAGTATTTTCAGAAGTTGACACATCTTCTACTTGAGCCTCATCAAGTTCAACAATCCTCCCACTGTCTTCTTGAGATATGAGTTTCCTTTCAAGGAACTCAGCAAATCGAGATACCTTAACAGTGTTTTTGGTAGGAAAGTAGAAGTAGTAACGCATTGTTTCCTTTGGGTATCCTACAAAGATGCACTTAACAGATCTAGATTCGAGTTTGTCAGACGTATCTCGTTTCACGAGTGCCTCACATCCCCAGACCTTTAAGTAAGACAATTTGGGAACACTCCCATGCCACATTCATGCGGTGTCTTGTCAACCTTCTTGGTTGGAACCATATTGAGAATGCGAACAGCAGTCTCTAGGGCATAATCCCAAAACGAAAAAGGAAGAGTTGTAAGATTCATCATTGATCGAACCATTTAAAGCAAGGTTCGATTTCTTCTCTCCGATACACCATTATGCTGTGGAGTATATGGAGGAGTAAGCTGTTGAGTTATTCCACAAGCTTTAAGATAATCTTTAAACTCTTGGCTTAAGTATTCACCACCTCGATCCGAATGAAGAATCTTGATGGTTCTACCGAGTTGATTCTCCACTTCACTTTTAAATTCCTTGAATGTTTCGAAGACTTCATGTTTATGTTTAAGCAAGTAAACATAACCATAACGACTGAAATCATCTGTAAAAGTGACGAAGTAGCTAGCACCTTTCCTTGACACATGTCTAAATGGGCCACATACATCCGTATGTATTAGTCCAAGTAGTTCCTTAGTCCTCTTCGGTTTTATGCGGAAAAGGTATTCTTGTCATCTTGCCGAAAACACAAGACATGCATTTGCTACATGATTCATTATTTGTAATGCTTTTCTTGCTAACGACAATTCCAAAGACACGCATTTATCAAATAATTCATCATTTGATTGTAATATCTCTCCACTTTAAAGACTTTCAATGCGTTTCTTGCCACTGTAATGTCAAAGATACGCATTCATCAAATGATTCATCATTTGATTGTAAGATCTCTTCACTTTGAAATCTTTAAATGCGTTTCTTTGACAAAATTAAACAAGATGACAATGCCAAAGGTAGGTAGAGTCCAAGTTAAACTTGACTCTTTTGCTATTGAATTATCATTTGACTCACATCAATAAATTCAATTTTAGAAGATACTTGAAGAACTGGTTAAACCAGCTTGCTTCTTCTTCTCGTTCAACTCAGCTAGATACTTAGAACAATTCTTCTTCCAGTGTTTCACTTTAGCATAGTGATGACAAGCCTGGTCTTTAGCCGTATGCTCCTTTTGCCGAAGGGTCTTTTAAGGTTTTTAGACTAAACCACTTTGTTTTACCAAAGTTCTTGCCCTTAGCTTACGGTTGTTTTGCTTTCTGAACCTTTCCCCCTTTGATCATTAGAACTTGGGGTGTAGCAGATTTCTTTGGAAGCCTTTTTTCATACTCAATCAACATGGCATGAAGTTCAGCTATGGTTTTACTCATGCTATGCATATTATAATTGCGCACAAACTTCTCAAAATCCTATGAAAGACTTTAGGATCATGCCAATAGTAATAGGCAGAGGATAAGCATAGTTCAACCTTTCCATTGCTCAAAGTACTTTTTCATCTTGAGTACATGAGGATTAACCGGTGTTCCATACTCGTTTTTCAAGTCATGAAGTGTTTCAACTAGTTCAAACAATTTCACTTCATCTTGTTTTCTATAGATAGACTTGAGTTCTTTGATTATATCACACGGATTATGCAATCCGAATTGATTGTTGAAGCTCGGAAGTCTTGCTACCCAACATCAAACAAACAACCTCATTATGTCTATCAAATTAAGTATTGTATTTAGCCTACTCTTCAGTCATTGGCTCCCGGAACAACGAGTGTCTGCGTTTCAAGGACTTGATGTTTCTTCACGGCTCTTAGAACTATTCTTAGCTGACGAAACCAGTCTTTGAAGTTAGGTCCAGAAAGTATTTCCTTTCTAGCATCGACCTGAAAGCCGATTGGTGTATGTTTTGTGAAGGATTTGTTTCCATTTACAAAACAGACAAAAGTTCAATTATCGGTATTTTCGATAATAATCCTTAAGAAAATATAATTTACCCATGTTAAATTCATTTAACAATTAATTTCATTAAGGCTAGGATCCAATTGACATACAATTATTTCATCTGTTGATCAGCTAGAAATGACGTACTCAAAAGGTAATCGACGATCAATAATTGCATTCATGCAATTCCTAGAGTTATGGGACTTACAACAACACTGTAAAGGGGTGTTAAGTGTTTTGTAAACATGTTTTGTCCTATCTTATGCCACGGGTCAAGGATCTCACCTCTTAACTCGTTTTAAGACGCCCAATTAAGAACATGTAAATAGTCCACCACCGGTATCACGGTGGAGTGGTAATTTACCTTGAAGAGATACAATTCGCCTACGGTCTCACGTAGGAGCGAAAAGCACTGGCAAGTGTTCTTAGCAAAGTGGGTGGCAATGAATTAACTTTAAATGGGTAATGCATTTGATGTGAATCAAAATTTTATGTATGAAGACCCATGCAAATCTTCATAACATAATGTTTAAGAAAATCATTTTATAGTCTTAGTAACACAAGAGAGCTCGGTAGCTCCATTTGAACGCACAAAGAAGCGCAAGGGCAAAGGTTTGCGAAGGACGCAATTAAAAACCCGCCCTTTTAGAAGGCTAGCGCACTCCGACTTATACCTCTCTTAGAGTCTGTTTAAATGGGTGAGCCGTTGTATCTCAAGGTTGTAAGACTCCAATTTTATTAAAAAAATCTCTATTTCGATAGTTCTTAGTCAAGTTTATTCTTTTCTCCAAAACAATTTTTGCATCACCTTTATAGCTCTTTATAAACACGCAAAAATTAATAAACTTACTAATTACCGAACTAATTAATCATGTAACAAGTTAAGGTAGCCCACCTAAACATGGTCTGTGAGTCCCAAACTCTCTTGATGGTTAACCCAGAATGTAAAATACAATAAGTCTAATAATCACTAGAATGTACTAGTATTACTTGAATATAAATGCAAGTATATGAACAAAGTAATACACGACTTAAAGTAAAGGTGGAACACAATGTAATTTTCCATGAGTATTTTATTTATGATGTTAAATAAAATACAAGGTTGTGCGGAATCAAGATAATACAAATATGTAAATATCCTAACAACCTATGAATTACAAATGATCTATATTTGTCAAATAACTCTTTTAGATCGAGATACTTAAAGTTGTGAAGTATCCCTGTTTAAGATCGAGAGTATTTAGACAAATTCACCTTTAATGCTAAAAGTAATTTTAACGAAGAAATGACTTTGTATTTATAGGCAAACAAATTCACCAGTGAATTTGTGCCGTACAAATATGCTTGCATGCATTTAATGAACCGACAAGGTCATTAAATGCATTGGTTAAGGTACAAGGATAAAGTCACATCAATATGACTTTATTCTTTTAACCAACCACCTTTACACACGTAAGCACTTTAGTAAAGAACAAGTGGAATGTTCTTTGGAAAGTGTGTAAAGGCAAAAAGTCAATTCCTCAATATCAGTGTTCAGACTTGTAAGGTCTAGAACACTGACAGTCCTCCAGTCGTAGATCTGGTAAGACTTCCAGTGGACTCCGCCATTTGTCAGTCTTCTTTATTCTAACTTCAGTCTTTGACTTCAGTGAGAATGTCTTCAGTAGAATAGATCTGGACTGGGGTGAAGTCCAGTGAGCTAATCTGGAGGATGTCTCCAGATTCCTATACAAGTATTTGCTCACTGGTCTTCCATTATTTCTGAACAAATCTTCAGAGGGACTCCAGTTTCCAAGTCTGGAGTAGGTCCAGTAAATACCATTTCTGGACAGATCTTCAGTAAGGCTCCAGTAGTCGAGTCTGGAGCGAGTCCAGTAAATCTGGACCTAACAAATTCCCCCTATTTGTTTAGAAATAATGCAAGGTTTTTCAAGCTTATATCTATACAACTTTGTATGCTTGAAAAACACTTGTTTTGACTTAGTCTAAAAATTTATTGTTACTGGTAAACACTTTATAGATCATCAGTGTTCCAGTTTCATCTTTTAATTCTAACTTAGACTAAATCTGATCATTTACTTTATGAATCAAAATATGCAACTATATTTACAGCCATCAACAGAAAATAAGTTACAATTTTGGAAATTAAATACAAGTACAAGTAAATGATACAAGAGTAAGGCCCTTCTCTTCGATGTCTGTCCTGGAGCATCTTCAGTAGCCTTCCTCTTTGGAGATGGAGAGGATGGTACAGACTCTGGCGGTTTCATGCCAATTGCAACTTCCATCTATTGCTTTCTCCTCCATACCTTCTCAACTCTCTTAAAAAATGCTTTAACATCAGTCGACAAATCTGTATTCCCCCTGAATGTTAAGGCAATCTCCTTCAGTTCACTCCATCCAAACGCTTGGACTGAAGCACTCTTTCTTTCATCAGTAAAGTTACCTTCCCTGGTCAACTTTACTTCAAACCTGGACATACCTTCATGATTTTCAGCTAATTTGATCTCTGCACCAATAATCCTTCTGGCATCAACCCTGAAATTCAACATTTCTTCATATTTGGCTCTTTGCTTAGCCATCTGGATCATATATTCGGTTTCCTTGGATACTTTCTGCTGTACGATGGCAGACTGGAATGCTTCACGATTAATTCTCTGTGAAGTATCCAAAGGAATGAATGTGCTCAGATCAGCATCTTTGATTTCTTTGATCTGTTTGGCAGTCAGTTTGTGTAAACCTTTCAACTTCTTTCTGTACTCTATCTCCAGAGCACCAGCATTCTTCCTTATCTTTTTCTGTAGGTTCACCAGCTCCTCCGTCCTTTGTCTTATCAGTTCAGTTACACTGACACCATAGGTTACAGC
>CM067172.1:23351864-23362199 GCA_034093135.1 Erigeron breviscapus | reverse complement strand
CTTCTCATATACTTGCTCATCACTGTGATAATGTGTGGTGTCCAAGAAATCTTCCGGAGTATCAACTATCTGTGCCACATCATCAATGATTTCAGCCAAATAAGCATTGTTGGTTTCGTCTTGTGGAAGATTCCAGACATATGAACCATCAGGTTGAACGGCCACAATAGCTTTGTCATTCACAGTAGGATCATTAGTCAACAGAAGAGCTCTATTCGCATTATTGTTGAACGAACGATTATCCTGACGTGTAGGAGTAGTATTAACATTTCTCTTGGGTCGTTGACACTCTCTGGCGAAATGTCCAAATCCATCACAATTGTAACACTTCACTTTTGACTTGTCAAAACCCGTAGTACCCCCAGTAAGCTGTCTTCCCGTTCTTCGCATAAACTTTTCAGCTCTCCTTGTAATCATGGCCAGTTGCCATTTTAGATCCATTTCTTCAACATCGTCAGGATCAATCTGGTCATAATCTTCCTCGATGAGAGATGGATCTGTGATCCTACCTGCAACAAATGCTTCATGTGCAGCACACATAGCAGCAAAGACATTCATCCTCCCCTCAGCTGATTTCATATCCATTGGCATGGACTTGTAACCAGATGAAGAAGATGTGATATTCCCGGTCTTTAACCTTCCAGTCTTTAAACCTTCAGCAGTCTTTTTGCCCTTGTTCCCAGCATCAGAAGCCATGAAACCAACAAAATCATCTCCATCAGTATTCTCTGTTACGTCAGAACTACCAACTCCAGAGAAGAATGCGTTTGCATCAGCGGTTGGATTCTTCATGGTAGCATGATACAAAGACGGATCTTGAGTGAAGTTGTCTTGAATATCCTTTGCTTTGTCCTTCATTACTCGGTTTCTAAGAGTGGAAATTACACCATCAATCTTCAAAGTTGCATAATCATCTCTTTCTTGTAGTCCATGACAAAACTCCTTGTAGGCCTTCGGTAGTCCATCCAAGAATTTATCCACAATTTCAGTAGGGGTATACTTAAGATCAAAGTACGCTAACTCGGCAAGAAGATGTTGATATCTTAGAATAAGATCTTCAACTTGTTCGTTCTTGGTAGCGTTGAAACAGTCAAATAGTTTCTTAAGCATTTTAATTCTGTTTTTCTTCAGTAGTGGATCTCCTTCACAATGAGCTTCAATAGCGTCAAACAACTGCTTTGAAGTTTTATATTCTTGTTTGGGAAACAGATGCACCAAATCTTGTGGAATGCACATACGAAGAGTCGAAAGAGCCTTTACTTCGACTGCATAGAGGGCCTTTTCGTCACCCTTTAATTCTGCCATCTTGTATGTCGAAGTAACACCATTGACAGTAAGAGTAGGCCACTCATATCCTTCAGTAATCATAATCCACATATTTAAATCTTCTCTTTGTATATAATCTTCGAATCGACCTCTCCACGCCCAGAAGTCAGCTAATGAAACTAACTTCGGTGGAGAATTGGTCCTTCCGACTAGATGATCATGATAAACCAGAGAATTTAGGTATTGTGCAACGGCACTGTTGACTGTCGAAGAAGAAGCCATCGGAACGAAAATAAGAATAAGAACGAAAATAAGACTAAATTCGTAAGAAGAGATCTGAACGAAGATAGCTAAATTCGCAAGTGAAGGTTAGAACGAAGATGACTCTTAGTTCGTAAGGTGGGAACTGAACGAAAATAACTTAAGTTTGTAAGCTAAATTCGTAAGAAGATTCAAAACGAAAGTAGGGATCTTCGTTTTCTATCTTCGTAACAAGGACTGCAAACGAATTTAGAGTAAGTTCGTTTGCTATCTTCGTAGAGAGAACGAAGATAACGACTGGAAGGGTTTTTCGAACAGTTTTTGAGAGAAAACGATCAAACAAACGATCTCGAACCTTCGATAAGATATCGATGTGCTCTGATACCACTTGTGAGTCCCTCGATAGCTATGGATCGCTCTCGAGATCGTCTATGGTTATGTCGTGAGTGCGGAATCCTCACGAGATAACTGTTTGATTAGTTATCTATTATATTGCTAATTACAAGTGTATAATCAACCTTATATTGCTCTATATTCGTTTGCTATAGATCACAAACGAACTTAGTTGTCTTAGGTGTGTTAAACTGAACTTTTTCACTTAGGGTTTTACGTTCATTTATATATGTTTCAGAATATTCGTGGGCTGCTGGGCTTTGTTCTTACGAACTTAGCAGCCCGGCCCATCAAACGAAGATAATCTTCGTTTGAGCATAACGAAGTTTATCTTCGTTAGCTGTAATCCGTTTGTTATTTTCCAATTACTTAACGTATAAGGAACCTAACATATATTACGTTTGTACTTGTATATCATACATAACAAACATCATATATAAACATATATAACACCTAAATATGTAATCGATCATTACCAAAACATTATGTTCATAATCTATCAATTACATATACAAATAAGCGTCTAATCAAATCTAAGTTGCTGTTGTCACATCAACGTGCATCAACAGTAGCCCTATGTGTCAAGCACCTACTGTCCAAAACACAACTTCTAACTCATTACAGATTAAAAGATATTAATCTTTTAGTGAACTGTCGCAAATTAGAAAAATCACACGAAAAATTCACTTAGTCACACAATTATCTAATAATTAACCCTAATTATTGGATCATCATGCTTTGCTAAATATATCTCTATATATCAGTAATAATCACAAGTAATTTTGCATGAATTCTTGTGATTTTACTTTTATTTAACAACTTTAAATAATTAAGATACACAAAACATGCATTTTATACAAATAAATCATGTCAATTCACAAACTCAAAACTTGCCATGAGGGTTTCAATCTCCATTGAATTAGGTTAATTTTAATTAAACAAAAAAAAAACTCTTATTTTTATTTAATTTAATCCGATTTTTAATTAAAAAAATAATAAGAAAACAACTTTTAATTATTTAACAATTAAATAAAAATCAACCAACCCTTAACCCCCCTTCAAGTTTTGATCTTTGTAATTAATAGATCACATATGTGGCTCGTGATACCACTGTTAGAATATGCGAACATAAATCATATAAATATTCACATAAGCGCAACGGAAAAATCATATATGCAATCATATTAATTAACAAACGTATTTAACTTTTAACGATCGTTTATTAATTATTTCGTGATCATATTAATTAACAAAGAGAGAATCAAAACGTGTACCTTTTGTAAAGCTTCCAATAATGTTATTAATAATAAGATTTATTATTATTTAGGGTTTAAAGGAAAACCCCTCTACGATCGCACACTTGACACCCCTATGATGTATGCTAGTACCCGATCACGAACTCACAAACCCGTTGTGTATCTCCCTAAATTCGAAAACCCTTATGAACCGAAACCATTTGTTGTAGTCTAACAAATCAAACCTTAATTAATGCTAAGCATTAATTATTCAAAAGTTCCATATGGATGATCGAAAGTCACAAAAACCGAACACCCTTATAAAGGGTTTCGGTCGAAATAAAAGAGAGGAGAAAAAGAGAGGGTTTTTGGTTTTACAAATCTAATTGTCTTTTAAAACCTTTAACCCATGACCTCTTTATATAGGACAATTAGTTAGGGTTTCTAAACTTGATGGGCAAGTTTAGTCAAGGCCTAAAACCCTCTTGGAATTTTCGGGCCCCCCCATAGAATTAGAGCCCAACTCTAATTCTTAATTTACAATTAAGTCCTTCTCTTTTAATTAATAAACGTATTTAACTTTTAACGATCGTTTATTAATTATTTCGTGATCATATTAATTAATATATTACTTTAATATACTAATTAATAACATAGAGTTTACGTGTCATTTTGTGTGACCCCGTAGGCTTAAATGATTTCCGGACATGCGTTTATTATAACGTGATCACATACCAACAGATTTTACAGATCGAAACATCACCAAAAGAACTAGTACTAATTGTTTATTTTTTAAATTAACAAAACATTAATTAGGTGCATTGTAAGAGATTAAATAAGTTTCAAACCAATATATATCTACAATCTAATATAATCATGCATTATTGTTACAATCTAAAAGCAAAAGATAAACCCTTAATTAGCTAATTTGTACCTTGAGCATCACGTACGTACAGCAAATCATTCATAGTTTAACAGGAAATGCACACAAAGAAGAGTAGTAACGAAATAAAAATTAAGAGTACAACTTAAGCGGTCATCATGTGAGACTATCACTATTTATTTCAATACTATAATAACCATTTTATCTATTAAACCTTCATCCAATCTATACACCAACTTTTCTTGATATAAACTTTCAATGGAAGAAAAATAAAATCAGTTATGAATGCCTTTTCTGCTTTACTTTTAGAAAAGAGAGAGAAAAGACAACCTGTAGCTGGTACGTTCGCAGTATGTAGATATAAAGCAAGATGTTGTTATTTAGATGAAACAATGCAACGAGTTCTTCAAAAACCATGAAAGACAAACATCTTAATATCGATTTGAAAAACCCAAAAAACAAAATATAACTATATCAATCAACAAAATTAGAAGGATGCGGGTTCCTATATATGTATTTTGATTTTTAAATCACAATCTTTACCAAATATAACTATACTTCGGATCAGTATATTACTACTATAATTTTTTAAAAGATGGTAAATTTTTACCTAATTTACTAATTGAATATCACATATAATTTACTAAATATATTGTAATTATAACGCATATATATTTTTATATGATAATGCTTATCTGTTATAAACGTTCAAAAATTTTTCACTACTACAACATATTTATTGTTTGCAGTTTTTAAAAATGTAAAACATTATCTAAGATGTTCGCACTTATATATGTTTACAAATAATCTACATTAAAACGTGTGAATAAATTTACAAGTTTCACATTTAAAACTATGAACAAAAAAGTTTAGACCCTAAAACCCCCTTGCCAAACAGACCCTAAGTGTGTACAATGTTTTATTTCTACATGTTTTTAAATGTAAAGATCATTTCTTCACGAGTGAGTTTTACGTACTTGCCTTGTGCGTAGAAATCACTTGCGAAGAGAATCATCCTCATTATAAGTGCGTACAAGTATAAAATTTGTAAACACTTATTAGTGTGAACATTTTATTAATACTTTCAAATGTGAAACTTAACTTTTAAATATGACGCTTATTGATGTAGATACTTTCTGCACATTTATTAGAGCGAACTATTAACAAAATTTTATGCAAATTTTGAAACTGCATAGAATAAAATGTATAGAAATGACTAATTTGTTGTAGTGTTTATGTATAACTAAGTGAGGATAATTTAAGACTAATGTGGCTTAAGTCTTTGAGTGTTAACTAATTTTTTTGCTTATTAATAAATATAAGTCTGTAACGCATCTAAGTTTAAGTGTGAAACTCCTCACATATTAATTTTTTAAAATTTCTTATTTTCACACATAAGTTTAACTACCGGACAACCTTATATTCTCATCCCCTTCAATATATATATATATATATATATGTATATATATATATATATATATATGCTTGATTTTAGATCACTAAACCTTCACAATAACATCCATTATAAGGTGTTTCAACATTTATTTACAATATTTACTGAAAGAAAATTTTTTAATAGTTTTTCAGCAGAAACTCAGCTACCTCGTTAAACTTACGACATAATATTAATAGACGGTCAGATAAAACATTTTCGTCAATACTAAGGTACCATATTTTTTGATATATATTTACATTTGACTTTGCAAGGTTTTTTGTTATATTTAATTTTATCTTGAATATTTCGTAAACAACCTGTTTACACAGACTAAATCTAATAATCTAACTATACTAAAAATAGTTTCAAGCCGATTGTTTTTTATGTGTACGTGGTAGTTTTCATATATCATGTATATTAAAACAATTATATAATCAAGCTAGATATAACCTTTATTTAAGTTATTAATTATTTACCACATCAAGCTTTGACATCAAGTAAAACATTTAATTTGTTAATGTTTTTTTTCTTTGTATACATTTGATTTTACAATGATTCTTTTGTTAAATAAATTTAATAGAATCTCGAATATGTGATAAATAATTTGTGTATTTGACACGTGATTGAATCTTTTGTTAAATAAATTTAATAGAATTTCGAATATGTAATAAATAACTTGTGTATTTGACACGTGATTAAATTTAATCTAAAATTGTATAAATTATTAAAGATTTTGTGAGTTTAAAAATTTGAGTTATTTGTCAAGTAATATGGAAACCAGATTATTATTATCAATATTTAGAAACCAAATCAATTAAATAATTCTCAATCATAGCCATATATGCACAAATATTGCAGTCAAACTAAAACGAGTTGCGTGTATATATATACACCCTTTATAACGAACGACAAAAGAAAAGAAAGTAAGAATAAACACATACAATTGTTTGAGCAAAAATAATAAGATTAACATACTCCATAACAAAATGGATGATCACCATGATGATGAGGTTATTCCAGATTCCGAAGATGAAATTTTGAATAAAGTTGTTCCCGATTCTGAAGATGAATTTTTGAATGAGGTTGTTCCTTTGTGCGTCTATTGGGACACCCACCAATTCGGCATAAACACTTGTATTAGACCCGTTTAGTACCAGACGCGCGTATGCCGCAATTGACTGTTTTTCATCCGTTTCGTTTTAATCAATACGATAGATATACGGGTGTTTAGATTGTAAAAGGAATGACACTTCATACCTGGACAAATGTCAGAAGAATGTGACGTGTAATTCCCTTGATTTCGATGCAAAACAAAATACGGAGCGTATACATAAAAACGACACGTATTATATTAAAAAAAATTTAAATGGGCTTGGCTGAGTCCAAGAAGTCAGGTAAATAGTTGGGCTGGGTTGCAAATCATAAAATTGAAAAAAAAAACACTATACGATTAACATGTAAATGATGTAATACACTAATACATGAATATATAGTAATCTCTAAATCTATAAATTATAAATACATGCGTACGTACGTACTCAAATGTCATGAATATATATATACGTACATTATTAGTTTCGATAAATGAGGTGCAAAAATAAATTTAATTGTTACATTATTAATGTTCATAAAGTATTGAAAAAAATCAAACATCAGTTATTTACAATTGTCATTGGGTCTACAGCCCAGTGGCATTGGAGTCTCTTGATGAAGGCTTTGGATCCTGGGAGACCAGGGTTCGAATCCTGAAAGAGCAGGGTTTACCCCAATTTAAATGTCGTGCCTTCGGGCGGTTGTGGGGGGTCATGGTGCAGCGGTTCTGAGGTGTAATAGCGCGGGCCCGGTTAAGACAAGTATGTCTAGACACTCAGAAATTCGCCTTTCCAAAAAAAAAAAACAGTTATTTACACTTGCACAAAAATGACTCCTATTTGGTCAAAAATCATCGGATAATGACTCCTAGACAGCCCCGAGTATACGACATAAAAACATTTTTATTGAACAATTAATACTAAATGACACCTGAAACAAAACTCAACAGAGCATAATCCAAACTAATATAGCAGAGCTGCGAGGCTACTCGAAATCATCAAAAATATGGTTGAATATCCCAGTTTTTGTACTCGTTGATAACAATATACATTGGCAGTGTGCCTAACTTTCTATCCCCACTAGTCTCCTTCTCATACGCTCACTCGTACACTAAACCAAAGTTTCCAAATCTCTTTCCTCGCATCTAAACAACATATTAGCTAATGGTGTTTGGGCCTTGCGTCTCCCACTGGGCCGAACTAAATGCTGTTGACTTTGGTGTCTTGCCGACTTGCTAACTAACAGTCTCACTCTCACATACTACCTATATATATACATTTCCATCGAAATTATCATACAATTATAAATTAGGTAATCGTTGAACATCCCACATTCCCACTTAGCTAAAGACCCGTCGATAACAAAAATATAGGTTATGTTTTTCTACTCGTTAATAACCTTGGCAGTATGCGTAATTGACCCGAATTTAATGTTATTGTTAACTTGTTATTGAGGTGACAAGGTATGTTTTACATCAATAAAAACCATTACCTATACATTAGTTAGATAATGTCTATACAGTCATTAAAACACATTCATTAGGTCCGTAAAAACCAAAATGTATCCACTAAAACCATTAATTACCATACAGTCATACACATTTAACCCAAAATGTATCCATACAAACGATAAACATGCCACATGACAAAAAACCAAACCGTATCTAGACACGCCTTATTTAAAGGGCCGCCCAAGGCCTCTCATTTGACTTTGAAATAAGGCCAAGTGAATTGTTGATCCAGGGCAACTGATCAGAAAGTGTTGACGCCAGCGTGGACATGGATGTTATTTGCTGTTCCATTCTGGTAACCCGTGCTGTAAGGTTGGCCAACTGTTGTTGAGTGTGAAGGTTCAGGCGCACCACCTGATAGAGGCCACATGAAATTAAATTAAATTAGTTTTACAGCCGGCCGTTGGCCAGAGATTACAATAATGCCGGTCATTCATTTTAATATGTCAACCGTTCCCATCGGACTAAAAAACACATCGTTAAAGAACACAAAGTAAATCTTAAAACACAACTTTGGTGACGAAAATAAAAATTTGCAACCTTTCTTGAAAGATAATAATAACAAGATTGGACGGTAAAAAAATTAGACTTTAATGGGAAAAATTATACTATAGATTAGGGTCAAATTGGTGACAAATACCTGATAAGAACGTTGGCGCCCCTCCACCTCCGGGTCGACGTCTCCATCAACCACCTGCTGAGTTTGCACCGGCCGATTCACATGTGTTGGCACGTCCAACGGCTCCACCACCCCATCCCAAGGTTCGTCCAGGTCAACGATCAATGTAGGAGACTGGTTAATCCTCTGCACCATCTTCATCGAATACATAGTCTTCATGCTGAGCTCAAGGGGGCTGACAGGGTGACTGCGGAGATTTAGAAGGTTGCCAGTCAGCATCAGCCTGCGTGCAATCTGCGTTACCATGTGCCCGCAAACTATACCCCCTCCCTTCTTCCTACATCAACCACAGATGAATTAATGACTTGAAGATATACAAAGTATATCTACAGAAGAAATCTCAGATTGCAAAGTGAATGCTACTTACAAGATCACAAGACAGAGCATTACTAAAGTTTTGTTATATAGTAATAAGATGTAATTAAAGTTGAAGATTAGATTAGGAATGTAAATATAGAGGACTAAATTTGTCAAGATAGAAAGTTAGTTAGCAGGGGAGGCCTAAAGGGTGTGCAAAATTTTAGATCTAAATCTAAGTTTGTGTTCCTAAGTTTGAGATCGAGCTGAGATTGAGAGTTTAAGATCGAGATTATTCCCACCCGGTTAAGGCTTCCACTCCGGTGGATCTAACCCTATTTTTTCACTCTTGGGCCGGAGGTCCCTTCCACTTCGGTGGATCTGGAAGCAGCATCTCTACCTCGGAGTAGGGGTAAGGTCTGCCTACATCATACCTCCCCCATACCCCGGCTTAAACCGGGATTGGGTACCATTCTCGTTGTCGTTGTCGTGCCTAAAGGGTGTGGAAACCCGATTCCCGGCCGGGGCATAAATTTTGAGGGGGCATAAATTTTTAAAATTTTTTTATATATATAAAATGTGAGGGCATAATTTTGGGGTCGTGCCTAAAGGGTGTGGAAACCCGATTCCCGGCCGGGGCATAAATTTTGAGGGGGCATAAATTTTTAAAATTTTTTTATATATATAAAATGTATGATATGTTAAAAGATGTGCTATCGAGAACGAAATCTTAGAGAACATAAATTGTGAAAAGCTAATTAACCAATTTGCTATGAAGAATGTTAGGAGAGCTTCGCGGATCATCGGGTAAATAAGTAACTACTATGGTATGTAATTCTAAAATTATAATCTTATTATGCATATATAATTTTTTGTTATAATGCTAGTTATCGTTTATAAAAAAAGTTATTTATATATTTGATTTCGGTTAAAGTTAGGGCATAATTTTTATTGCTCGGCCGGGGTGTTAAAATTCTCAGGGCCGCCACTGTTAGTTAGTTAGAGGCGGTTACCACCGATATATATTTTGTATGTATTTTTCATTTGATCAATTAATGAGAAATATCACTTTCCCCCAAATCTACTAAATCTGCTGTTATATTCACTCATGATGTGTCCTATTTGCAGGCCCATGATGGAATGATCCAACTTGGTTCAGTCTCACATGGGCTCTACATCTACTCTTCCTCCTCTACATGCAACTCTACCATTTTGTCTACCTCAAGCAACTCAATTCTCTGGCATGCAAGGCTTAGGTATCCATCTACTCAAGTCTTACAGAAA
>CM067172.1:23336864-23349364 GCA_034093135.1 Erigeron breviscapus | reverse complement strand
CAACTCAATTCTCTGGCATGCAAGGCTTAGGTATCCATCTACTCAAGTCTTACAGAAAATATCTTCTATACATAATATCTCTCCAGATGTTACTAGTATAAAATGTAGTGTTTGTCCACTGTCCAAACAACACTTACTTCCTTTTCCTTCTAGTACTTCACATGCTTATACTTTGTTTGAACTTGTTCATGCTGATGTATGGGGACCATATAGGCATCCCACTATCAATAAATGTAGATATTTTCTCATTATTGTTGATGACCATTCCAGAGCCACATGGGTATATCTCATCCCCAACAAATGTCATGTCTTATCTACTCTAAAAATCTTCCATTCTTATGTGGTAAACCGGTTCAGCACAACCAATTAAAACACTCAGAACTGACAATGGTTCAGAATTTACCAACTCTGACTTACAAAATTTTCTCCAAAATCATGGCATAATTCACCAAACTTCATTTCCTTATACCCTACAACAAAATGCCAGGGTTGAAAGGAAACATAAACACCTACTAGAGGTTGCCAGATCAATTCAAATTCAATCAAACTTTCCTGTCCAGCTTTGGGGTTATTCAATCCTAGCTGCTACCTATCTAATCAACAGACTTCCTAGCAGTGTTCTCAACTTTAAAACACCATATGAAATTCTTTACAAAGAATCACCAACTCTATCTCACTTAAAAGTCATTGGATGCAAATGCTTTGCTTCAACTCATAAACCTGACAAATTTGCTACAAGAGCCATCCCTTGTGTTTTACTTGGCTACCCACAAAACCAGAAAGGTTATCTCTTGTATAATCTTGAAACCAAGACCTCTTTTGTCAGTAGACATGTAACATTTCATGAACATGAATTTCCTTTAAAAATCCTGAACTCCACCTTGCAAATTTACTTCTTCTACTGAAATCTTCTTTCCTCCTCCAAATATTACTCCCAACATCTCTTCCACTGATTCTCCAAATCCTACACCATTCATCTCTAATCCCTCCTCTCCTCCTCTAATCACTTCTAATTCTCTACCTTCTACACCATCACCACCACCACCACCACCACCACCACCACCACCACCACCACCACCACTACCACCTCAACCCACAAGACAGTCTAACAGACCTAAACAACTCTCCACCAAGCTCAAAGATTATTCTTATTCCCTTCCCTCTTTTTCTGCAAATTCTCTTCATTCCAAGTATTCTCTATCTAACTATATTAACTATTCTAATCTCTCTTCAATTTCTCTCCACTTCATCAATTCCATTGACTCCACTACTGAACCTCATTCTTATCTTCAAGCTTCCAAGGATCCTAAATGGGTAGATGCTATGACAACTGAGATTAATGCTTTAGAAAAGAATAATACATGGTCATTAGTCACCTTACCAACGGGTAAACAACCAATTAGCTGCAAATGGGTTTATAGAATTAAGCATAGATCTGATGGCACCATTGAAAGATACAAAGCCAGACTAGTGGCTCAAGGATTTACTTAGCAAGAGGGCATTGATTACAAAGAAACCTTTGCACCTGTTGCAAAGATGGTCACTGTAAGAACTCTGTCGGCAGTGTCAATAACAAAAGATTGGATAATTAAACTAGATGTCAACAATGCTTTCCTACATGGTGATCTCCATGAAGAGGTTTACATGGTTGTTCCCAAGGGTTATCAACACCACCTCCCACCTAATACTGTCTGCAAACTCAACAAATCCTTATATGGCTTAAAACAGGCAAATAGACAGTGGTTCACCAAGCTTACCACCTTTCTCACCTCACTTGGTTTCATTCAAAGTTTTGCAGACCCTTCTCTATTCACATACAATCCAGGTTCAGCATTTCTTGCCCTACTAGTATATGTGGATGACATCTTAATCAGTGGTACCTCTCAATCTCTTATTGACTCTGTCAAATCCCAACTGCACAATAAGTTTAGTATCAAAACTCTTGGTCCTTTACACTATTATTAGGGCATTGAGTTTCTAAGAAACTCCACTGGCATGGCTATGTGTCAAAGGAAATATGCAATTGATCTTATCAAACATGCTGGTGTTGAGAATCTTAAACCTGCTATCACACCCATTGATCCAACTCAAAAATTGTCTGCCACAACTGGTGACCCCCTACCTGACTAACAGCATCTACAATGGTAATAAGTCATTAGAGCTTTTTTGGTGTCCCTATAGCAGGACCCGTTATAAAACACTCTCATTGTCTAAAATTTAAATATTTGTACAAATAGAGGGTCGTTCCCTCAACCAACAAAAGCTACCAAGAGAGAACAAAGTGACAGGTGTAGGATCAGGCCCCAATTACACACTCACAAACTATATATATATATATGTATATGTAAAATATATTAAGAGAACACGAATAAACTGAACTTGCATAACTTTCTGGAAAATGAAGTTACAGAACTAGTACTAGCCTACATACTACTTATAATAGTAAAATAAAACTACTTCCTAGCCCACGTTTACCCTTGTGTCATTCATCCAATTTCTCCTCAAAACATGGACCACTTCTCCACATGCTTTTTAACTTCTAGTCATGTCTTGCAATACCATTCGTCCATTCCTAACTCCTAACTTTATAATATGACTAGAAATAACTTGCCAAATACTAACAATATTAAACATACTAAACTCAATCTACTTACTTAATTAAACATGCTACTGATTAAACCCACTTAAATCAAGATTAACCCAACAACAGGGACGCAGACACCCCAATGTACGAGTCCATATAATGAATAAAAATATTATAAAATACGAGTAATATATATTCGATGCATAAGTACTGAATGTAAGCACTACAAACAAAAAGCCAAAACTATTCAGATCGGGGTTTCACACGTAACAATTCAATAACCCCAGGATTTGGCAAATTAGTAATATCATCAATAAAGTAACTATGATAACTAGCCAGCTTTATAACGGCTTGGTCTAAAGATTCTTTAGCCTCCGTATACTCTGGGGAACCTTCAACGTGCATCACGGAGCATACCCCCATCTTCTTGGAAGCTTTCACAACAGACTCAAGCAGGCCTAAAACCAATGGACCGGTAGCAAGAGTCTCACAGACATATGGGATAACCCTATCAATGAGACCCCGAACCTTTTCACGAAGTTCCTCATTCTCTAAATCTTTCTGAAGCAGTTCATCATGACGCCTTCCCAACCCAGTACGAAGAGCCTTCGAAACAACATCTTGCTCCGCCAAACGTTTCTCAAGGTCTGCAATCCTATCAAATAAGCCATCAACAACGATTTGCGATTCCTTCAACTTATCCTGAGAATACTCATACTCTCTACACAAACCATGCACAAGAAGATTCTTTACACCTTTTTGATCTTCCATCGCCATCCCCTCCTACATATAAACGCGAGCAGTAGACCCAGAAAAAGAAATCGGTAACGCACCCAAAGATTTCTTTCCCTTCTTAGCAGCAGCAGTTTCATCAGGACAATCGGGAACAGAAACTTGCATAGAGGATGACCCGATATCATGAACCTTCCTTTTAGAAGACATGACCCTAACAATTAAAAAGAAGAAAGAAAAAAAAAGAAGGAGAAGAATAAGAAAAGGCAGGAAGGCCCACGTAAGTGATTGGAGAAACGACGGTTTAGAACAATATATGATGGCTCTGTATTGAAAAGAAATACAGTATGATATATATGCTGCAACCCCCAAACCCTAACCGTCGATATGTAGCCTCGAGATTAGTGCCTGACGCCGAATGACAACTTGACTTTTGACATCCAAGAAATTTTCAAAATAACCGCTCGCAAAAATATCAAAAAGACGCGTTTTGTCCAAAGCAACGATTTTTGAAACGTCACATAAATAAAATCAAAAGCTGCATGGTTAAATAAAATAATAATGGATGTTTAAAAATACACAAGCATACAACTGTATCGAATGACGAAGGTATGAATATCAGAAAAAATTTATATTGTCAAAATTTGTTTATTTAATATCAGTGGTTTTTATTTTTTTTATATACGAGTAGTTTGTAATCTATTTGTTTTGTTTATGACTTTTATTTTTATAATATATTTTTTAGTTTAAGAATTCTAAAAATGAATACCCAAAAAGTGTTTGTAATCTATTATATCGTTTATAAAACTGAGTTGAGATTGATCTTTTAATGAATAAGTTATTATTAATCAAAGATTTTTGACACTATAAAACATCAATTGAAATAAAATTAATAGCTAATGACTCAATAGGTCTGTCAATGGATGGATATGGATTGGATCATGATCTGATCCATTAGTGATCCACCTTAAATGTATCATGATCCGATCCGTGATCCAACATCATGGATCTAGATCCGATTTATATCCAAATAATTTTAGAAGAAAATCGCGATAATAGCCAAATTTCTTTGCGATTGTACCAAAATAGCCAAGTTTTTTTGAATTATCACAAAATAGCCATATAAATCGCAATAATCTGTCAAAATCGCTACGAAATTTTGCAAAATCGCTACGGCGGATACTTATCCGGATCGATCCACTTAATTTTTTAATATTTTATTACTAAAAGTTATCCATTATATATATCTGCAGATGTCAAATTCTTGAATACAAACTCAATATTATCTCACTTGTACATCCTGCATCATAACTTCTACACCATTCTAACAAGAAAAACATCAAACTCCTGTCAATTTGCTTGCTTCTGACGTGTGTATATATAATACATATATATATCAATGGCGTCATAACAGTATAAGATATCTGCAGATCGACATATATGTGTTCTGCTACTACACTTTTTGGTCTCCTTTATCTCGTTCCACCTCATTTATAGTTGAAATATATATATATATATATATATATGAAAATGGCCCATTAACATAATGAAAACGAGCCCAAAGAAATAAAAAGTGGCCGTTACTATTCTTTGATCGCAAATCGATGGCTTTGTTTTTAAAATATACACTAATATCACAATTATACAAGTTTTTGAAACCAATATGGTTGGATCAGAGGTCATGGGTTCGGATCCTCATCCCATGCAAAGGTTGGAGGGCCTTTTCTTACCATTTGGTGTTCACACGAAAGAACACCAATACCGTACAAGACGATATCCCCTCCATAACAAAGTCTATCATAATAGATGAAGGAATAAGATATGCATTCCTACAATGTTGGGATTCGCCCATATCCCTTATGCACGATAAAGGAGGAAAGAATCCTCTGGGATTCTTAGGTCGGAAACATGGGGAAACCCGAAGAGGCTTGACTACTCCTCCAATACCCTAAAAATTCACATCTCAACGATAAGTGTCCAATAAAAAACCTATCTCTCCAATGAAAAAAGCAGCCTCTCTACCTTTGGTAAGGGTAAGGCTGTCTACATATCAACCTCCCCCATACACCGTCAAAGACGGTATTGGGACCCAAAACGCGTGGAAGACGGCATTGGGAGTTACTTTTTACGAGTAATAACTTATTTATACTAAAATAGTCATTCTTCAACCTCTCATTGGAGATACCCAAAACAATCGTAAATCATAAACACTTTGAATTTTGATATATGGATTTGAAACATTACCGCTTATGAATTTTGGAGAAGTATACCGCGAGCCAATGCACCAGATTGCAGGGGATCTTTAGCAGCAGACACCTTAGAAAATACAAGTCCATGTTACTCACCCACTCCCCTCCCAGGTGACGTCCTGATAGGGTCTTCGAGTTCAAGCGGTGGAAGTACCGGTATAGAGTGTCCCTGTTTCAAAGGATGATGTATGACCTATGAAGTTGGCATATATACAAAAAAATTTTAACACAGATTCAAATAAAGAATACGGAGTAAAAGCCACACGTACTTGATACGCGGTGACCTCCTGGTAGTTCCGCCACCGGGAGCTATAATAGGCCAAAAGCTCGAAACATCCACTACATCCATGTCGAGTGGACCCACTACGAACTTTGGGTCTATCAACTCAGAAGCAGTGTAAAGACCAGTCAAAATGGCGAAATGATCAATATCCATCCTCATAGTTTCCCCAAACATGCAAAACTCTATTTGATCCGCTGGTAACCACGGGAGATAAGTAAATGTGCAAAGGAACTCAACCGTGAGCTCTCTGTATGCTGGTTAGCTCTAAAGTAAGGGAAAAAAAATAAGTGTTAGTACATTATCATATGAAAGTGTGGAATGTATTTCTTTAAAAAAAAAACTGAAAGTACAAACGAGCCCACGGGGTATCGTTCCCAATGATTTCCCTAGCCCTCTGTTTTAGCCCGACTTCCCCTAGTGCTCCATAATCAATACAACCTCCCGGCTCCAACTGACATTTTTTCAGACGCTCAAAACGCTTGTGGGATTCGGACCCGTCAGGAAACTTAGTATGAATGTATTCAAGAAGCTGGAGGTCTGATTTGGTAGATGGAAAAAAAGGTTTTCTACTTTTTTCTTGTAGAGGTGGCGAATCATGATCCTCTGAATCTGTATACTCCTCGTTCGATATCTTAAAACAAAATAAGAAATGAATTAAAAAAATATAATAACAAAAGTACTAAATGCATCAAAATATCAAATATCATTCATTCATAAAAAAAAGGAGTTGGTAACAAATATAAAAAAGACTTAACTCCATTCCGCAGCCGCACCCATGACAAACAAGCAAATAAGATAACCATGATTTATTAATTTTAATAGATATATATGGATAGAAGTTATGGATATACATAAACATAACGAGAGAGAGAAGAAATATCGTAAATGGTTGAAATGGAATGCAGGAACGGGGTGTGACTTGTGAGACGTGGGGGAAATGACCCATGGGTAGGGCCGGTTCATTACCCATTTTATAGACACGAAACTGACGCTTTTACCCCTCACGTGAGTAACACGTTATTGATGAATCCTTTAAAAATTGCACGTTTTGCACCATACTGGCCGAATTGATTAAAACTCGCCGGAAAAAGAAATAATCGCCAGTATAATTCTAAACGGCCGTAAAATAAAACTAATATTGATCATTCTTTTACAAAATATACCAATTTCAACACGATCTAGCGCATTAATTAAAAATATTATCTGACGTTTCTGATTTAATCTAATCCGATATCTCCAATGGTCGGGTAATCAAAATCATTTTTAATTTTAAAAAAAATTGTTTGAATAGGTTTTTATCATTGGAGAAACATTACTCAACCTTTTGATGATATACTTTTTTTCTGACATTACTCACCCTCACTTTTATATTCACTTCATTTAATTAAACACTGTTCTTATCAGATCTAGATCTAGATCAGATCTAGATCTTGAGATAACAGACAAAAGATAGACCAACATTTACCTCTTTTTTTTTATAAGGAAAAGTTAGGTGGGCCCAAAAATATAACAAAATAGACAGAATGCCCATTCCGGCCGAAAAGAGAAGAAACCGAGTCTCGATCTCAGATCTAGATCTGAAGAGAAGAGACAAAAGAAAGACCGACAGTTACCTCTTTCGTTTGTAATTCAGATCTTTTTTTCTGACATTACTCACCCTCACTTTTATATTCACTTCATTTAATTAAACACTGTTCTTATCAGATCTAGATCTAGATCAGATCTAGATCTTGAGATAACAGACAAAAGATAGACCAACATTTACCTCTTTCGTTTGTAAGGAAAAGTTAGGTGGGCCCAAAAATAGAATAATAAAGACAGAATGCCCATTCCGGCCTAGAACTATTACCATTTGAAAAAATATTCTTGACGGCAAGTTAAACCTAAGCCGAAAGAGAAGAAACCAGGTCTTCGATCTCAGATCCAGGTCTGGAGTCCAGAGAAAAAAATCCAGGAAACCTAAACATGCTACGTTCAACACAATGTAGAGCACAAATCAAATCCAGCAAACCTAAATCTAATGTAACAAAATCTGACGATTCCTATATAATCTAATCGAAAATAAGGCAGATTCAACATGCAATTTTCGACACTCGGAAAAATCAGAGAAGAATATATACCTATGTGATAATTCCGGAAAGATATGATATAGGGGGAGAGGGGATTCATAAAGATATATACGTGCGTAAATGAGAAAAGGCAGCTTATATAGCTAGGTTAAGTGATAAATCCAATAGTTAATTGCAGGATTCGTCCCTGTTGTTTGTTAAATTTCGCGGTTTACATACCTCCTTAAAAATTCTAGCAAAATTGGTCCAAACCCAAGCGTTTTGTTGCGTGTTTCATCCCTGAAACGGATTCCATCCAATTTGTTCCGTTCATACGCATCATGTGCCCTGGGCACTTTGGTCTTTTTCCTCCCTTTTTCTTATTTTGATATCTTTAAATTGTTACATCCTTACTATAATTAATTTTATTTTTCAGCTTAGGTTTCATCCTTACTAACATTAATTATATTTCTCGGCTTAGGTGTTTGTAAAGTAATGTGTTAAATAGAGTAGATTTAAGGTTATGATCAAATTGTTCGTAAATACTAACTTTAGCTCTAAATACAATTGGATGTGTAACAACCCATTTCACATCCTGCGTAGTATATGTAGTTTGTAACTTATACGAGTAATTCATTATTACTAATGACACATAGCCTGGCTCATCAAAGGCATTTCCGATTTTACCAAATCTCTTTTTATTATAATTTTGCTGTTAAAAACATTTCCAAGTATGTATTTAAAGGCAAACCTACTATAAATTTACTTAATTTATCTTTTAAAATTTTTACTTCGGTCCTCATGAATGCCAAGTGTAAATTGTTTACAAACATGTTAACACAAAATACATGTTGGTTAATAAGTTTTTTGGGAATGATACTGTAACACCCCAAGCCGAGGCTCGGAATATCACGGAAATCACATAGCACCAGGTGGAATTACAATAGAACCAACTAAATGCAATAAGAGATTCGGTGAATCCAAAACATAACGAAGCAAGTAACAAAATACAACAGGAGCAAATAGCCATCACAGTAAACAAAATAACATCCAAAGATGGCAAACGATCCTAAGTATAATGCAAAAAGGCAGGCCAATGAATCCTTGATCCATGAAGTCCATAGTCCGGGTTTACAGCAAGCAAAGCAACTAAACTCCACGTCCTGGGAGAACCTGATTACCTGAAAAGTGTACTAAGCATAGTCAACACAAGGTTGGTGAGTTCGTAGTAATGGTTCGTAAAGAACCAACATCAATAATCACAATACAAGAATAGAGGCTAGACATGACTTACAGCGAGCCTCTACATAACACAACAACGCCCAACAACAAGATCACACGAGACAATTAAATGTATAATGAGAATGCACTAATGATATGCGAATCAATGTAAGTGCCAAATGCATGAATAAGCAAACATGCCTATCCTATGCGTGACTTCCAGTCACCCATGCAACGATACCCTTCTGTCATTACCATGAACAAGGCTGTATCTCAAAATCATCGAGATATATATGTCTATATACTCGGGGTCACGTTCGACATCCAAAATGGGTGCATACATCTATGCACCAGGATGTCGGCAATCCCCTGCCGAGGGTCATCAATAATGTATGCAATGCTTACAATCAAATGTAAATGCATAAATCATAACCAACAATCGATATACGATGAATATGAATCAATGATCAATATTCGCCAAACCTGAGCCATCAATCAATAATCGTCAATCATAAACCGATAATCACCATTCGTCAACATCAGCCATTAATACTTAACCAAAACATAAACCAAGTCAATCAACATATGATGAACCATAAACTAACAATCAATAATCGTCAATCTTAACCCAATAATCAACATTCGACAACCATAAGCCACTAACCACAATTCAAACCAACTATACGTACATATACTTCAGAGGATTCTACTTTCTTCGAGTCCCAGATGCTTATATATAGGGTCACCCGCAGCCTTCCCACCACATCTAAAACCCAATGAAGGCATAACCGACTTTCATGTATGTACATCTATCCTAATATTACTAGATACTTAACAAATATAAACTAAGTCATTCAAACATGAAAATCGTCTCAACAATTCAATACTCGAACCAATTTAACCAATCAAACGAAAGGAACCATCACATAAGTCTAACAACTAAGACCATCCATCAATGAATCAATAATTGCAAGTAAACAAGAAAGGTTTACACTTTTCAGCCCGAATCTCAAGCGAGTAGGGAGATACGAAACTCACCATGCCGGCAAAGAAGCTAGTAAAAGGTTACAAACGAGTAACGGGGTCCACACGTCCACAACCTATAATTATACATCATAATACCATAAATTCAACTCTACAATCATAAACAAGTTGGTTTAGCACAATTAGGTCAAGTCACAAACCCTAAACGCCTTTACAACTTAAACGAGTAGGAACAAGACGCATTCGATTCGACCTTTTTAGAAATGACAAAAGATTCATACAAAAAGGGTGTTATTACTAGAAATTATACTCTCTTAAGATTCCAACGATAGGTCATACGACTTATTTGGACTTACGGATCAAAAGTTATTAACGTTTGAAAATCGACGCGCAATATCTCACAGTACCTAACCACTGCACCGCAGTGAGCCATTGCCAAGCTCACTGCGCCGCAGTGGGCTGACCAAGTCATGACCAGACCCTAGCCACTGCGCCGCAGTGGGCTAGCCCAAGCCACTGCGCCGCAGTGGCTCCTTACTGGACCAGAACATAAGCAGCAGCAGCAGCATACGCAGGAAACCTAAACCAAAACCCTTAAACTCGACCCAAACCAACCCAAATCGAATTGTAGGAACTTGTAACTTAATTTGAAGCATAAACAAACATCATTGACCATAAATAAACATAACCCAATCCACAAATTTGACCCAAAACATCAAAATCATCACAAATCACTCCAACCCTAAACGAAACCCTAATTTGACCCAAATCGTCTTTTGACTCGATTCAAGACTTGCAATTGTTCAAGATGACTAGAAATGCATAAACAAACATAAATAGGTATAAATGGGATGAATTTGACTTACCAAAGCTTCTCTTTGAGCTAGAACCCGAAATTAGGTCAAAGTGGACAAAATGCGAGAACTTCCACCTTTGATTCTTCGATATGACGATAATGGGATGAATTTGACTTACCAAAGCTTCTCTTTGAGCTAGAACCCGAAATTAGGTCAAAGTGGACAAAATGCGAGAACTTCCACCTTTGATTCTTCGATATGACGATAATGGGATGAAAGTGACTATGATTTCTATGTTATAATCGATCCAACACTTAATTTGATGCAAGAAAGGCAAGAAGATTGAAATGGGTCTTGCTTTGCTTTTGAGAGAAAGAGAGAAAGAGATAGGTAGAAAGGATAAGAAAATGAAAAGGAAAGGATAAGGGGGGGAGAAATGGGTCTTGGGGCTGGTGGGTCATGAACTACCCACGGGCCGACCCGTTTCCCCTTCTCAAACCACAATACCATTAGTTACACATTTAAACACCGACTACACATTCAACGACCCGACTAATATACTGTTGATGCATGTTGATGTGACAACAGCAACTTAGATTTGATTATGTCTTATTCATTTATATGTAATTAATAGATTATGAACTTTGTGTTTTAGTAATGATTGATTACATGTTTTGGTGTTTTATATATGTTTATATATGATGGTTGTTATGTATGTCATACAAGTACAATCATAATATATGTTAGGATCTTGTACATAAAGTACTAGGAAAATAACTAAGCATAAGGTGTTGATGGTTTTAGTACTAACGAAGATGATCTTCGTTAGGAACGAACGAAGATTATCTTCGTTCTAAGGGCTGGGCTGCTAAGTTCGTAGGAACAAAGCCCAGCAGGCCCAATATCAATTATAAACGTATATAAGCGATTGGAAAACCTAAATTGAGTAATCCAGTCGATTAATCACGCACACCAATCTTCTAAGTTCGTTGGCAACTGTAGCAAACGAATATAGAGTAATTAAGGCTGATTACAATCTTGTTAATTAGCAATAATATAGATAACTAATCAAACAGTTATCTCGTGAGGATTCCGCACTCACGACATAACCATAGACGATCTCGAGAGCGATCCATAGCTATCGAGGGATTCACAAGTGGTATCAGAGCCTTTCGATATCTTATCGAAGGGTTTGAGATCGTTTGTTTTGTTGGTTATTCTCTAAAAAGCCTTCTGAACATTTTTTCTGTCGCTAAGTTCGTTGGCTCTACGAACTTAGTGAAACGAAGTTGCTCAACGAAGATAGGAAACGAAGTTAACTCAATTTCGTTTAAAATTTCATCAAACGAAGTTAATTTCATTTTCGTTTTGAATCTATTTCAAACGAATTTTGTCCACGAATTTAACTTATCTTCGTTCGAATCTTTGTCTACGAATTTAGGCCATCTTCGTTTGAACTTATCTTCGTTCGAATCTTTGTCTACGAATTTAGGCCATCTTCGTTTGAATTCTCTTTACGAAGTTAATTCTATCTTCGTTCGGTTTCACCTTACGAACTTAGCATTTCTTACGAACTTAATTATCTTCGTTCATTCATTGATC
>CM067172.1:23325259-23335864 GCA_034093135.1 Erigeron breviscapus | reverse complement strand
TTTCAAATAACTTTGACGTTTCACAAAACACTTAAAATATCATTTTCTATTATCCCGCCAAATTGAAGACACCAATTTCAAATGCGCACATCACAGTAAAGAGCTCGAAATGGAAAACCACAAGGAGACTCCTACCCTCAAAGAAAATCCAAAGGCCTATGAGAGGGACACACCCAGAAAACCAGTAGAATTCGCAGTGGCAAGACAACAAAAGATCATTTTCTAAACTTAAACAAATTAATGTTCATATCAGAAAATCTTCTTTTTATATAAACCACACAAAAACCTCATCAAGAATTCACATGAATGAATTCAGCAAACATATACTCAGAATATAAATAGGATCTCTCGTGCAATAAGAACTTAAGAAAATACTATTTTGACTCAATAAAAAGAAAAATAACTCAGAATAAAAATTACAGAATAATAAACTAATCTATTTATTCAATTATTTACATGATGCTTGGTTACTGCTGATTAGATCAGAGTAGCATGTTACATAAACCTGCGAGTGAGAAATAATTCTTATTATTAGTTATGAACAGTGACTCGACAACGATTACCGGTATAGTTGTCCTCTTAAACACTCGGTACTTCCAGTTTCCTTTGGTTTGTGACACTTTTGTATTACTTGAGCCAAGGACAGTCACCATGTAACCTAGTAAGTTACTCATGCCACAATCATAGGTTTGCGAACTTATGTGACCCACAGTCATGCATACACTTAAAATCGACAGAGCATTAAAGTCCTTAACCAGATGTGTTTATAAGCATTACAACTTTGAAAGTCACCATGGTTAATGATCTTGCGATCAAGGGTCAGAACAAACACATTTGTTGCTTGGTGCATGATTCGAATTGGCTATTCATCATTGCTTCTTTGAGATTAACTTCATGGATGTACAGCAATTTGATACTTCAGAAATAGTTGATAATACATCTTGACTATTCTTCATTATTTCTTCATTCTTCAGTACTTTGTTTTAGCCAATCGAGATCATGATGGTTTTAATAGTTGCTTTAGAAGCTAAAACCCATTCTGTTCTGTTTAGATTGACATACACGAATGCATGCGAATCCCCCCTATGGTTTACAAACACATCCAATCTCAAACCAAATGCTAAATCTTTCTCAAGTTTTAAGGATGGCACAATTCACTTGAAAAGTCCATATTCAAGGCCATATGCTGACGTGTTTCCCACAAGAACATTGTATAAATTAAGTTCAGATTGAAGGAAACCTTGGTACTTTGTGCCTACCGATATATCCTTAATTGTAATCACTGAACTGAGCAGTTATATTACGATTAAACAGGCTTAAAAGCTAAGTATCGTCAGTCTAATCATTTAGTGCAGTGACCGTACTTCATTTATTATATTTTTGGATTTTCCAATTTTTCTGATGTTTTGGATTTTTCAGACACTAGATATGTACAAACTTATACTAAAACAACTCTTTTTGTATTTTAATGACTCTATCTATGTACGACTTAAACTACAAAGACTCTTTTTGTATTTTAATGACTCTATCTATGTACGACTTAAACTACAAAGACTCGAAAAAAATTTTAAGTTCTTTGAGAGAAACTACTCGGCATTCTTCATACCATTGAGTTGATATAACAACTCATGACGAGGTCCATCAAAAGCTTTAGTATACAAATCAGCAAGGTTATCATCAGTAATAACCTTTTCCAAATGAATAAGCTTTTTCTCAAAACAATCACGTATAAAATGATGCTTTATGTCTATGTGCTTGGTGACTTTAAAATTTTTCGGATTCTTGGTAATATCAATGGCAGATTTATTATCAATGCAAATAGGAGAGTTTGAGATATTCATACCATAATCGCGCAGTTGTTGCTGTATCCAAAGTACCTGAGAACAGCAATAGCCAGCAGCAATGTACTCTGCTTCACAGGAAGACTGTGCAACAGATGTCTGCTTTTTGCACTGCCACGAAATAATTCTCCCCCCTAAAAGCTGACATCCACCCGATGTAGATTTCCTATCCGAATTGTCACCACCATAATCCGAATCAGTATAAGCCTTGAATTCAAAGGAACCATGCATGGGATACCAAAGCCCTAGACGAGGTCTGGCCTTCACATAACGAAGAATCCTTTTCGCAGCTTTCAAATGAGATTCTTTCGGATTAGCCTGATATCGAGCACACATACAAACAGCGAACATAATGTCTGGACGGGAAGCAGTGAGATACATCAAAGATCCAATAATAGCCCGATATTGAGTTGCATCAACGTGTGGATCATTAGGCTATCAGGACACAGCCCATGAGCAGTCTTGATGGGAGTAATTGCATCTTTAGAATCAGTCATCCGAAACCTAGTAAGAAGATCTTTAACATACTTGGTTTGATGAATAAAGAACCCATCCTTCAGTTGATCCACCTGTAGTCCAAGGAAGAAAGTTAATTCCCCCATAGCACTCATTTCAAACTTAGCCTTCATGCTCTGCTCAAAACTCCTTGCACATATTCTCATCAGAAGAACCAAAAATGATATCATCGACGTAAACCTGTACAAGCAAGTAGTCCTTCCCTTTCCATTTGACAAACAACGTGCTGTCGATAGAACCTCTTGTAAAACCGTTTTCAATCAGATGAGAAGACATTTTTTCATACCAAGATCGAGGAGCCTGATGTAGACCATATAAAGCCTTATCGAGACGATATACTTTAGGAAAGTCTGGATCCTCAAACCCGGCAGGTTGTTCTACATAAACTTCTTCTTTAATTTCTCCATACAAAAAGGCACTCTTTACGTCAAGTTGATACACCTTTATTCCTTTATAACTAGCATATGCCAGAAATAATCGAATAGCTTCAAGTCTAGCTACCGGTGCAAAAAGTCTCATCGTAATCAAAGCCTTCTTGTTGCTCAAATCCTCTAACCACCAATCGAGCCTTATTGCGAGTGACTATACCTTTGTCATCCCTTTTACAACGAAAAACCCAACGCATTGTTAAAGGAGATTCACCTTCAGGTAAGTCAACTAACTTCCATACATCAAGCTTCCGAAACTGAGCCAATTCTTCTTGCATCGCCTCAACCCATGACGGTCTTTAAGAGCCATACCAACATTCTTAGGCTCAACCTGAGAGATGAAGCAATAGTACAAGTACCAAGTAATTGCCCCAGTATCCTTAACTTCAGCAAACATACTTGACATCTTCTTATGCTGATTCCTCGTGTGAGTAGAGGCAGAAGCATCACCAATAATTTGATCTACTGGATGATCCTTGTTGACTCTTGTCTGAGGAACCTTATCGACCGTAAGATCACTTCCCAAGTTTGTCTGCACCTGTTTCTCTGGAGATTTAGGTTCATCCTGATTTTCACCTTCCTCGTCATCAGTATCATAGAAAGGATCATCAGGTAGAGGTATATGCAACGGATCATTAGGATCTTTAGGAGCAGTCTCTAAAGTAGAATCTGCTTCTTTGGTCCCACTTGATTCACCAGATTTAGAAGCAGGCTCAATGAATGGTGAGGAAACCGAAGAAGAGCCAGGAACCGGTCCACCATCTAGTGGATCATGAAGAGTGACTACATCTTCCACAATCGGAACACCTGTAAAAGAAACAGGACCACGAAAAGAAGTGAAAACACCATCATAATCGAAGTCATTAGCAGGACCAATGTGCACAGCAGGTTTATGACTGACAATTACGACATTTGATACCAAAATCGACTTTGCCAGTTTTCTGATTGTACACACGCCGAATCGGTACTTGGCACATAACCTAAAAAGAAACCCTCCTCAGATTTAGGATCAAATTTCCCTTGAGGAAGAACTTTCAGAAAAGTACACGGAACACCAAACGGCTCAACATTATGCAAATTGGGCTTTTTGTTGTGCAACAGCTCATAACAAGTCTTCTTAAACCGTTTAACTGTCAAAACCCGATTCAAAATGTGACAAGCTGTATTCACTGCCTCTCCCCAGAAAGTAATAGGAAGCCCTGAATCAGCAAGCATCGTCCTGGCTGTTTCTATCAATGTCCTGTTCTTCCTTTCAGCTACTCCATTCTGTTGTGGCTCATAAGGTGCACTGAATTGATGTTGAATTCCTTTGGTTAAGCAAAATGCAGTAATAGTATTATTCTTGAACTCAGTGCCATTGTCACTCCTGATTCTCTTCACTTTAATCTCATGGACATTCTCGACTTGTTTAATGAAATCCATAAATCAAGTAGCAGTCTCATCCTTGGTCTTCAAAAAGAATACCCATGAGTATCTTGAGTAATCATCAGTGATCACCAAACAGTAAGACATCCCTCCAATGCTTCTTATGTTCACAGGACCAAAGAGATCCATATGAAGTAACTCGAATGGTTTGGATATAAAATTTTGCACCTTTGATTTATGGGGATTCTTATGTTGCTTCCCTTTCAAACACGGTACACATTTATCTTCCATCCCAAACTTCTTTACCGGAACACCTTCAACTAATTCAAGACTGACAAGTTCATTCATCTTCTGAAAGTTGATATGTCCCATTCTTCGATGCCATAAGAGAGATTCCGACTCATTGGCCTTGCTCAACAAACAAAGGGACTCCTTTGGATTATCAACACCTAAAACTAAACCATAGATGTCTCTCTTCCTAGGAGCTCTGAGCATAATCCATTCTTCAGGAATAACAAAACCCGGCTTCAAGATGAATGCTTCCTTTTCTGTGAAATGAACATTGTTGCCCTTGTCACAGATCTGTGAGACACTCATAAGATTATGAGTAAGTTGTTCCACATAGTTTACTCATTCTAGAGTAAGTTGTCCATTGACGACATCTCCTTGACCAGTGATGTTACCGCCCTTGGATCCAGCAAAACTAACATATGACCCATGTATATCAACATAATTGGACAAAAGCTTCTTGTCCCCTGTCATGTGCCTGGAGCATCCACTATCAAGGTACCACAAATGAATTGGTTTCCTAGGAACTCCCTGCACATAAAATGAGAAGAAATTAGTTTTCATTGGGGACCCAAACCTTCTGAGGTTTGGGTCGACCCTTCTCATCCCTTAGAATCAGTTCAGTCCAATACCCATTGCTAGAAGCCGTGGGTGGAACATGATTCTCATCTCGTCTTCTCACAGGAGAAGACTTCTGACCTCTCGTCGGAGAAGATCTAGGAGAATGAGGGCCATAAGAAGATCGAACACTCGAATGAATTTGGTCATAGAATGAATTTTGACTTTTAGGAACATAACGATCAGGTCGTGGAGGTGTTTGAAAACGATTTGAAATCCTATGAACATTTCCTAAGAACCTTTCAGTGGAGATTCACGTCGTTGAGGTATAGTAAACGGTTTTGGAGAAAATTGAACTTTAGCCTCATAAACCTGTTTATTATTACCCAACCCCCTTTTTCCTTCTGAAGTGATAGCCTTTGAAGGAGAACCTGATCTTCGAGGTCTATTGGGACAAACACTGTAAACATGACCTTTTTCATGACAAGCAAAGCAAGAGAGGACCTTGACCTTTTTGTTTGTATCTACCTTTTTATCGGTACCTACAGATTCAATTTTAGTCCTAGTGTCCACTGCCTTACTCGTTTTTCTAGTATCATCAAAGTCACGTTTAGTTGGTGAATTCCTAGACTTTCTAGCATCATCTATCTCATCCTTAACTATACTTGGAGACTTCTTAAGTGCAGGCATAAGGATTTGCTTCAAAGTCCTAGTAGCTACTTCATCAACAGCTGATCTATCCTCAGATTTTCTAATTTTAGTCTGCCTAGGCAATGGAGTGAGACGCGACTGACTTAATTTCTTCATGTCCTCAACAGTCACATCCCAGACTTTATCAATCCTTTTAGGGTCAATAGATTCTAAAGGAATTCTAACTCAGTATATACCCTATGACTCTTGTGAAGAGTAAAGTGTGTAACACTATCTTTCTGACCAAAAGGAATAGACTTATTTTGAACAATACCTTTCAATTTCTCTTCCTTTTTAGGTTGAGACGAACCTCCTACAGACTCTTTTGTTTCCTTAGGCAACTTGGCTTCAGAAATTGAGTCTTGTGATTTACTAGCTTCAGTACTAGATTGAAGTAGAACTTCAGGAATGTTGGGTTCAACAGAGGTATAATTGTTGTTGAAAGGTGGAGGAACATCGTTATAAGAGATCTTAACTGGGTCTAGACTCTTAGTGGAAGAATCCTCAAATTTGTTCATATGCATTAACAGTTCAGAATGCCTAGCAGAATCTAATTTAGCATTTAAATCCAAAATCTCTATCTTAGCATCAGCTAGTTCTTTTCGATAGTTGCACACTTCTTTGCTAACAACGAGTAAGCTTCACCGCCTACTCTTTCTACAGCTACCGACTGTTTGACTTGTCCTTCATTGCACTTAGATCAGACTCTAAGGACTTAATCTTTTCCTTGAAAAATCTTTCTTTATCATTGACTGTTAAATCCTTTTTAATTAGCCTATCTCTCTCTGATTGTGCAGCATTAACAATAGATTCTAAATTTCTAATATGATTATTCTTCAATTCAATTTCATCATACATTTTATTCACAATTTTACAAACATGAACAATAGTATGTAAGGAATAAGATACCTGTTGATCAGCTTCTTTACAATCGGCCATGTAGGCAACAAAGTCATCTACAGTCATCCCTTCAGGAATCTCAAAATCTTTCATCTGCTCTTCAATCGTCTTCTCGACCTTTTCAGCAGCAGAATTTTCTTGAATCTCAGCAACGTTCACTTGTTCTGAATCTTTCACCTCTAACTCATCCTCAGACTCAGAATCAGTATCATATTCAGCAACCTTAGGAGATTCCAATGACAGACTTTGAAACTTCTCATATACTTGCTCATCACTGTGATAATGTGTGGTGTCCAAGAAATCTTCCGGAGTATCAACTATCTGTGCCACATCATCAATGATTTCAGCCAAATAAGCATTGTTGGTTTCGTCTTGTGGAAGAATCCTCAAATTTGTTCATATGCATTAACAGTTCAGAATGCCTAGCAGAATCTAATTTAGCATTTAAATCCAAAATCTCTATCTTAGCATCAGCTAGTTCTTTTCGATAGTTGCACACTTCTTTGCTAACAACGAGTAAGCTTCACCGCCTACTCTTTCTACAGCTACCGACTGTTTGACTTGTCCTTCATTGCACTTAGATCAGACTCTAAGGACTTAATCTTTTCCTTGAAAAATCTTTCTTTATCATTGACTGTTAAATCCTTTTTAATTAGCCTATCTCTCTCTGATTGTGCAGCATTAACAATAGATTCTAAATTTCTAATATGATTATTCTTCAATTCAATTTCATCATACATTTTATTCACAATTTTACAAACATGAACAATAGTATGTAAGGAATAAGATACCTGTTGATCAGCTTCTTTACAATCGGCCATGTAGGCAACAAAGTCATCTACAGTCATCCCTTCAGGAATCTCAAAATCTTTCATCTGCTCTTCAATCGTCTTCTCGACCTTTTCAGCAGCAGAATTTCTTGAATCTCAGCAACGTTCACTTGTTCTGAATCTTTCACCTCTAACTCATCCTCAGACTCAGAATCAGTATCATATTCAGCAACCTTAGGAGATTCCAATGACAGACTTTGAAACTTCTCATATACTTGCTCATCACTGTGATAATGTGTGGTGTCCAAGAAATCTTCCGGAGTATCAACTATCTGTGCCACATCATCAATGATTTCAGCCAAATAAGCATTGTTGGTTTCGTCTTGTGGAAGATTCCAGACATATGAACCATCAGGTTGAACGGCCACAATAGCTTTGTCATTCACAGTAGGATCATTAGTCAACAGAAGAGCTCTATTCGCATTATTGTTGAACGAACGATTATCCTGACGTGTAGGAGTAGTATTAACATTTCTCTTGGGTCGTTGACACTCTCTGGCGAAATGTCCAAATCCATCACAATTGTAACACTTCACTTTTGACTTGTCAAAACCCGTAGTACCCCCAATAAGCTGTCTTCCCGTTCTTCGCATAAACTTTTCAGCTCTCCTTGTAATCATGGCCAGTTGCCATTTTAGATCCATTTCTTCAACATCGTCAGGATCAATCTGGTCATAATCTTCCTCGATGAGAGATGGATCTGTGATCCTACCTGCAACAAATGCTTCATGTGCAGCACACATAGCAGCAAAGACATTCATCCTCCCCTCAGCTGATTTCATATCCATTGGCATGGACTTGTAACCAGCTGAAGAAGATGTGATATTACCGATCTTTAAACTTCCAGTCTTTAAACCTTCAGCAGTCTTTTTGCCCTTGTTCCCAGCATCAGAAGCCATGAAACCAACAAAATCATCTCCATCAGTATTCTCTGTTACGTCAGAACTACCAACTCCAGAGAAGAATGCGTTTGCATCAGCGGTTGGATTCTTCATGGTAGCATGATACAAAGACGGATCTTGAGTGAAGTTGTCTTGAATATCCTTTGCTTTGTCCTTCATTACTCGGTTTCTAAGAGTGGAAATTACACCATCAATCTTCAAAGTTGCATAATCATCTCTTTCTTGTAGTCCATGACAAAACTCCTTGTAGGCCTTCGGTAGTCCATCCAAGAATTTATCCACAATTTCAGTAGGGGTATACTTAAGATCAAAGTACGCTAACTCGGCAAGAAGATGTTGATATCTTAGAATAAGATCTTCAACTTGTTCGTTCTTGGTAGCGTTGAAACAGTCGAATTGTTTCTTAAGCATTTTAATTCTGTTTTTCTTCAGTAGTGGATCTCCTTCACAATGAGCTTCAATAGCGTCAAACAACTGCTTTGAAGTTTTATATTCTTGTTTGGGAAACAGATGCACCAAATCTTGTGGAATGCACATACGAAGAGTCGAAAGAGCCTTTACTTCGACTGCATAGAGGGCCTTTTCGTCACCCTTTAATTCTGCCATCCTGTATGTCGAAGTAACACCATTGACAGTAAGAGTAGGCCACTCATATCCTTCAGTAATCATAATCCACATATTTAAATCTTCTCTTTGTATATAATCTTCGAATCGACCTCTCCACGCCCAGAAGTCAGCTAATGAAACTAACTTCGGTGGAGAATTGGTCCTTCCGACTAGATGATCATGATAAACCAGAGAATTTAGGTATTGTGCAACGGCACTGTTGACTGTCGAAGAAGAAGCCATCGGAACGAAAATAAGAATAAGAACGAAAATAAGACTAAATTCGTAAGAAGAGATCTGAACGAAGATAGCTAAATTCGCAAGTGAAGGTTAGAACGAAGATGACTCTTAGTTCGTAAGGTGGGAACTGAACGAAAATAACTTAAGTTTGTAAGCTAAATTCGTAAGAAGATTCAAAACGAAAGTAGGGATCTTCGTTTTCTATCTTCGTAACAAGGACTGCAAACGAATTTAGAGTAAGTTCGTTTGCTATCTTCGTAGAGAGAACGAAGATAACGACTGGAAGGGTTTTTCGAACAGTTTTTGAGAGAAAACGATCAAACAAACGATCTCGAACCTTCGATAAGATATCGATGTGCTCTGATACCACTTGTGAGTCCCTCGATAGCTATGGATCGCTCTCGAGATCGTCTATGGTTATGTCGTGAGTGCGGAATCCTCACGAGATAACTGTTTTATTAGTTATCTATTATATTGCTAATTACAAGAGTATAATCAGCCTTATATTGCTCTATATTCGTTTTGTATATATCACAAACGAACTTAGTTGCCTTAGGTGTGTTAAACTGAACGTCATCTTCAATTTAGGGTTTTCGTTCGTATTTATATGTTTCTGATTATATTGGACTCGCTGGGCTTTGTTCTTACGAACTTAGCAGCCCAGCCCATCTTAACGAAGATTATCTTCGTTAGTGCCTAACGAAGATTACGTTAGTTGTAAATCAGCTTTATAGTTATATTTCCTAGTATTTCATGTACAAGAAACCTAACATATATTATGTTTGTACTTGTATAACATACATAACAAACATCATATATAAACATATATAACACCTAAACATGTAATCGATCATTACCAAAACATTATGTTCATAATCTATCAATTACATATACGAATAAGACATAATCAAATCTAAGTTGCTGTTGTCACATCAACGTGCATCAACAAGTTCGGACTGTAATCTGTTGCAATCAAAGACAGACAATAACAAAGTATTAATATACCAAAAAAATAAATAATAAAAATTCTTACAAAAAATGAAACTATACTAAGAAAATATCGAAGATTTTTACAATCAACAATCCTCCTATATTATTACGCAGGATTTTCAATTGAACTATTATTAGCACAGATCTATAAACTATTAATTGTATTTAATTGATATATTCAAATAATATATATAATTATTTCAATATTTCAATTACATAATAAAAAGACCTTTTGAGAACAGATTGAGTATCGGCCATTATTCACTTGGCTGTTGCCTTGATTGTTGTTCATAGTCGCCTTGATTGTTGTTCATATCTCGAATCGAAAAAAAAACTGTAATTCAACGAAAGTATAGGTTCTGGATCTGATTGAAATTGAAAGATTTTGGGGCTTCGATTTTGTGTAGACGATGTCGTTCGATTTTGGGCTTCGATTTTCCTCTTGCTCCTT
>CM067172.1:23312345-23324259 GCA_034093135.1 Erigeron breviscapus | reverse complement strand
GAGACTCAAGATTAACAAGGATGACGTTAGCTTTCAGATTCTTGGGACGGTAGCTCTAAGGACACCTAAGTTGGAAGACTTACACGGAACCCTGAGAATCCTACCGTTAGATATTTTACACTAGTAACCCTACTACGCAACTTTAAGAAATCCATGTGTCAAAATTTGAATGCATTAGACATACTTTAGGCATATTTATCATTATCTTTTTTTCTTTATTACCTTTTAAAGTTTCTAGTTTTTTAAGTTTCATCTTTATCAAAGTTTTTGTTTAATTTTCTATTTTTTTGACACCAAACTTTTAGATTCTTATGTTTATAGCAAACTATTTTCACACATTTAAGGTTTTAATCTCTAAATATTTGGTTTTGATTGTTATCGTTGTTTATTTATATATAACGTTTTTTGTATATAACCAAAAGAGGATATTGAAAAACTTATATGTCACCTTCATTTAGTATACAACTAGAAATTTCGCTTATTTGTCATTTTTTTTAGATATCAAATCTTCATTTAAGTGCTATGTATAGCCACACCTAGAGGCTAGAGGTGCACAAAGCGTGGTCCGGACTGGGCCTTAGTCCGGGCCCAAATAATTCGGGCTTAAAGAGAATTAAAAAACTAGGCCCGAAAGAGACAGACCTTTTAACAAAGAAACAAGGCCTATTAGCCGAAAGGCCAAATCGGGCTCGAGGTGGCTTTTATTTGGGACGAACAGGGCTTTTTTGGGGCTTGCGAAATTATTTCTATAATTTCTAACTTGATTAAAAATTTTTATTTGAAATGTACCAAGTTTATTAGTTTCAAAGTTATGATACAATCGACTTGATTTACGTAATCAAATTACTAAAGATAATAAGTAAATGAAATAATGAAGAATGACTCATTTTAATCTTAGAGGATACCTCGAACATGAGTACATCTTGTAGTGAATTTTTGTGTTGATGTTATTAAAATAATCTTTTAAACAAATGCATATTTCAACTGAATGTGGTGAAAGTTTTGTCATTTAATATTTTCAATACTCAAAACATATTTCTAGTAGAACTATACTTTTGGAGCTTCTAAGGGACCAAGTTTTGAGCTTTTAAAAAATCAAGTTTCGGGCTTTTAAGGGACTAAGCTTTGGGCTTTTAAGGACCGGACATTGAGGCTATTTTTTAGGCTTTGGGCTAACCGGTCTAGTGATCCAGCCAGGCTAGCCCAGACTTTCAAAAAACCACCCAACCCGAGGTAAGTAGAGCGGTCTCGTAAGTCTGAAATCAATTAGGTGGTTTGAAAAAATCAAAACCAGGTTGAGTGGTTTGTCTTTATCTAACTGTCTGCCTATATAATTGAACCATATGAACCAAACACAAAAAAGGTTAAAAAGAAAACATTTGAAACTGGTATATATCTTTTTGAATACCTTATAGGCTTATACTGAGTATATATCAATAATATTATTAATTTAAGTATTGTTAATACTACTTTTTGGTTGAAACGTTTTATTTTGTTTAATTGAACTCCTCGCTACTCATATCAAATACAATAATTAATGTTGATATTCATATTAAATATTTGTTAATACCAGGTTAAGATCACTAATAAAGTAAATTTCAAAACCAATCCAAAACAAACTCACTTTGGATGATTTAGTTTGTCTGAGCAAAAAAGATGGTTTAGACTGAACTTTTTATATAACCGAGATTATCAGTTTGGTCAGATCAAACCTAACTCTTTACAGCCCTAGTCAATATAATGATTTATGATCTTTGAGTTAAAGATATCATTGTAAATGTATTGTAATTTAGATCGGACATTAATAGATTTTGAAAGGGAAAATGATTCTACATTTGTCGAGTCATTATGGTATGTGCATTTGGTGTAAAGTCCCTCACTTGATGGTTTAACCCAATAGTGTAAAATACAACAAGTCTAATATGCACTAGATTTGGACTAGTATTACTTGAATATAAATGCAAGTATATAAACAAAGTAATACAAGACTTAAAGCAATAAAGTAAAGGTGGAACACAATGTAATTTTTCAAGTGTATTTTATTTATGATGTTAAATAAAATACAAGGTTGTGCGGAATCAAGATAATACAAATATGTAAGTATCCTAACAACCTATGAATTACAAATGATCTATATTTGCTAAATAAACTCTTTAGATCGAAATATTTAAAGTTGTGAAGTATCCCTGTTACGATCGAGAGTATTTAGACAAATTCACCTAATTGCTAAAAGTAATTTTAACAAGGAAATGACTTTGTATTTATAGGCAAGCAAATTCACCAGTGAATTTGTGCCGTACAAATATGGTTGCATGCATTTAATGAACCGACAAGGTCATTAAATGCATTGGTTAAGGTACAAGGATAAAGTCACATCAATATGACTTTATTCTTTTAACCAACCACCTTTACATTGTAATTTAATGATGACAAATCTGACCTATAAACACTTAGTAATCTTTTGGTTCTTGTAATCTGATCTGGGTCAGACTAAGCTGACACAGCTTACGATCTGTCTCTGACCCAGATCATGCTTCATACTTGTAATTGTAATATCTTATAGAAGCAAGTGTTATTCAAGCTGCATCAACAATGTATTAGCATTCAGTCCAAGTCGAAGAGGATGATTGAAGATAGAAGACCAAGATGTTAGTGGAAGACAGCTTGGGATTAGCAGTCAGCTTGGAAACACTTAGGCAGATTGGTGCCTTGACAAACGGCCCAATCTGTGCTGACAATCAAGTGAAGATAACAACCTGGATTGAAGATAAGGACAAATGACGTGACTAGGAAGAATCCTAGGATCCAGGTTGGTGGTTGTCTACATATGCGTGTCCATACTCCTATTGGTAGATGAAGAATGTGCGTCAGTACGTGGGGGACCACAAGTACCATGAAAGGCACAATTGATTATTCCTTCATCAACCACTGAACGAATTACACGTAGCTGCAACGGACACCTAATGAATGAGCGCTTTTGCCTATAAAAGCCTCATTCATGGATTGCATATGTGTGGCATTTCCTGAGAATCATTCTTCACACAAGTTTCTCTGCTCTTACACACAGCTTAGTCTGTACGAGATCAGCTTGGGCTGATTCTCTTGAGCTGAAACTAATTGATTGTTGTTTGTCACTTCATAGGGTTGTTTAGATATCTATAGGCTATCTTTATTCCGCAACAACCCTGTAATTCTTTGTATAGATTATTTCTTAATAAAGGATTACATTTGAAAATAACAATCTGTGTTCAAGAATGTTTTTATTTCTTTACTGCTTTATTGTTTTAATGATTCCTGCACTTTATTAACTTGCTTGATATTCATTATCTGAATCTTAAAACATTTTGTGTTTAAAAGTTTGTAAAGATTGTGGAAAGTTGTATTCACCCCCTCTACAACTGTTCTGTGTTCAATATACTTTGGTATATTGATACACCGTGGGACGTATCAATTGTATCAGAGCGGTGGTTGAGAATTAACTTGAACTTGATCCTTGCATATTTTCATTTATAGTAAAGCAATGTCATCTTATATTGATAATGGTTCTTCAACCCGACCACCCATGTTTGACAAAGATGATTTCAGTGGGTGGAAAGGTAGAATGTCTTTGTTCCTTGAATCCATCGATAACAATATGCCTGACATCCTTACGGATGGTCCTTATGTTCCTACACAAACCATTGTGGTAGAAGCTGTGGTCAGGGAAGGTCAACCAACCATTCCTGCCACAGTCAAATCTATAGTTAAGGACAAGGCAGATTGGGGGGATGAGGATAGGAGGTTGGCAAACTTGGATGTGAAGGCTAGAAATTTCATTGTCCAAGCTGTGCCCAAAGACCTTTATCATTCAATTAAAATGTGTTCAACAGCAAAGAAAATGTGGGGTACATTGACTGTTATGTTTGAGGGTTGCTCTACCTCCATGGAATCCACAATTACTACATTCAGGAGGTATGAGAGATTTTTCTCTTTGAGAAATGAATCCTTGACTGACACTCATACCCGCCTTAATGCTTTGGTAAATGATTTAGCTGCTGTTGGAATTAATAAGAAAAATGAGGTTTTAAAGAGCAAATTTCTTGATTCATTACCACCCAAATGGAACAACTATATTTCATCTGTTAAATTAAGTTATGTTTATCATGATCTTGATCTCCCTGGACTTTTTGGTTTGCTTCATAACCAAGAATGTTCAGAGGCTGAAAAACTAATTGCTATGGGTGATTCTTATAGTCAGCTGCTGCTGCACTTGTTGCTTCTATGACTGAACACCCTAGTTCAATTAGTAATGAGATCATTCCTTATGTTAATGATGATATTCCTGTGATGTCAAATCCTAACTCTGTTTGTGCTGAATCTGAATGTGATGAATATGATGGTGATGAACTAGCTAATGAAGTAGCTATGTTGGCTGAAAGGATCAGAAGGAGATCCTTTAACAAGTTTAAAGGAAAAGGAAGAGGTGGCCAAGATGATAAAGCCAAGAAGCCATTTGATATGTCCAAGGTCACTTGTTACAAGTGTGGCAAGACTGGACATATGGCTGGTGATTGTAGATCCAAAGAAACTGCTCAAGCTGTGCCAGCCAAAGGTGGAAGAGGTGAAAAATACTCTAAGCTCAAGACAAAGTACAAAGCCTTGAAAGCACAAGTAGCTGAGCTGACTGAGAAGGTGAACAGAATGAGAAGAGTCTGGTAGCCAAAGACTGGGCTGAAAGTGCCACATCATCTGATGATGAGCTGTACAAAGATGCCAAGTGTTTCATGGCTAAAGAAGCTACTTAAAGATTTGCTGAAGATCTGGTAAAAATACAACAGCAATCTGAGTCAGCTCACCAGGCATCTACCAGTCAGACTGCTCCACCTGAGGTAACTTCTTTCTCAAATCTGTCTGATAATGAGAAGCTGTCCAGACTGAACAAACTTGGTGATGAGTTTTACTGCAAAAACATTTTAATCAAGAACTCAAAAAGGAAATACATCTTTTGAAACTTGATAACAGCTCTAAGAGTCACACCATTGAAAAACTAGAATCTGAAGTTAAAGCTCAAAAGCAATTAAACTCCATTTTGATTAAAGAAGCTAAAACTACAGAAGAAAAGTTTTTAAAGGTAAAACAGATTACTGAAACATGGTGTATAAGCTCTAAAAGAGTTGCTAAATGTGTGAATGAACAAATACCTCATCAGATCCAAGCTATCTTTGATGGTGATTATGATAGGGCCATAGCCATAGCTGAAGTATGTGCTATGGAGCCTTGTTATCAGCCTCCTTCACCACCCAAAGTCCAAACCAAAGAGACTATTTCTAAACCAATTAAGTTGGTTCAGAAATATGGTATTGGGTTTAAAGATCCTGAAACTATGGGTCAGACCATTGCTGAAGCTGTGTCTAAAGCTGATCAGGTTGTTGAGTTAAAACCTGAAGAAAGTCTTGACTTGTCCAAGCTGACCATCACCCAATTTGTGTCAGATTCAAAGAATAAAACAAACAAGAATAGTTTAAAGAGAAACAAAAGAAAGGATAGAGATCACAGTGTTCCAAAAGAGAAAATTAAGCTTTTAAAGAGTAAGAAGTCTGGTTCTCTAGGAAATGAGTCACAAGCAAAATCTGAGTCTATTTCAAGTAACACCAAGTCTGACTATGACAAGTTGATTTTAAAATATGTTGAGTCCAAAACTGATAAGGTGTCAATGAAAACCAATTTTCTTGAGAAGGTGTCTGATCCAAAAATTGTTGATCAAAGAAAATTGAGAGCTGAATGTAAAAAAGTTGGAATAGGCAAAGGTTTTGTTAAGAAGGAAACCTTGAGTGTTGCTAAAAAGAACTTTGAATCTGGTAAAGGACAGACCAAGCAACAATGGGTTTCAAAATGTGATAAGAGTCTGTATTTAGTTCCCCAATCTGAGTCAGACCAGAAGGTCAGCTCTGGTGAACCCATCCTTGGATGGGTTCCCAAAATGAACTAATCTCTTATCATAATTGCAGGGCAGTCATGACGATAATACCTGGCACTTGGACAGTGGATGTTCCAAGCATATGACCGGATGTAAGTTCCTGCTATGTAGCTTTAGGATTCGCGCTGGTCCTAATGTTACTTTTGGAGATGATTCTCAAGGAAAGAATGAAGGTTTTGGTGTACTTTCAAATGGTCCTCTTACTTTCAGAAGAGTCTCATATGTAAATGGTTTGAAGCACAATCTGATCAGTGTGAGTCAGTTATGTGATGCTGGTTATGAAGTGAGATTCAGGTCTGATAAGGGAATTGTTCTTGATTTAGAAGGCAATGTGGTTCTTATTGCAAAAAGAGGGATGAGTCTTTGTATTCTTTTGACATGAGAAATCCAACTGTCACAAGAGAAGTTGCTTCATGTCAAAGTCTCAAGATGAGCTGAATTGGTTGTGGCATAAAAGGCTATCTCATATGAATTTCAAAGACATCAACAAGCTGTGTAAGAAAGAGTTGGTGTCTGGTCTTCCAGTGATTACCTATGAGAAGGACAAGCTGCGTGGTGCTTGTGAGAAAGGCAAGCAACATAAAGCTACTTTTAAGTCTAAGACATGCTCAACCATTGAAAATTGTTTGGATCTGCTTCATATGGACTTATTTGGACCAATCAGTACTACATCATTCACTGGAATGAGGTACTCCTTGGTAATTGTTGATGAGTATTCAAGATACACCTGGGTTTTCTTTCTAAGACACAAGAGTGAAGCTGCTAACAGCATTATTCATTTCATCAAGCAATCTGAAATTCTCTACAAAAGGCCTGTTAGGCAATTAAGAAGTGATAATGGCACTGAATTCAAGAATATCACTCTTAATTCATTCTGCAGTGAAAAGGAATTTCACAAGTCTACTCAGCTGCCAGAACTCCTCAACAAAATGGTGTTGCAGAAAGAAGAAACAGAACTCTTATTGAAGCTGCCAGATCCATGATGGCTCAAAACAATGTCAAGTCTCATTTCTGGGCTGAAGCAGTACACACAGCTTGCTTTACCCAGAACAGATCCCTCATTGTAAAAAGACACCAGAAGACTGCATATGAACTTCTTAGGGGGAGAAAACCTGAAATCGGTTTCCTAAGAATGTTTGGAAGTCCTTGCTATATTCTGAATCAGAAAGACCATCTTGGAAAGTTTGATGAGAAATCAGATGAAGGTATCCTACTTGGATATGAAACAATGATGAAGGCCTACAGAGTGTACAACAAGAGAACTAAAACAATTAAGAACTCTGTAAATGTAAGCATTGATGAAGGTTGTTCTAAGCCAGACTGCTCTCCTACTGAAGATGAAGACTTCAATTTTGAAGAACTGGTTGTACCTGAGAATGAGCCTCCAACTAATCCTCCAATTGGAGCTAATAATGCTCAAACTCAGGGGGAGCAACTCATTGAAGAAGAAGAAGAAGTTCCAATCTTTGAAGATGCACAAGCTGATCCTACTCCTACTAAAGTTATTGTTCAGAATCCATTAAATGACTCTCCAACTGGTTCAGACTCCTCCATTCCTGTCCAAGCTGATCAGCCTCTTCCTCAAGTTGATCATGCTGAACCATCTAATCTGAATCAGTCCATTGTCCCAGTTACTAGATGGACAAAGAGTCATTCAATCAACCAAATCATTGGTGATCCACTCTCTGGTGTGAAAACAAGAAGAAAGGCAACAGGCAACTTCTGCATGTTTGTCAATTGTAAGCAAGATGGAACCAACTGAGGTTGATGAAGCTTGGAAGATCCTTCTTGGGTAAATGCAATGCAAGATGAGCTAACACAGTTTGAAAGAAACAAGGTTTGGGAACTTGTTCCAAGACCTCATCACAAGACTGTGATTGGAACCAAGTGGGTCTACAGAAACAAAATGGATGAAAGGGGAGTTGTGACCAGAAACAAAGCAAGATTGGTAGCTCTTGGTTACAGACAAGAGGATGGAATTGATTATGATGAAACTTTTGCACCAGTGGCAAGATTAGAGGCAATCAGAATGTTCTTGGCCTTCTCTGCTCACAAGGGTTTCAAGGTCTATCAAATGGATGTGAAGAGTGCATTTCTTAATGGAAAATTGGAAGAAGAAGTCTATGTTGAACAGCCTCCTGGTTTTGAAAATTCAAAGTTCCTGACCATGTGTTCAAGCTTGACAAGGCTCTCTATGGGTTGAAGCAAGCTCCAAGGGCATGGTATGATACTTTGTCCTAAATTCTTATTGGCTAATAACTTCAAAAGAGGTAATGTTGACAAGACTTTGTTTGTGAGAAAGTAAAATGGTGATATTCTGCTTGTACAAATATATGTAGATGATATAATATTTGGGTCTAGCAGTGAAAGACTTTGCAAAAAGTTTTCAGAATTAATGTCTAAAAAGTATGAAATGAGCATGATGGGAGAACTAAACTATTTTCTGGGTTTACAAGTTAAACAGACAAAAAATGGAATTTTCATAAACCAAGGAAAATGTTAAAGATCTCTTAAACAAATTTGGTTTTAGTGATTGCTCACCTATGAAAACTCCTATGGGAACTGGTGATAAGCTGGATGAAGATAAAAATGGTAAGTCTGTTGACAACACAGCTTATAGGGGTATGATAGGTTCATTACTTTACTTAACTGCTAGTAGACCAGATATTATGTTTGCTACATGTCTTTGTGCAAGATATCAAGCTAGTCCTAAGGAATCTCATCTTAAGGCTGTGAAAAGAATCTTTAAATACCTTAAAGGTAGTCCCAATCTGGGTCTTTGGTATCCCAAAGACTCAGGATTTGATCTAATTGGCTATTCAGATTCTGACTTTGCAGGCTGTAAGATTGACAGAAAAAGTACTTCAGGAGCTTGTCAATTGCTTGGCAATAGACTTGTAAGCTGGTCCAGCAAGAAGCAGCATTTAGTCTCTATCTCTACTGCAGAAGCTGAATATGTTGCTGCAGGAAGCTGTTGCTCCCGAATTCTTTGGATGCAATATCAGGTACAAGACTATGGTGTCACTGCAACAAAAACTCCAATCTTTTGTGACAGTACCAGTGCCATAGCAATTTCAAACAATCCTGTGCTTCATTCAAGGACCAAGCACATTGATATAAGATATCATTTCATTAGGGATCATGTGATGAAAGAAGATGTTGAACTCCACTTCATTCCAACAGACAATCAGCTTGCTGACTTGTTCACAAAGCCATTGGATGAATCAAGGTTCAACTATCTCATAAGTAAGCTAGGTATGCTTAATTTGTAGAATGTAGTGAGCTAAGTAATAGCAAATCTGACCCCTTAGAGTTATTCTAAACTTTTGAGGGTAAGCTGTGTCAGACCCAGACTACCCTTTTGCACTTGGTGCATTTTGAGTAAAAGAGGGTAAGCTGAGTCTGACCCAGCTTCGTGGTTATTTTTGTTATTAAATATCTCAGTGCGTTTTATTACTTTCATTATTTTATTAAGTGTACTTGGTTGATCCTATTGGAGTGTGACACGTGTAGTGGTCCTACCGGTTACTGAAAAAGTACCACCACTACTTGTTGATCAACCAATCAAAATATTTCTCTCTCCAACTTTTTCAAATAAGATATTTTGGGTTTTGTATATAACATTTATTTAACCTAAAATCCCAAATCACTTGTTCACATTTTTCTTAAATCAATTTTTCTCTCAAATCTGATTACTGTTTTATTAAATTTAATTTCTTCTAAAATTTGTTTTCAAAATGGCATCATCTTCTGTTTCTATTCATACCAATGATTCTCCATCTAGTTCCGAATCTGAAAGTCAGTTTCCAGCTCCAATAAGCGCAAACAAGCTGTCTCCTTATGTGGTGGGAGATAAGGTAGTAGTGGTCCCGGCTGATCTTGATACTGGTAAAATCAAGATTGGCAGTCTGGTGTACGCCAATATTCATCCTCCTTCATGGGCTAAAGGATACGATGAAATAGTGGCTTTCTTGTGGTATCATCCATTTGGCAAAGTGATGCTTGAGAAGCCAGACTGGGTGTTTCAAGATCTCTTGTGTGAATTTTGGGCGAGTTGTGTCGTGAAACAGAATAAGAAAGGAGATGCTGCAATCTATGGCTCAATCCTCAATGGTAAGAAAAAGGTATACATTTCTTACGAAAGGCTTAGGTCTGCTTTGAGCTGTCATATATGCCTGATGATGAATATGATGTTGTTGTGTCTCATACTGAAGCCAAAAATGTTTTACAAGAAGTTGGATATACTTGGTCCATTGGCTTCAGTAGTTAAAATGAAACATTTAACTGGTATTTGGAACTACTTATTGAGCACAATTTCGAAAACCTTACAAGTAAAGGCATGCAGCTTTGATCAGCCTAATGTCCTAGAATTGCAGATTTTTCATGCAATGGTCACCATGACCAGAATAGATTTTGCTGCTTTAATCTTTAAGGACCTTGTTGATCGCGTTCATAAGAAGAGTCTTACCATACCTTATGGTAGGATTCTTGCTCTTATCATTGAAGCCATTCTTGACAATGATTTCAGTCTGGAAACTGGTCAGACTGTTGAATGCAAATCTATTAATAACAACATCTTCAATAGTCCAAAGGTATCTGTGCAGGGTCTGACCCGAGCAATGCAGATCTACCTTGATTTTTGCAGGAAAAGAGAAGAGGAACAAGAAGCACTTAGGGAAGCTGTCCCTTCTTCGAAGCGATCTGGGTCTGACACTCAATCTGCTAATCAGGGGGACCCAGGTACACATGCTTCTGAACCCTCAAACTCTTCTGAATCTATTCACAATTCTACTCCTACAAAAGAGGGTGAAGTGTTGGAATTCATCTGCCCAAGACACATATTAAATTGACGTGGCTAGTACGTGATGATCCAAGTCGGGTCATACCCAATAACAAGCTAGACAAACACTTACGATATTTATTTATAATGATATGATCTTTAAATAAATATAAATACTTGAAACATTTAGAAAGTGGTTTTCTAAATAATTGCACTTGAGATATGTAAATAAATTATATGGATGATTTATTTTGAGAGAAATGTGAATATGTTTATTTGGCGAAAAGAGTTCCCACTGCGGCGCAGTGGGAGTATTCAAACCCACTGCGGCGCAGTGGGGGTTTTTGCACACGAAGGCCAGAGAGTTCCCACTGCGGCGCAGTGGGAGTGTATCAGACCCACTGCGGCGCAGTGGGTTGATGTCCATGTGATGGACTAAGGGGCCGGACCCCCCTCCCCATGTGGTGATACATGCAATGAGACACTTGTTGTCTTGCATGTACTTACAAGACATAAGACATACACTCAACATAGAGTACATTACACTTACATGCAAGGACAAGAATTTTTGAATGAAAAATTCTCTAAGTATTCTCTAAACTTTCTCAAGAACAAAAGTCTTCTTCTTATTTTGGTTCTTGGTAAAATCGGCCAAAGGGAAAAAGAAGAAAGGGGTTTCAAGTTTAATTCTAGCATAATTTAGGGTGTTTGTTGGAAGCTTGGGGTATACTAGCTTGAGGTTCTTCTAGGTTGAAGACTTGCCATTTGAAGACATCATCTCCTTCATTCCTTCTCACAAGCTTGGAAGAAGGTAGTCTTCTAAACACCCTATGGTTGTTGTTTTGTATGTATGTTATTCATATAGATGGATCCTTATTGTTTGGGTTTTCTTTTAATAGTTAAAATTGGTTTTAACTACATATGTCACATTGAAATGGTTCAATTTTCCGCTGCGTTTTTAATATTATAAGGATAATATTACTTTGATAAAAACCCAAAAATCCCAACAATGGTATCAGAGCCGGTTATATGGATACATACATCAAAAGTTGAAATTTTGTTTGGACAAAATCCAATATTTTGGTCATTTGGTTATGGCCAAAATAAATACACAAAAAGGAGGTTCCTTTTTTTCTTGTGTATTTTAGTGTCACAACTTAGCCAAGAGACCTTTGAAT
>CM067172.1:23241851-23301178 GCA_034093135.1 Erigeron breviscapus | reverse complement strand
GAGGTTTTTCAAGCTTCTATCTATACAATTGTATGCTTGAAAAACACTTGAATTTGACTAAGTCTAAAAATTTAAGTTGCTGGAAAACACTTTATAGATCATCAGTGTTCCAGTATTTAATCTTTTAGTTCTAACTTAGACTTAATCTGATCACTTACTTGTGAATCAAAGTATGTAACTATATTTACAGCCATCAACAGAAAATAATTTACAATTTTGGGAAATAAATACAATACAAGTAAGTAGATAAAAAGTCAGGCCCTTCTCTTTGAAGTTTGTCCTGGTGCATCTTCAGTGGCCTTTCTTTTTGGTGAAGGTGAAGCTTCTAGAGAGCGCATACCCAAAACTGTTTCCATTTGTTGCTTCCTCTTCCAGAACTTCTCAATCCTTTTCAAAAATGCTTTGACATCTGGGGATATATCAGATTTCCCTCGGAATGTCAAGCCAATCTCTTTCAGTTCAGTCCATCCAAAAGCTTGGACTGAAGTGTTCTTCCTTTCATCCACGAAGTTACCTTCCCTGGTCAACTTCACTTGAAACTTAGACATGCCCTCATGATTTTCAGCAAGCATGATCTCAGCATCAATGATCTTTCTGACATCAGCCCTGAACTTCATCATTTCTTCATACTTGGCTTTTTGCCTTGCAATCTGGATCATGTATTCAGTTTCCCTTGACACCTTTTCTTGTTCCATGGCTTTCTGAACTTGAGCCCTATCAATTTTTCTGGTTGTGTCAAGTGGAATAAAAGTACTAATATCTGCATCCCTGGCTGCCTTGATCTGTCTGGCAGTAAGTTTGGGTAAACCTTTATTTTCTTTCGATATTCAATCTCCAGGGCTGCAGCATTTGTTCTGACCTTTTTCTGGAGATCTACCAGTGCATCCCTTCTCTTGGCAATCAAATCTAGAACACTTTCCCCCATAGGTTTCAGAATCAAACTTCTGTTCTTCCACAGAGTATCTGGAACGAACATGTACATCATCCATGGCATCAAGGCATTGATGGACTCTGGGATCATCCTTCATTCTTTTGTAAACATCAACATGAATGCCCAGTCTTCCAGCATTATAAGCATCTAGTGTACCCATCGTTGCCATTTGATTTTTGTGTTCCAGGAGTTCATTAATTTGGCTTCTTTTGTAAATATCAATCATAATGCCCTCATGTTCCAATCTCTTGGATCTTTCTTCATCAGCACTTGGGAACTCAACATCCTCTTCAATCTTACTTCCAGATACCAAGTGTTCCTTTCTTTTCAGACTTTTCAATTCTGTTGGCATATCTGGAAATGCTTCAAACTGTGGCTCACTGGCATCAGTACCAGCAGCTTGTTCTTCTTGCACATTGGCTTCAGTACCAACTGCTTCTTGTGCACTGGCATCAGTACCAGTCACTTTTTCTTGTTGCACGATGGCTTCAGTGCCAAAGGCCTTTTCAATTGCACTGGCAACCACTTATTTCTTTTTCTTCAGAATCAAACCTTTAGGAATAACCTCAGTGACAACAGACTTTTCCCCCTTGGAATGATCACCAGTTTGAGACTTGTGGGCATTCCATAACTGCTCAAGCATGTGTCTGTCTGAAGACCCAAATGTTCTTCCTGACACTGGAGTTATGACATTCACAGTCTTCCTTAACTCAATCACTTCCTTCTTAATAATCTCAACTTCTTGAGGCAAGTGTTTTGGCATTTCAGTATTTATCATGTTGACCACCTGAGGCAATAACCCATCTTGAATATTTCTAAGTACTGACCCAGAAATTTCTGCAGTGATTTCTTTCAGCATCTCACCTCTAAATTTTCTGGTACATGCATCATTGATGCTGCTGATGACAGAATTTTGGTCAAGGGTTGGCCTGCTTTCCAGATTGCTAATTCTGGTGGTCAACTTCTGAATCTCTTCTGTCAGACTTGTCAGAGGCTGAACAATCTCGGCTTTCACTGTAGTCTGGACAAAATTTACCAGCTTCGTCTCCAAACCCTGGACTGCCACTTTAATATTTTCTGAATTTTTGTTTGTGGCCAGTACCAGCTCATTCAACTTCTCGAAGACCAACTTCTCATTTCCAGCAAATAGGTTCATTTCTGATGCAAGATTATTTGACAAAATAGATTTAAAATCAGAAACTACCTGAGAATAAGACTGTAGTGATCTCTCCAGGTCTGCCACCTTATTTAAAAGGTCTTGGACCTCGGTTGAAGAAGAAGTGGAGAGACCACTGGAGGAGCAAGTTCAGAAGTCATTCTGGTTGCCAAAGGAAGTTGTGTCTGGACTTCTTCAGTTGATGTTGCAGAAGTTATGACAGTTGAGTCCAGCACACGAGGAATTTCTGTTTCAATTTGTGAAGGGTTAAAATAAGGAATATTTGAAGGAATTAAAGATGGTGGTGGTGGTGGTGCATTCAAGGATTCTGGTGGTGGTGGCATATTAGTTTTTGGTGTGGTGGTGGTACATTTAGTGATTCTGGAGGTGGTGGCATTTCTGATGTCTGCTCCACTTCCATAGTATCATCACCCAAGAAACTCATATTAGCATCAAAATTATTACCATCAGACATTGGTGACTCAGCTTCATCCCAACCAATAATTTCACCAACTGTCTGATCACCAGCCTCTCTATTCAAATCAATCTGGGCATCCTGCTCAACATTCTCACTCTGTTCAACAATCAATGACCCATCTGCATTCATTATGTCACCAGCCGAAGAATGTGAGACTGGAATCACTAGAGGTGAGGCTCCAGTAACCCCAGTCTGTGCAAGAGTTGTGTCAGAAATTTGGCTATGTTCAATTGATTGTGCTGACACGGATTCTACTGAGGGTTGGGCAGACCCCCTATTTTCTTCACCACTATCCCCTAAAAGAATATTGGAAGTGATTGCTTGTGGGTTTTCCCTTATGACATCTCCAAAATCCTGTTGGGAGGATTCTGGATGGCTAGACTGGGTACTACGAGAAGCGACCGGAACTCCTCCTTTCCTAAGACGTTTGGTTGTAGTTCTTGGTCTAGTGGGAGGGTCTGGTGGAACAATATCAACATTTTGCTGAGGGTCAGGAACCACCTGGGTAATAGGTGGAACCATTTCAGCAATGAGGACTCCAGTAGGTCCCTCACTATTTTGAGGCCTGCCTGGAGCCTCTTCTGACTCATCTGGTGATGATGCATCAGTTTCTTCCATTTGAAAACTAGTGATCGTGACCTGAGGAATATTTACCTCATTTGCAGAAGATTTAAGATTGGTCAGATCACGCATATATTCACATACTGAAAAATGAGTGGTTTCAAAATCGTACTGGTTACCCAGAGCTCTTTTAAAAATAAGTGAAAGAAAACGAATATAAGGTACAAATGCTTTTCTACATTTCACTTTAAGACGCTCTACCAGATCATCAAAGAAAATTTGGGTGAAATCCACTCTGTATCCGAACCAGAGACAGTAAGCAATCTGGAGATGTGTCTGATTTATCTGGTCAAGTCCTCCCGAGCTGCCTCCCAAACACTCAACTATGTTAGTGAATGATGTGCTAAATCGAGTTTAAAATTTAAAACTAGAAATACCTTGAAACTCACTACTACGCACTATCGGGCAGTGGACCCGATCGTATGCAGTATAGTTAAAAAGTAAGTCCAGGTTCGTTCACGGGGATTGGTTTGAATCAATTGTTTAACAAAGTAGTTTGGAAAAAGGGTGGAACGCTTTGAATCTCTCTTTGACAATTAACTTAAAATAACTTAAAAGACAAACGCGTAAAGGTAAAGGTAAAACTGCAAACAATAATAGTAAAGATCATCCACCTTGACTTCGCTAGACTTCAAACGTGATTGCATTCAATTAAGACCAAATTCATTAAGAGTTGACAAGATAATCGTGAAAGGATAAAATGCTCGCGTGGTACCACCAATGCCTAGACAACCTTACCAACAATTAGTTTACTTGATTATCACATTACCAACCGAGCCTATGTGAATTAAAACGTGGTACCACCAACCGCTCACAAAACACCCAAACACCTAAGTTGCTAGTTTAATTACCCAAGCCGGTACCACCAATGCCTAGACAACCTTACCAACAATTAGTTTACTTGATTATCACATTACCAACCGAGCCTATGTGAATTAAAACGTGGTACCACCAACCGCTTCTAAACACGTTGACAAAATTATTCCTTTTATTAAAATGACATTCACTATCACACCATGAACTAGTGATAATTGCTCATAGACAAGCAACCGTTTGAAAATCACATATGTATCCAACTAGTACCACTAACGAAGAACACACATGCCACCAATATCATAATAATAAATATAAAGGAATAAAATCATCAAGATCTCGACACAACGATAATTGAAATCAACTCTTTGAATTAAAACATCTAGCAATCACATCATTCGTCTAGTTACATCAAGGTGGATGATTGAAATATTAGCCACTCATAATTAAATTGAAATAACAATCAAAGTAAAGGAAGAACATGATGTACCAATTGTTTGAGGAATAGAAATTGCAAGACAATAAAATAGATACGATCTAAGTGGGTGCACGTGAATCTTCAATGAATCGGAAGATGTTGAAATCTTGAATTGATCCTTGAAGGTGTTCCTTGAAGTGCAGCTCTTAGAAAGAAGATTTGATCCTTTCGGGAAATTAGGTTTCAAAAACTATTTATACCCCCCTTTAATCTGATGCAAAAACTGCCAAAAACCTTTCAGTCCCGCACTCTCACTGCGGCGCAGTGGGCAAATGCACATCCCACTGCGTCGCAGTGCTTATACACTGCCCATTTGTGCTTGTTTGTCAAGGCTGACTGCGGCGCAGTGGGCAAATGCACATCCCACTGCGTCGCAGTGCTTATACACTGGTCGTGATGCACCCTTCCACTAGCTGACTGCGGCGCAGTGGGCAAATGCACATCCCACTGCGTCGCAGTGCTTATACACTGCCCATTTGTGCTTGTTTGTCAAGGCTGACTGCGGCGCAGTGGGCAAATGCACAACCCACTGCGTCGCAGTACAAAAGTACTGAACTGGAGGCTTCACATCAACTTATGAAAACTTGCATATCTTTTCTATCTCTTTTCACTCTCGAACTCTCCAATCAACTACCTGACCTCAAAATTACTCGAATTTGCACCAAACGGACACGTCACCTGTTTAGAACCTGAAACCACTAACAAAACCCATAAACGCGCCAAATGCCAGCAAAATCGACTAAAAACATATAATAAAAAGGCCAATAACGATGTGGGCGATGGGTATAAATTGGTCACATCAAATCCCCCCACACTTGAGCATTGCTTGTCCTCAAGCAAATCCAACATTTAAAGAAAAAGTAATCCTTGGCAAAGAAGCTAAATAAACAATTACGAGTATCAAAAAGAAGCAACACCAAGTATGTCAAAGACAAAGAAGTTGGGTGAAGCAGTTTTAATCTTAAATGAAAACCCGAAATGTTTGACCATATCTGAACAATCCACAAGCCTCAATAACACGACTATGCACAAGTGAAACAAATGAACCTATCAATATCATTCTACTCCAACGAACTTACTTTTGGGGTTGAATATATGAAGAATCACTCATAGCACGGTCGTGATGCATATCTTACCATAGGCTTGAACAAGGATCATAGCTCCACCGACGTGGCGTAAGCACCAAGTACATCATCAAAATAGGCATATAAGATGGTTGTATAGTTAGGCTAAGGCATATATAATGGACATTTACAATGAGTGAGGGAGTATAGGTTAGAAATGAAAGGAATCAATCAAAAGTATAAGGTAAGTATGAAATATGTACACAATAGTCTAATCAAACCCGTACCCTTTATTGCCAACAACCCATAAATTGCAAATCCGCTAAGACACTTCAAAATTACCAAGCAAACTCGACACCAATGTGGTGTATCAACTTCAAACAACTTAAAATCAACCAAGCCCTCCATTTTTAACGATACACTACAACTCTAGACATATAAAAATGAGACGTACCCACTAGTAGCCCAATTTCCATCTTTTTTTTTTTTTTTTTTTTTTTTTTTTTTTTTTTTTTTTTTTTTTTGTTTTTTTCACTTTTTTTTTTTTTTTTTTTTTTTTTTTTTTTTTTTTTTTTTTTTTTTTTTTTTTTTTTTTTTTTTTTTTTTTTTTTTTTTTTTTTTTTTTTTTTTTTTTTTTTTTTTTTTTTTCACTTTTACTCTACTAGTAGGCACCCTCTTACAATGATGAACAATGTCTAAAAACACAATATGATCAATTTTGAACATTCCAAAACAAGCTCCAATACTTAAACCAATCTACGTCTTTCCCAAGTCAAAGCAAAATCCAATCAATCCACCCCCAAAACTCTCACAAACCGTGCAAACCAACCAACAGCAATCAAAGGCCCCCCAGATTAGACTATCGGTATGGTAATGTATAATTAGGTAAAGTTTACATAAATGAGTGGATATATACAATGGAAAAGGCTAAGTTAAAATGGTGTATAAGAAAGGTTTACAAAGAAAGGAAGGATGTATATGTAAGTGAGTATAAGTATAGTAAGGGTATGAATATACAAAAGGAAAAGTGAAAATAAAGCAAGAAAGAAAAGTATGGGTCAAACCTATATGCCAATTCGTCATCCGATGTACTTTAATCACAAAAGTGATCTCACTGCGGTCTCGTCACGATCACAAGGCCAAGTTCTAGCTCAACACATCACCGGCACACTCAAATCAAAGAAAAGAACCCGGAAATGGAATAAATTAACCTCAAATTCGCACATCTTAGTGCAGAGTTCGAAATGGAACCCTTACTCCCGAATAAATCCAAGAGCCTAAGAGAGGGACAAATTACAAGGCAACCAAACCAAAACCGCAAACAACTAGCACATCAATATATGAACAATGGATCTCACAACTTAGGTGTTTGGGAAATTTAGAGTATGCAAGTAATGTTATCAATCCACAAGGATTAGCCCAATAACCGTTCAGAACACATTTCGCCGATTAAAATTTTGCCAAGGAAAAATTTGTAGTAAAATTGCTCATTAAATTATTATGAATTAAGTGACAAAAGCAATTTACCACAAGGACAAGCTCAACTCAAGTTTTAAAAACCACATCAACCTCTATTATCCCACCAAATTGACAACACCGATTCCAAACATGCACATCACAGTGAAGAGCTCAAAATAGAAACTCCTACCCTCGGATAAAATCCGAAGGCCTATGAGAGGGACACATCAACAAAACCGGTAGAAATCTCAATGGCAAAACAACAAAAGTGATGTACCCGGTAGCTTAAACCTATTTGCCACCCCCCCACACTTAAGATGGACAATGCCCTCAATGTCCATATTCGGTCAAACAAAGGTAAATAGGGGTAAGCAACATAGAATAATCAGAACACATACCGGAGTAAGGACACATCCCGTTTTGAAACAAGTTAGTCGACCCCGTGTCACAAATGGTGCTTCCTAAAAAGGAAAACCACTTTGCTTGGCGGGAGAAACAACTTGTACCAAAACGGAAAGTGCGAGAGATGTGTGTGCAACAAACATACCAAACAAAAATATAGCGGCGCTGAACTTACTGCCAGCATATGCACACCATCACACAATCACAATTTGATGCCACAAAGTAAAGATGAGAAGAGAATCCAATGAGTTTTCCCCCCACACATGTGTTGCACAATAGCCATCAAATCGAATAGTCCTGTCACTTGCACCACAAACAAACCACATTCCAATCATATAAAAGTAACACTGTTCATGCAAACAAACCAAAAGAAAAAGAAAAAGTCAAAATACAATGTTCCATCACCCCGTAGGGTAGATACCCGAAGAAATAAGAAATAATGTATGGAGTACAGTCATCCAGATAATCAAACCATCATCACAAACCATAACATGATTCATCCCACGGTGCCGGATGGGAACCATAATCATCATCACTGCTGCTGACCATGATAACCATAAGGAAGACCAGAAGTATCAAAAAGATCGGTGATCCAATTGCGGTCTCCTTCTTGACCTGAACTAGAGGCGCCAACATCTCCTCCAGACGGTCCACCACCAAATCCTGGCCCAGAACCTGCAACAAAACCAGGAGCGAAAGAAGATGAACCACCAACAAATCCCCCAGAACCACCAGCTTGACTAGCGGCACCTGTCCATGGTCTCCACTCTGCACTAGTACCTGCATCAAAAGAAGATCTCCCACCAAAAGAACCAAACTGCACAGGACCACGAGGAGATCCTCCTAGATCATGTGGGAAGAAGAAACAACTTGTACCAAAACGGAAAGTGCGAGAGATGTGTGTGCAACAAACATACCAAACAAAAATATAGCGGCGCTGAACTTACTGCCAGCATATGCACACCATCACACAATCACAATTTGATGCCACAAAGTAAAGATGAGAAGAGAATCCAATGAGTTTTCCCCCCACACATGTGTTGCACAATAGCCATCAAATCGAATAGTCCTGTCACTTGCACCACAAACAAACCACATTCCAATCATATAAAAGTAACACTGTTCATGCAAACAAACCAAAAGAAAAAGAAAAAGTCAAAATACAATGTTCCATCACCCCGTAGGGTAGATACCCGAAGAAATAAGAAATAATGTATGGAGTACAGTCATCCAGATAATCAAACCATCATCACAAACCATAACACCCGTATCATCCAACAACCTTGCTTGCTCATTCTTCTTCGGCTTCTTCACTATCTTGGCTATTATCAACTCTTTCTCAGTTAAATACTCTTGTCTAACCTGCAAAGACAATCCCTCATGACATATATCAGTATCAAAAACTCCCATCCTCTTGTAAATACGGGTGATAAAATGCCCAAGCACCAACTTCGAATCCGAGTGATTCACCATCCTATCCAGAACAACCATCGGGGCCAAAGCAAACCTCCCCGGTGCCCCCTCAGTAAACAACTTAATCAGCCATAAATCTAGCTGGTATGCCTTGTCCCAATGGGTGGACCTTTGTACCAGAAAAGTGACAATCATCCTATGCCACATCCTCGGCTTGACACTTCTAATCTTAGACACACTACCCGAGCCACCAGAGGGCCAATCATGTCCCGAAATACGAGTCCAATACTGAGTTATCGACTCTCCATCCCCCAAATCCTGTTTCACATACAACCCCTTTCTCAACAAAGCCCTAAATTCCTGACTATCCAACTGATCCCTTGTATACATGCCACAATAAAAACCAAATTCCGGAATAGATAACTTCCGAGGCTGTCCCCCGCAGACAAAAGTTACTACCCGCTCTTCAAAAATATCGTTGACTTTATTAAGCTCCTTGGTCAACTTCAAAGTAGAATAGAACTCCAGACAGAGTTCACGAAAACATGGTTCCCGATTATGGAAAATGTTATGCCACATATCACTACTAACCACCTGGTCACCGATTGGAACCTCAATGCGAAACCACGAGGAGATCCTCCTAGATCATGTGGGAAGAAAGAACCGCCTCCCTGACGATATGTCGGAACATGAATAGGTGGTGGTGAGAAATCAGGAATAGGACTGTCTGGAACGAACGGCTGCCCATGGTAATGCGCATCCCACATAGGCTGATAATAATCCAGGGTATAGTTGGTGCGGGCCTGCTGCGATCCCAACCAAGTCATATCCTGATCCATCCTCCGTTGATAATCATCAAATGCCATACCACTAGCCTCCTGTATCCCATAATTCCTAGCAAAAATCGGATCAAGGTATTTGGGAGGGCAAACAACCTGGCGATGGAGAGCAAAGAGATTGTTCAAGAAGTTGTTCTTATGGGGTTGCCTAACCCCATCGAATGCCAACCATGCGTGAGACTCGTCCATTTGGTTCTCTCCAAACTTTAAATCAGGTACTTCTGGCTCTTGTCTAGCCCTCTTGGAACCAGTCCCGCTTCCTTGACCAACTTCCATCTGCCTTTGCTGATCTCCAGTCTGAATGCTCTGTTGAGGCATCTCGTCCCGCTTAGTGATGCTTCCTTGTCTTTGACAAATGTCACAAGTCTCCACCAAAGTTTGAGCTTCCTTGAAAATTGTCGGCCAATAAAAACCTGCATCAAACACTTTCTTACCGGTGACTGAAGGACCGTAATGACCTCCAGTAGGACCATAGTGACAAGCATCCAGAATCTCCCTAGTCTCAGCTCCAGCTACACATCTCCTCACCATGCCATCTGCACAAACACGAAACAAGTATGGGCTATCCCAAAAATAGTATTTGGCATCCGATATGAGCTTCTTCTTCTGTTGGTGCGTGAAGTCAGTTGGTATCTCACCTGCAACTAAATAATTGGCAATATCTGCATACCAAGGTGCATCATCAGAATTAGAAATAAACATTAAACATTCATCGGGGAAGTGATCATTGATCTCCCCATCACGAAGTTCCTCCCGGTGAGGATCTTCCAGGCGACTCAAATGGTCGGCAGCCAAATTTTCAGCCCCTTTCTTATCCTTGATCTCAATATCAAACTCTTGTAACAACAAGATCCATCGGATAAGCCTGGGTTTAGCATCTTGTTTCGAGAACAAGTACTTAAGGGCTGAATGGTCCGTAAAAACTATGGTCTTACTTAAAACAAGATATGATCTAAATTTATCAAAAGCAAAAACCACGGCAAGCAACTCCTTCTCCGTTGTGGTGTAATTTTGCTGGGCGGGGTTCAAAGTTTTGCTAGCAAAGTAGATGGGCTTGAAATGCTTATCAACCCTTTGCCCAAGCACGGCTCCCACAGCAAAATCACTAGCATCACACATCAATTCAAAGGGCAATTCCCAATCCGGCCCGACCATGATAGGTGAATTGGTCAACTTCTCCTTTAGAACCTGAAAAGCACTTAAACAAGAATCATTAAATACAAAAGGGACGTCCTTCTCCAACAAATGGGTCATAGGACGAGTAATCTTAGAAAAATCTTTAATGAAACGACGGTAAAAACCGGCATGTCCAAGAAAACTCCTTACCCCTTTCACATTGGAAGGCGGGGGTAATTTGGCTATAACATCAATCTTAGCCCTATCAACCTCTATCCTAGCCTTAGACACCTTGTGACCTAGCACAATACTCTCGGTCACCATGAAGTGACACTTTTCCCAATTTAAAACAAGGTGTGCCCTCTCACACCGTTCCAACATCTTATCCAAGTTATGCAAACAAGTACGAAATGAGTCCCCAAAAACCGAGAAATCATCCATGAAAACCTCCATGGAGGTTTCAAGCATGTCCTGGAATATAGCTATCATGCACCTTTGGAAGGATGACAAAGTCAACTAGGAAAACAATATGGCCCACCTTGACTCTAATGTTTTCAGCAATACCCATGGGATACTGGAATGAATGGTCAGCTAGCCTTATACTCATGCGAGTCGGGCGAAGGATTCCTAAAGCCAACTTACTCCAAACCGAATAAGGCATCCCCTGTATCAAATCCACTAAAGGCACATTAATATGAACATTTGAAATCATCTGAACAAACTTGTTATATTGTTCCTTTAGCTTGGCCTTCCTAAACCGTTGTGGGAATGGAACTTTTGGTTTATAAGCTTTAACCTCGGGTTCCACAACCGGTTTTGGTGGAGTGACCGGAATCTTCTCGGTCGGATTCTCCTCCATCTCGAGGATGACAAAGTCAACTAGGAAAACAATATGGCCCACCTTGACTCTAATGTTTTCAGCAATACCCATGGGATACTGGAATGAATGGTCAGCTAGCCTTATACTCATGCGAGTCGGGCGAAGGATTCCTAAAGCCAACTTACTCCAAACCGAATAAGGCATCCCCTGTATCAAATCCACTAAAGGCACATTAATATGAACATTTGAAATCATCTGAACAAACTTGTTATATTGTTCCTTTAGCTTGGCCTTCCTAAACCGTTGTGGGAATGGAACTTTTGGTTTATAAGCTTTAACCTCGGGTTCCACAACCGGTTTTGGTGGAGTGACCGGAATCTTCTCGGTCGGATTCTCCTCCATCTCGAGGATGACAAAGTCAACTAGGAAAACAATATGGCCCACCTTGACTCTAATGTTTTCAGCAATACCCATGGGATACTGGAATGAATGGTCAGCTAGCCTTATACTCATGCGAGTCGGGCGAAGGATTCCTAAAGCCAACTTACTCCAAACCGAATAAGGCATCCCCTGTATCAAATCCACTAAAGGCACATTAATATGAACATTTGAAATCATCTGAACAAACTTGTTATATTGTTCCTTTAGCTTGGCCTTCCTAAACCGTTGTGGGAATGGAACTTTTGGTTTATAAGCTTTAACCTCGGGTTCCACAACCGGTTTTGGTGGAGTGACCGGAATCTTCTCGGTCGGATTCTCCTCCATCTCAATCTCCTCATCAATCTCATCATCATTACCTGAATCCTGTACATCTGAAACAACTACATTAGGCATAGTAGGAGGGTCATAAGATTTACCTGTACGAGTGGTGATGGCCTTGGCTTCCTCATTACGGGCTTGAGGTGGAGTGTACTTCTGCCCCGTATTTTGTCCCTGATTCGGCCCCATGCTAAATTGAGACCTAGGATTCTGTTGAGTATTACTAGGCAAGGTACCAGAAGGCCTAGAAAGTGCAGCCATCCTACTCTCAAGATCCTTAAAGTTAACACATTGATTCTTCATATTTATCTCAACCTTCCCATCTATCCTATCCAACCTCTCATTCAACGCCTTAGTATCATCCCGAATCATCTGAATGCTAGAGTTCGTTTCAGCCTGATTACTAACCAATTGTTTCATCATCTCCCTCAACTCGGCATTTGGATCGGTATTAGAGGAAGAAGAACCTGACCCCTGTCCTTGTTGAGTTTGTTGTTGTGGTTGACTCTGAAAGTTATCTCTCTGCCATCTATTTCCTGAAAAACGAGAATTATTAGTAGGAAAAGAAGGGTTATAAGCAGGATTACCTGAAGAACGGTTTTGGAAACCGGTATTGCGTTGGTAGCTCCCTTGTGGTTGATTCTGAATGTAACTCACATCTTCGGGTCCCCGACTCGGACAATCTTCAGAATAATGCATATTACCACAATGGTCACACCCCTCGGCTACTACCTTTACATCCCGTTCAAGTGCTCCAAACCGACTCTCTTGCATAGCAAATCCCTTTTCCATGCGCTCAGACAGCGCTCTAATCTCTCCAATCATACCAGAATCATGACTAGCCTCAACCTTTGCGACCCTACCTTGGCTAGTACCTTTCTTTAGTCTTCTCTCATTCTTCAAAAATCTATCATCATCCATATTTGCATTGTCCTTTGCCATGGACTCCAAAATATCAAAACCTTCATTGGGTGTAATTTTGTTGAAACCACCACCAAAAGCATATCCTAACTCACGTTTGGACTTCTTATCTAGGCCATCAAAGAAAAGCTCAACATATTGCTCCTTAGTCATGTTATGGCCCGGACAATTCCTCAACATTTCTTTAAACCGAATCCATGCATCCACCACATCTTCATCTTCATCTTGATCAAAGGACCTAATCAAGTTTTCCAACTTCCGTTGAGTTCTAAGTGAGTAAAACTCACCAATGAAAGCTTGCTTGAGTTGGTCCCAAGTTGTTATAGAATTTTCCGGGAGATCATTAAACCAATCTAAAGCATCACCGGTAATGGACATGGGAAATGTTTCTAGTTTAACGGCATTCATTTGGTTGTTCCCATATTGGTATAATCGTGCCAACTTCTCAAACCTCTCTAAGTGCTGGTATGGATCCCATTTCCTTTTACCATCAAACTGTTGCTCCTCAATGCTTTTAAGATGATTACCTTTCAGATTGAAATCATGACCAATGGCTGGAGGTCTTATAGGACTACCACGATTGGTAGGAATAGTGCGGACCCTCTCACCATAACGAATATCATTCGGATCCCTTTCTTCGTCTCCCATTTCCTTTTACCATCAAACTGTTGCTCCTCAATGCTTTTAAGATGATTACCTTTCAGATTGAAATCATGACCAATGGCTGGAGGTCTTATAGGACTACCACGATTGGTAGGAATAGTGCGGACCCTCTCACCATAACGAATATCATTCGGATCCCTTTCTTCGTCTCCCATTTCCTCTTCTAACTTAACTTCTAGATTGAAAAACTCGTCTAAATAGAACCCTTCCTCGTCCGAATCAGGAGTGGGTCTAGCAATAGGTGAGAATGGTGTAGGTGTTGCGAAGTTAAATCTACGTCTTGTCGGTGTTCTCAAGGGACTATTTAGAGGTAAACCCGAAGACCGCAAGTTCATCAACTAAGAAGTAGACCTGTAAAACACAACTAACCAAACACGTCAACTGCACCTGTGATAAGACAAGAAAAGAAAAACTAAACTATAAAGCAAGTAACTTCCTCACGCGTGAGGAAGGATCAAACCACTAAATTAACAACTAAAACGGCACACAATCCCCGGCAGCGGCGCCAAAAACTTGATGTGCTAAATCGAGTTTAAAATTTAAAACTAGAAATACCTTGAAACTCACTACTACGCACTATCGGGCAGTGGACCCGATCGTATGCAGTATAGTTAAAAAGTAAGTCCAGGTTCGTTCACGGGGATTGGTTTGAATCAATTGTTTAACAAAGTAGTTTGGAAAAAGGGTGGAACGCTTTGAATCTCTCTTTGACAATTAAATTAAAATAACTTAAAAGACAAACGCGTAAAGGTAAAGGTAAAACTGCAAACAATAATAGTAAAGATCATCCACCTTGACTTCGCTAGACTTCAAACGTGATTGCATTCAATTAAGACCAAATTCATTAAGAGTTGACAAGATAATCGTGAAAGGATAAAATGCTCGCGTGGTACCACCAACCGCTCACAAAACACCCAAACACCTAAGTTGCTAGTTTAATTACCCAAGCCGGTACCACCAATGCCTAGACAACCTTACCAACAATTAGTTTACTTGATTATCACATTACCAATCGAGCCTATGTGAATTAAAACGTGGTACCACCAACCGCTTCTAAACACGTTGACAAAATTATTCCTTTTATTAAAATGACATTCACTATCACACCATGAACTAGTGATAATTGCTCATAGACAAGCAACCGTTTGAAAATCACATATGTATCCAACTAGTACCACTAACGAAGAACACACATGCCACCAATATCATAATAATAAATATAAAGGAATAAAATCATCAAGATCTCGACACAACGATAATTGAAATCAACTCTTTGAATTAAAACATCTAGCAATCACATCATTCGTCTAGTTACATCAAGGTGGATGATTGAAATATTAGCCACTCATAATTAAATTGAAATAACAATCAAAGTAAAGGAAGAACATGATGTACCAATTGTTTGAGGAATAGAAATTGCAAGACAATAAAATAGATACGATCTAAGTGGGTGCACGTGAATCTTCAATGAATCGGAAGATGTTGAAATCTTGAATTGATCCTTGAAGGTGTTCCTTGAAGTGCAGCTCTTAGAAAGAAGATTTGATAATTTGGGAATTAGGTTTCAAAAACTATTTATACCCCCCTTTAATCTGATGCAAAAACTGCCAAAAACTTGATGTGCTAAATCGAGTTTAAAATTTAAAACTAGAAATACCTTGAAACTCACTACTACGCACTATCGGGCAGTGGACCCGATCGTATGCAGTATAGTTAAAAAGTAAGTCCAGGTTCGTTCACGGGGATTGGTTTGAATCAATTGTTTAACAAAGTAGTTTGGAAAAAGGGTGGAACGCTTTGAATCTCTCTTTGACAATTAAATTAAAATAACTTAAAAGACAAACGCGTAAAGGTAAAGGTAAAACTGCAAACAATAATAGTAAAGATCATCCACCTTGACTTCGCTAGACTTCAAACGTGATTGCATTCAATTAAGACCAAATTCATTAAGAGTTTCGTCCGAATCAGGAGTGGGTCTAGCAATAGGTGAGAATGGTGTAGGTGTTGCGAAGTTAAATCTACGTCTTGTCGGTGTTCTCAAGGGACTATTTAGAGGTAAACCCGAAGACCGCAAGTTCATCAACTAAGAAGTAGACCTGTAAAACACAACTAACCAAACACGTCAACTGCACCTGTGATAAGACAAGAAAAGAAAAACTAAACTATAAAGCAAGTAACTTCCTCACGCGTGAGGAAGGATCAAACCACTAAATTAACAACTAAAACGGCACACAATCCCCGGCAGCGGCGCCAAAAACTTGATGTGCTAAATCGAGTTTAAAATTTAAAACTAGAAATACCTTGAAACTCACTACTACGCACTATCGGGCAGTGGACCCGATCGTATGCAGTATAGTTAAAAAGTAAGTCCAGGTTCGTTCACGGGGATTGGTTTGAATCAATTGTTTAACAAAGTAGTTTGGAAAAAGGGTGGAACGCTTTGAATCTCTCTTTGACAATTAAATTAAAATAACTTAAAAGACAAACGCGTAAAGGTAAAGGTAAAACTGCAAACAATAATAGTAAAGATCATCCACCTTGACTTCGCTAGACTTCAAACGTGATTGCATTCAATTAAGACCAAATTCATTAAGAGTTGACAAGATAATCGTGAAAGGATAAAATGCTCGCGTGGTACCACCAACCGCTCACAAAACACCCAAACACCTAAGTTGCTAGTTTTTTTTTTTTTTTTTTTTTTTTATCAGTTTTGTGTTTTTTTTTTATTATATATATAGTTTCTTTTTATTTTTTCATTCGTGTGTTATTTTTTTTTTTTTTTTTTTTTTTTTTTTTTTTTTTTTTTTTTTTTTTTTTTTTTTTTTTTTTTTTTTTTTTTTTTTTTTTTTTTTTTTTTTTTTTTTTTTTTTTTTTTTTTTTTTTTTTTTTTTTTTTTTTTTTTTTTTTTTTTTTTTTTTTTTTTTTTTTTTTTTTTTTTTTTTTTTTTTTTTTTTTTTTTTTTTTTTTTTTTTTTTTTTTTTTTTTTTTTTTTTTTTTTTTTTTTTTTTTTTTTTTTTTTTTTTTTTTTTTTTTTTTTTTTTTTTTTTTTTTTTTTTTTTTTTTTTTTTTTTTTTTTTTTTTTTTTTTTTTTTTTTTTTTTTTTTTTTTTTTTTTTTTTTTTTTTTTTTTTTTTTTTTTTTTTTTTTTTTTTTTTTTTTTTTTTTTTTTTTTTTTTTTTTTTTTTTTTTTTTTTTTTTTTTTTTTTTTTTTTTTTTTTTTTTTTTTTTTTTTTTTTTTTTTTTTTTTTTTTTTTTTTTTTTTTTTTTTTTTTTTTTTTTTTTTTTTTTTTTTTTTTTTTTTTTTTTTTTTTTTTTTTTTTTTTTTTTTTTTTTTTTTTTTTTTTTTTTTTTTTTTTTTTTTTTTTTTTTTTTTTTTTTTTTTTTTTTTTTTTTTTTTTTTTTTTTTTTTTTTTTTTTTTTTTTTTTTTTTTTTTTTTTTTTTTTTTTTTTTTTTTTTTTTTTTTTTTTTTTTTTTTTTTTTTTTTTTTTTTTTTTTTTTTTTTTTTTTTTTTTTTTTTTTTTTTTTTTTTTTTTTTTTTTTTTTTTTTTTTTTTTTTTTTTTTTTTTTTTTTTTTTTTTTTTTTTTTTTTTTTTTTTTTTTTTTTTTTTTTTTTTTTTTTTTTTTTTTTTTTTTTTTTTTTTTTTTTTTTTTTTTTTTTTTTTTTTTTTTTTTTTTTTTTTTTTTTTTTTTTTTTTTTTTTTTTTTTTTTTTTTTTTTTTTTTTTTTTTTTTTTTTTTTTTTTTTTTTTTTTTTTTTTTTTTTTTTTTTTTTTTTTTTTTTTTTTTTTTTTTTTTTTTTTTTTTTTTTTTTTTTTTTTTTTTTTTTTTTTTTTTTTTTTTTTTTTTTTTTTTTTTTTTTTTTTTTTTTTTTTTTTTTTTTTTTTTTTTTTTTTTTTTTTTTTTTTTTTTTTTTTTTTTTTTTTTTTTTTTTTTTTTTTTTTTTTTTTTTTTTTTTTTTTTTTTTTTTTTTTTTTTTTTTTTTTTTTTTTTTTTTTTTTTTTTTTTTTTTTTTTTTTTTTTTTTTTTTTTTTTTTTTTTTTTTTTTTTTTTTTTTTTTTTTTTTTTTTTTTTTTTTTTTTTTTTTTTTTTTTTTTTTTTTTTTTTTTTTTTTTTTTCACTTTTACTCTACTAGTAGGCACCCTCTTACAATGATGAACAATGTCTAAAAACACAATATGATCAATTTTGAACATTCCAAAACAAGCTCCAATACTTAAACCAATCTACGTCTTTCCCAAGTCAAAGCATAATCCAATCAATCCACCCCCAAAACTCTCACAAACCGTGCAAACCAACCAACAGCAATCAAAGGCCCCCAGATTAGACTATCGGTATGGTAATGTATAATTAGGTAAAGTTTACATAAATGAGTGGATATATACAATGGAAAAGGCTAAGTTAAAATGGTGTATAAGAAAGGTTTACAAAGAAAGGAAGGATGTATATGTAAGTGAGTATAAGTATAGTAAGGGTATGAATATACAAAAGGAAAAGTGAAAATAAAGCAAGAAAGAAAAGTATGGGTCAAACCTATATGCCAATTCGTCATCCGATGTACTTTAATCACAAAAGTGATCTCACTGCGGTCTCGTCACGATCACAAGGCCAAGTTCTAGCTCAACACATCACCGGCACACTCAAATCAAAGAAAAGAACCCGGAAATGGAATAAATTAACCTCAAATTCGCACATCTTAGTGCAGAGTTCGAAATGGAACCCTTACTCCCGAATAAATCCAAGAGCCTAAGAGAGGGACAAATTACAAGGCAACCAAACCAAAACCGCAAACAACTAGCACATCAATATATGAACAATGGATCTCACAACTTTAGGTGTTTGGGAAATTTAGAGTATGCAAGTAATGTTATCAATCCACAAGGATTAGCCCAATAACCGTTCAGAACACATTTCGCCGATTAAAATTTTGCCAAGGAAAAATTTGTAGTAAAATTGCTCATTAAATTATTATGAATTAAGTGACAAACGCAATTTACCACAAGGACAAGCTCAACTCAAGTTTTAAAAACCACATCAACCTCTATTATCCCACCAAATTGACAACACCGATTCCAAACATGCACATCACAGTGAAGAGCTCAAAATAGAAACTCCTACCCTCGGATAAAATCCGAAGGCCTATGAGAGGGACACATCAACAAAAACGGTAGAAATCTCAATGGCAAAACAACAAAAGTGATGTACCCGGTAGCTTAAACCTATTTGCCACCCCCCCACACTTAAGATGGACAATGCCCTCAATGTCCATATTCGGTCAAACAAAGGTAAATAGGGGTAAGCAACATAGAATAATCAGAACACATACCGGAGTAAGGACACATCCCGTTTTGAAACAAGTTAGTCGACCCCGTGTCACAAATGGTGCTTCCTAAAAAGGAAAACCACTTTGCTTGGCGGGAGAAACAACTTGTACCAAAACGGAAAGTGTGAGAGATGTGTGTGCAACAAACATACCAAACAAAAATATAGCGGCGCTGAACTTACTGCCAGCATATGCACACCATCACACAATCACAATTTGATGCCACAAAGTAAAGATGAGAAGAGAATCCAATGAGTTTTCCCCCCACACATGTGTTGCACAATAGCCATCAAAAAAAAAAAAAAAAAAAAAAAAAAAAAAAAAAAAAAAAAAAAAAAAAAAAAAAAAAAAAAAAAAAAAAAAAAAAAAAAAAAAAAAAAAAAAAAAAAAAAAAAAAAAAAAAAAAAAAAAAAAAAAAAAAAAAAAAAAAAAAAAAAAAAAAAAAAAAAAAAAAAAAAAAAAAAAAAAAAAAAAAAAAAAAAAAAAAAAAAAAAAAAAAAAAAAAAAAAAAAAAAAAAAAAAAAAAAAAAAAAAAAAAAAAAAAAAAAAAAAAAAAAAAAAAAAAAAAAAAAAAAAAAAAAAAAAAAAAAAAAAAAAAAAAAAAAAAAAAAAAAAAAAAAAAAAAAAAAAAAAAAAAAAAAAAAAAAAAAAAAAAAAAAAAAAAAAAAAAAAAAAAAAAAAAAAAAAAAAAAAAAAAAAAAAAAAAAAAAAAAAAAAAAAAAAAAAAAAAAAAAAAAAAAAAAAAAAAAAAAAAAAAAAAAAAAAAAAAAAAAAAAAAAAAAAAAAAAAAAAAAAAAAAAAAAAAAAAAAAAAAAAAAAAAAAAAAAAAAAAAAAAAAAAAAAAAAAAAAAAAAAAAAAAAAAAAAAAAAAAAAAAAAAAAAAAAAAAAAAAAAAAAAAAAAAAAAAAAAAAAAAAAAAAAAAAAAAAAAAAAAAAAAAAAAAAAAAAAAAAAAAAAAAAAAAAAAAAAAAAAAAAAAAAAAAAAAAAAAAAAAAAAAAAAAAAAAAAAAAAAAAAAAAAAAAAAAAAAAAAAAAAAAAAAAAAAAAAAAAAAAAAAAAAAAAAAAAAAAAAAAAAAAAAAAAAAAAAAAAAAAAAAAAAAAAAAAAAAAAAAAAAAAAAAAAAAAAAAAAAAAAAAAAAAAAAAAAAAAAAAAAAAAAAAAAAAAAAAAAAAAAAAAAAAAAAAAAAAAAAAAAAAAAAAAAAAAAAAAAAAAAAAAAAAAAAAAAAAAAAAAAAAAAAAAAAAAAAAAAAAAAAAAAAAAAAAAAAAAAAAAAAAAAAAAAAAAAAAAAAAAAAAAAAAAAAAAAAAAAAAAAAAAAAAAAAAAAAAAAAAAAAAAAAAAAAAAAAACCACATTCCAATCTAAAAAAAAATCAAAAAAAAAAAAAAAAAAAAAAAATCAAAATACAATGTTCCATCACCCCGTAGGGTAGATACCCGAAGAAATAAGAAATAATGTATGGAGTACAGTCATCCAGATAATCAAACCATCATCACAAACCATAACATGATTCATCCCACGGTGCCGGATGGGAACCATAATCATCATCACTGCTGCTGACCATGATAACCATAAGGAAGACCAGAAGTATCAAAAAGATCGGTGATCCAATTGCGGTCTCCTTCTTGACCTGAACTAGAGGCGCCAACATCTCTCCAGACGGTCCACCACCAAATCCTGACCCAGAACCTGCAACAAAACCAGGAGCGAAAGAAGATGAACCACCAACAAATCCCCCAGAACCACCAGCTTGACTAGCGGCACCTGTCCATGGTCTCCACTCTGCACTAGTACCTGCATCAAAAGAAGATCTCCCACCAAAAGAACCAAACTGCACAGGACCACGAGGAGATCCTCCTAGATCATGTGGGAAGAAAGAACCGCCTCCCTGACGATATGTCGGAACATGAATAGGTGGTGGTGAGAAATCAGGAATAGGACTGTCTGGAACGAACGGCTGCCCATGGTAATGCGCATCCCACATAGGCTGATAATAATCCAGGGTATAGTTGGTGCGGGCCTGCTGCGATCCCAACCAAGTCATATCCTGATCCATCCTCCGTTGATAATCATCAAATGCCATACCACTAGCCTGCTGCCCATCCAAAATCTGCTGCAGCTGGGACCCTATATCAGTCAAGTCAATACTTGGACGGCCCCGCCTCCGCTGAGGCTCCTGCGGGGCGTCCTCCATCTCACCATCATCAGAATCCTCCACCTCAGGAGGCGGTGCAACAATAACACCCGTATCATCCAACAACCTTGCTTGCTCATTCTTCTTCGGCTTCTTCACTATCTTGGCTATTATCAACTCTTTCTCAGTTAAATACTCTTGTCTAACCTGCAAAGACAATCCCTCATGACATATATCAGTATCAAAAACTCCCATCCTCTTGTAAATACGGGTGATAAAATGCCCAAGCACCAACTTCGAATCCGAGTGATTCACCATCCTATCCAGAACAACCATCGGGGCCAAAGCAAACCTCCCCGGTGCCCCCTCAGTAAACAACTTAATCAGCCATAAATCTAGCTGGTATGCCTTGTCCCAATGGGTGGACCTTTGTACCAGAAAAGTGACAATCATCCTATGCCATATCCTCGGCTTGACACTTCTAATCTTAGACACACTACCCGAGCCACCAGAGGGCCAATCATGTCCCGAAATACGAGTCCAATACTGAGTTATCGACTCTCCATCCCCAAATCCTGTTTCACATACAACCCCTTTCTCAACAAAGCCCTAAATTCCTGACTATCCAACTGATCCCTTGTATACATGCCACAATAAAAACCAAATTCCGGAATAGATAACTTCCGAGGCTGTCCCCCGCAGACAAAAGTTACTACCCGCTCTTCAAAAATATCGTTGACTTTATTAAGCTCCTTGGTCAACTTCAAAGTAGAATAGAACTCCAGACAGAGTTCACGAAAACATGGTTCCCGATTATGGAAAATGTTATGCCACATATCACTACTAACCACCTGGTCACCGATTGGAACCTCAATGCGAAACCAACGACGGATATCCTCCTGTATCCCATAATTCCTAGCAAAAATCGGATCAAGATATTTGGGAGGGCAAACAACCTGGCGATGGAGAGCAAAGAGATTGTTCAAGAAGTTGTTCTTATGGGGTTGCCTAACCCCATCGAACGCCAACCATGCGTGAGACTCGTCCATTTGGTTCTCTCCAAACTTTAAATCAGGTACTTCTGGCTCTTGTCTAGCCCTCTTGGAACCAGTCCCGCTTCCTTGACCAACTTCCATCTGCCTTTGCTGATCTCCAGTCTGAATGCTCTGTTGAGGCATCTCGTCCCGCTTAGTGATGCTTCCTTGTCTTTGACAAATGTCACAAGTCTCCACCAAAGTTTGAGCTTCCTTAAAAATTGTCGGCCAATAAAAACCTGCATCAAACACTTTCTTACCGGTGACTGAAGGACCGTAATGACCTCCAGTAGGACCATAGTGACAAGCATCCAGAATCTCCCTAGTCTCAGCTCCAGCTACACATCTCCTCACCATGCCATCTGCACAAACACGAAACAAGTATGGGCTATCCCAAAAATAGTATTTGGCATCCGATATGAGCTTCTTCTTCTGTTGGTGCGTGAAGTTAGTTGGTATCTCACCTGCAACTAAATAATTGGCAATATCTGCATACCAAGGTGCATCATCAGAAGTAGAAATAAACATTAAACATTCATCGGGGAAGTGATCATTGATCTCCCCATCACGAAGTTCCTCCCGGTGAGGATCTTCCAGGCGACTCAAATGGTCGGCAGCCAAATTTTCAGCCCCTTTCTTATCCTTGATCTCAATATCAAACTCTTGTAACAACAAGATCCATCGGATAAGCCTGGGTTTAGCATCTTGTTTCGAGAACAAGTACTTAAGGGCTGAATGGTCCATAAAAACTATGGTCTTACTTAAAACAAGATATGATCTAAATTTATCAAAAGCAAAAACCACGGCAAGCAACTCCTTCTCCGTTGTGGTGTAATTTTGCTGGGCGGGGTTCAAAGTTTTGCTAGCAAAGTAGATGGGCTTGAAATGCTTATCAACCCTTTGCCCAAGCACGGCTCCCACAGCAAAATCACTAGCATCACACATCAATTCAAAGGGCAATTCCCAATCCGGCCCGACCATGATAGGTGAATTGGTCAACTTCTCCTTTAGAACCTGAAAAGCACTTAAACAAGAATCATTAAATACAAAAGGGACGTCCTTCTCCAACAAATGGGTCATAGGACGAGTAATCTTAGAAAAATCTTTAATGAAACGACGGTAAAAACCGGCATGTCCAAGAAAACTCCTTACCCCTTTCACATTGGAAGGCGGGGGTAATTTGGCTATAACATCAATCTTAGCCCTATCAACCTCTATCCTAGCCTTAGACACCTTGTGACCTAGCACAATACTCTCGGTCACCATGAAGTGACACTTTTCCCAATTTAAAACAAGGTGTGCCCTCTCACACCGTTCCAACATCTTATCCAAGTTATGCAAACAAGTACGAAATGAGTCCCCAAAAACCGAGAAATCATCCATGAAAACCTCCATGGAGGTTTCAAGCATGTCCTGGAATATAGCTATCATGCACCTTTGGAAGGATGACAAAGTCAACTAGGAAAACAATATGGCCCACCTTGACTCTAATGTTTTCAGCAATACCCATGGGATACTGGAATGAATGGTCAGCTAGCCTATACTCATGCGAGTCGGGCGAAGGATTCCTAAAGCCAACTTACTCCAAACCGAATAAGGCATCAAGTTAATGCTAGCTCCTAAATCAGCTAAAGCCTTACAAATAATGGTTCTAATAGAGCAAGTTATAAGAAAACTCCCTGGGTCTTCAAGCTTAGGGGGAATGCGGTTCTGCAAAATAGCAGAACACTCGGCATTGAGAAACGTAGCTTTGACCTCCTCCATCTTTCCTTTATCCGTCACCAGTTCCTTAATGAACTTGGCGTAATGAGGCATCCCCTGTATCAAATCCACTAAAGGCACATTAATATGAACATTTGAAATCATCTGAACAAACTTGTTATATTGTTCCTTTAGCTTGGCCTTCCTAAACCGTTGTGGAATGGAACTTTTGGTTTATAAGCTTTAACCTCGGGTTCCACAACCGGTTTTGGTGGAGTGAAAGGAATCTTCTCGGTCGGATTCTCCTCCATCTCAATCTCCTCATCAATCTCATCATCATTACCTGAATCCTGTACATCTGAAACAACTACATTAGGCATAGTAGGAGGGTCATAAGATTTACCTGTACGAGTGGTGATGGCTTGGCTTCCTCATTACGGGCTTGAGGTGGAGTGTACTTCTGCCCCGTATTTTGTCCCTGATTCGGCCCCATGCTAAATTGAGACCTAGGATTCTGTTGAGTATTACTAGGCAAGGTACCAGGAGGCCTAGAAAGTGCAGCCATCCTACTCTCAAGATCCTTAAAGTTAACACATTGATTCTTCGTATTTATCTCAACCTTCCCATCTATCCTATCCAACCTCTCATTCAACGCCTTAGTATCATCCCGAATCATCTGAATGCTAGAGTTCGTTTCAGCCTGATTACTAACCAATTGTTTCATCATCTCCCTCAACTCGGCATTTGGATCGGTATTAGAGGAAGAAGAACCTGACCCCTGTCCTTGTTGAGTTTGTTGTTGTGGTTGACTCTGAAAGTTATCTCTCTGCCATCTATTTCCTGAAAAACGAGAATTATTAGTAGGAAAAGAAGGGTTATAAGCAGGATTACCTGAAGAACGGTTTTGGAAACCGGTATTGCGTTGGTAGCTCCCTTGTGGTTGATTCTGAATGTAACTCACATCTTCGGGTCCCCGACTCGGACAATCTTCAGAATAATGCATATTACCACAATGGTCACACCCCTCGGCTACTACCTTTACATCCCGTTCAAGTGCTCCAAACCGACTCTCTTGCATAGCAAATCCCTTTTCCATGCGCTCAGACAGCGCTCTAATCTCTCCAATCATACCAGAATCATGACTAGCCTCAACCTTTGCGACCCTACCTTGGCTAGAACCTTTCTTTAGTCTTCTCTCATTCTTCAAAAATCTATCATCATCCATATTTGCATTGTCCTTTGCCATGGACTCCAAAATATGAAAACCTTCATTGGGTGTAATTTTGTTGAAACCACCACCAAAAGCATATCCTAACTCACGTTTGGACTTCTTATCTAGGCCATCAAAGAAAAGCTCAACATATTGCTCCTTAGTCATGTTATGGCCCGGACAATTCCTCAACATTTCTTTAAACCGAATCCATGCATCCACCACATCTTCATCTTCATCTTGATCAAAGGACCTAATCAAGTTTTCCAACTTCCGTTAATAATCTCAACTTCTTGAGGCAAGTGTTTTGGCATTTCAGTATTTATCATGTTGACCACCTGAGGCAATAACCCATCTTGAATATTTCTAAGTACTGACCCAGAAATTTCTGCAGTGATTTCTTTCAGCATCTCACCTCTAAATTTTCTGGTACATGCATCACTGATGCTGCTGATGACAGAATTCTGGTCAAGGGTTGGCCTGCTTTCCAGATTGCTAATTCTGGTGGTCAACTTCTGAATCTCTTCTGTCAGACTTGTCAGAGGCTGAACAATCTCGGCTTTCACTGTAGTCTGGACAAAATTTACCAGCTTCGTCTCCAAACCCTGGACTGCCACTTTAATATTTTCTGAATTTTTGTTTGTGGCCAGTACCAGCTCATTCAACTTCTCGAAGACCAACTTCTCATTTCCAGCAAATAGGTTCATTTCTGATGCAAGATTATTTGACAAAATAGATTTAAAATCAGAAACTACCTGAGAATAAGACTGTAGTGATCTCTCCAGGTCTGCCACCTTATTTAAAAGGTCTTGGACCTCGGTTGAAGAAGAAGTGTAGTGTAACATCCGTGAATTTTGACCCGTTGACTTTTCGTGTTATATGACTAACAATTTAAGTTAATGAATTAATTGGGTCGTTTTGTGATTTTATGACTATGTGGCATGCTAGTCGGGTCGTCGTATGTGTAGTCGGTATGTAATTGTGCAACTAATGGTATTGTGGTTGAGAAGGGAAGCGGGTCGGCCCGTGGGTAGTCCATGACCCACTAGCCCCTCCCCAAGACCCATTCCCCCCTTATCCTTTCTCATTTCTCATCTTTCTCTCTTTCTCTTCTATTCTCTCTAGTAAAGGAAACCCTCCATCTAGTTTCCATTTCATTCCATCTAAATTGTGTTTTGGAATTGCTATAATACAAGAATCGTAATCATCATCTCCTCATTTTCGCCATCTTTGAAGAATCAAAGGCCAAGTTCTAACCTTTTACCCATTTTTTGACCTAATTTCGGATTTGAGCACTAGGAAGAGTTTTGGTAAGTCTAAATCAACCCATTTACTTCTATTTATGTTCATTTACTTGTTTCTAGTTAATTTGGTGCAGTTGCAAGTCTTGAATCGAGTCGAATGGCGATTTTGGGTAATTAGGGTTTTAATTAGGGTTGGGACGATTCGGCATGATTTTGATGTTAATGGGCGGATTTATGGTATGGGTTAAGTGTGGTTATGTGTAACAATGCTTATTGATGCTTCAAATTATGTTGCAAACGCTTACAAATCGTTTTGGGTTGTTTTTGGGGGTGTTTGGGTTCGTTTGCTGCACTTGCAGCTGCTGGTCCTGGTGTGCAGGTTGTCCCACTGCGGCGCAGTGGGAGGGCATAGTCTCCACTGCGGCGCAGTGGATTCTCTCGGCCATTTTTGCTTCTTAGCCCACTGCGGCGCAGTGGGCATGGTCCTTGCCCACTGCGGCGCAGTGCTTTGTCTCGGGTCCTGGTTCAGTTTAGCCACTGCGGCGCAGTGGGCATAGTTCTGGCCCACTGCGGCGCAGTGGATGGTCACTGTGTTATATGTGTGTCGAGTTTCAACTTGTTTGGGAATGTATAGTTGACATTACGATATTATGATGGATAATTATAGGTTGTGGACGTGTGGACCCCATTACTCGGTTGTAATCTTATACTAGCTTCTTTGCCGGACAAGGTGAGTTTCGTATCTCCCTACTCGCTTGAGATTCGGGCTGAAAAGTGTAAACTTGTGTTTATTTGCATTTATTGATATGTTGATTGTTTGACTGGATTGTTGGAGTGACGTGACAGTTCGTTTTGTTTGATTGACTTGGGTTATGCTTTAGTTAAGTATTACAATTATATTAGGATGGACGTACATACATGGAAGTCGGTTATGCCTTCATAGGGTTTTAGATGTGGTGGGAAGGCTGCGGGTGACCCTATATATAAGCATCTGGGACTTGAAGAAAGTAGAATCCTCTGAAGTATATGTACGTATAGTTGGTTATATTGTGATTAGTGATTAATTTTGATTGATGCATATGTTGTGCATATGTCCCACTGTTAGGGGATTTGACTTATGTATATTGAGATACGGCCTTGTCCCTCTGTTGACAAGTGTGCCCCGTTACGATTATTGATTGTTGGTTCATGTTGTCGAATGTTGATTATTGGTTTATGATTGACGGTTATTGATTGTCGGTTTATGAATTATGCATTTACATTTGATTGTAAGCATTGCATACATTATTGTTGGACCCTCGGCAGGGGATTGCCGGCATCCTGGTGCATAGATGTATGCACCCATTTTGGATGTAGACCTGACCCCGAGTATATAGACATATATATCTCGATGTTTTTGAGATACAGCCCTGCATGGCGATGGCAGAGGGGTATCGTTGCATACGTGATTGAAGGTCACGCTTGGGATAGGCATATTTGCTTATTCATTCATTCGGCATTTGCATTGATACATACATCATTTGTGCATCTTCATTACACTCTCATTTCTTTTGTGTAATCTTGTTGTTGGACGATATTGTGTTGCTTAGAGGCTCGCTGTAAGTCATGTCTAGCCTCTATTCTTATATTGAGATTATTGATGCTGGTTCGTTATGAACCATTACTACGAACTCACCAACCTTGTGTTGACTATGCTTAGTACACTTTTCAGGTAATCAGGTACTCCCCGGACGTGGTGTTTAGTTGCTTGCTTGCTGTCTAACCCGGACTTGGACTCATGGATCAAGGATTCATTGACCCTCCTTTTGCATTATACTTAGGATGTGTTATGTTAACGTTGATGGCTATTTGCTCCTGTTGTACTTGTATTGTATGTTTTGGATTCACTGAATCTTAATTGCATTTAGTTTGTTCTATTGTAATTCCACCTGGTGCTATATGATCGTGATATTTCGAGCCTCGGCTTGGGGTGTTACAGAATGGTGGCCCATGCGTGGTCATAGAGAATTAGGCGGTTTGACCTAGACTACGGCTTAAGTTAAAACTCTTCATATAGCATGCATGGTTAGGAAATTCGGGTGCAATATGAATTTTGTGAATCCCCGTGTGAGTTCGTAGTTAAGACCATTTGTGTGATAGCTTAAATTCAATGTGATGAATGTGATTATTATGATTTGTTGTTGTTATTTGGTGGAACTAATGTGACGAGTTAGGGCAAAATGAAGGGATGCCATTAACTTAGTATAATATTGTGGCAACCCTAAAAGAACCCGATCAACTCTTTTATGGTTACCCGATATTATAGCAAGTTCATGACATCGTGGGTTGCGCACGTGTGGCTTAAAGTATAATAAGGAACCGATATGCTTAATGGAAGTTGATTAGGTGGAAGGTTAGCCGTTGGTACACCTTGTATACATACCCGGTTGATAACTAGAGAGCATATCGAATTCGGATTATACTGTGAGTCTTTCGTGTTAGTTGTTTAATTACATGATGAAATGAACATGAGTACTTAATTTAATGATAAAATATGGCAATAAATGCAACGTGATGTATGATATGTAAAAATCCCTTATGATTCTAACACTTTTGCCTTAGCATAATGTTATGAAATGAGTATGTGGTATCGGTATGAGAGCATTGACTACTTGTGTGACTAACATGCGAGCATTTGAGACTAACTCTCGGGTCAACGTGTCACTTGTTTTATAGAAATGGAAAGACCAAGAAGAGTCCGAACAAACTTATAGGACTGAAGAGGAAGAACCTCAACCGGAAGCTCAACCGGAAGTACAAAGAGGTAGGGGCCGTGGTAGGGGCCGTGGTAGAGGTCGTGGTAGGGGCCGTGGTAGGGGTCGTGGTAGAGCTCCTGAGCCAAACTTGGCTGAGGTAATCGCTCAAACGGTTGCCGGGATCATGCCAACCATCATTGCTCAAGTCACTGCAAGTCTTGGGCAAAATAATGGGCTCAAAACAATGAAGCCCCAGAAAATGAAAATAACGAAGATGCTCAACATTATGCCGAAGATAATGAAGAAGAGGAACCCGTGGGTGGTTGGTATCGGTATGCCCATGAATAATCAATATGGTGGGTACCGTCAAGGGTGTATATTTAAAGATTTTAAAAGTTGTGGGGCACCGGAGTTTGATGGGAAAGGTGGTCCCACGGAATGTATACGATGGTTTGAGGCGATAGAGGCGGTGATTGAAAGGAGTCATTGCACCTATGATGACCGGATTTCCTATGCATCCGGCATGTTTAGGCATGACGCCTTGAGTTGGTGGAACCAGGAAATAACGTTGGGGCGGACTCAAAATTTGGAGTGGATTGACTTCAAAAATAAAGTAAAAGCAAAGTTTTGTCCTCCCTATGAACTACAAAACTTTGAACCATTGAGTTTGCAAATCTAAACATGGAGGGAGCCGATTACAAGGGCTATGTGAGACGATGCCAAGAGTTGTCTACCCTCATTCCTCACTTGGTGGGTACCGAGTCACAGGCCATCCAGAAGTTTGTATTGGGCTTGAATCCTCAAGTCCGATCTTATGTAAACTCCAACATGCCTACTTCTTTGGCTAATGCGGTCAACCAAGCCGGGAGTGTGACCGAAGATTTATTGAGAAGTGGTGTTTTGAGTAAGTCCTCATCAAACAAGAGGAAAGAAGTGGGGGAGTCTAGTGGGGTAAAGAAAGCGGGAAGGTTTGATCCCAAGAATGTTTATAGGGGTAGGGTGATGGCGGCGGTAGAACCGGCTAGGAAAACTTTCCCGGGACCTCATCCTTTCTGTGGGAGGTGCAACCAACATCCCGCCACCACTCCATGTGGAGCATGCTACAATTGCCACCAAGTTGGGCACGCATCCAAGAATTGTAGAGCTCCAAGAACGGGCCCAATGAATGCGGCTCCTATTCGGGCCGTTCCTCCTCAAGGTAACCAAAGAAGGGGCGAGTGTTTTGAATGTGGTAGCCGTGACCACTACCGTAATAATTGTCCTCGATGGGTGGGACAACAAGTCCAAGTAGCCGTCCACCCCAATCAACTCCAAATGGTTGGGCCTAATCAAAACCGGGGACAACAAGGCCACCAAGTGCAACCACGCGGCCGAGCTTTTGCGGCCAATGTAAATGAAGCCCGAAATGATCCTAACGTAGTGGCAGGGACTTTCCTCCTTAATGGTCTCTATGCAACCGTACTATTTGATTCCGGGGCCGATTTTAGCCTCGTGTCTTCTAACTTTGTTCCTTTGATTGATGTGCATCCATGTGCTCTAAACTATGTGCTTGACATTGAAATGGTAAATGGTCACTAACTAGAATTAGTCAAATACTCCGATGTGTCTTGACTTTAGAAGATGTTCGACTTCTTCATTGACCTTATGCCTCTTGACATTGGTAGTTTTGATATTATAGTGGGTATGGATTGGTTGACGGCGGTGAATGCAACCATTGATTGTGGTGAGAGAGTTGTTAAGATACCTTTGGCCAACGGTAAAACTCTTAGGGTCCAAGGCGAAACCTCCGATTCCCCAAATTCTAAAGTCTTTAGTGCTACCACCACAAAGGTAGAGTTGAAGACCGTTCCTATTGTTTGTGAATTCCCCGATGTTTTTCCGGATGACTTACCGGGATTACCTCCAACTCGTGCGCTTGATTTTCGTATTAGTCTTATTCCTGAAGCCGCGCCCGTAGCAAAAGCTCCTTATAGGCTAGCTCTAACCGAAATGCAGGAGCTACAAACTCAACTCAAGGAACTCCAAGAGAAGGGTTCATTCGCCCTAGTCAATCTCCTTGGGGTGCTCCTGTTCTCTTCGTCAAAAAGAAAGACGGATCCTTCGAATGTGTATTGATTATCGGGAATTGAACAAGCTCACCGTGAAGAACCGATATCCTCTCCCTAGGATTGATGACTTGTTTGATCAACTTCAAGGAGCTAAGCACTTCTCAAAGATCGATCTTCGCTCGGGTTATCATCAACTCCGGGTACATGAAGATGACATTCCCAAGACGGCTTTTCGCACACGGTATGGCCATTTTGAATTCACCGTAATGCCTTTGGGTTGACTAATGCACCGGCGGGGTTCATGGACTTGATGAACCGGGTGTGTCAACCATATTTAGACAAGTCCGTTATTGTGTTCATTGATGACATACTTGTATACTCGAAGACAAAGGAGGAGCATGTTAAGCACTTGCGCGAAGTGCTTGAATTACTAAGGAAGGAGAAGTTGTATGCAAAATTTTCCAAGTGTGAGTTTTGGTTGGAAGAGGTCCACTTCCTTGGTCACGTAGTGAGCAAGGATGGTATTCATGTGGACCCAAGCAAGATTGAAGCGGTTAAGAATTGGAGAAGACCCGAAACGCCATCCGAGATCCGCCAATTCCTTGGATTGGCGGGTTACTATAGAAGATTTATTGAAAAATTTCTCCCGTATCGCACAACCACTCACTCTCTTGACTCAAAAAGATAGAAACTTCGAATGGGGCGAAAGACAAGAGAACGCCTTCCAAACCCTTAAGGATATGTTATGTGATGCTCCTATTTTGACGCTACCGGATGGGATAGAAGATTTTGTGGTTTATTGTGATGCTTCGGGGAAAGGGTTGGGTTGCGTTCTTATGCAAAGGGGTAAAGTCATTGCTTATGTCTCTCGTCAATTGAAGGTGCATGAGAAGAACTACCCGACACATGATTTGGAATTGGGAGCGGTTGTGTTTGCTTTGAAATGTTGGAGACATTATCTCTATGGTACCAAATGTGTGATTTATACCGATCATAAAAGTCTCCAACACATCTTCAACCAAAGTGAATTGAACATGAGGCAAAGGCGTTGGTTAGAGCTATTTAGTGATTATGATTGCGACATCCGTTATCACCCGGGCAAGGCAAATGTAGTAGCCGATGCCTTGAGCCGAAAGGAGAGAGTGAAACCAAGACGGGCTAGAGCAATGAGCCTCACGGTAGGGCCAAGTATTCGTGATCGGATTATTGAAGCCCAAATCCAAGCCACCCTACCGGAAAACTTTGGAAACGAAAACCTAGATGGCATGGAGCAACTATTTGACCGAAAGAATGATAACGGGCTTTACATGGTGGAAAGACTTTGGATTCCGATATTCGGCGATTTAAGGACGCTTATTATGAATGAAGCCCACCTATCACCTTATTCGGTCCATCCCGGGTCGGATAAGATGTACTTTGACTTGAAGGAATTGTATTGGTGGCCGGGCATGAAGCGTGATGTGGCAAGGTATGTGAGTGAGTGTCGTACTTGCTTACAAGTCAAAGCCGATCACAAGAAGCCACCCGGATTGTTGGTACAACCGGTGATGCCCGAATGGAAGTGGGAGCATATTTCAATGGACTTCATTACTAAACTACCGAAGGACAAGAAGCGGCCGTGACACGATTTGGGTGATAGTAGATCGGTTAACGAAATCGGCTCACTTTTTAGCCATTCGTGAAACCGATAAATTTGACACTTTAGCTCGTTTGTACATCAAGGAAATAATATCTAAGCATGGAGTGCCGATTTCTATCATTTCGGATAGGGATGCCCGTTTTAAATCAAAATTTTGGGAAGCCTTTCAAAAAGCCATGGGTACTCGACTCAACATGAGCACGACGTTTCATCCTCAAACGGATGGACAAACCGAGAGAACCATTCAAACACTTGAAGACATGTTAAGGGCGTGTGCAATCGATTTTGGTGGAAGTTGGGAAGACCATTTGCCGCTAGTAGAGTTCTCATACAACAATAGCTACCATGCTACCATTCAAATGGCACCCTTTAAGGCATTGTATGGTAGGGTGTGCCGTTCTCCTTTAGCTTGGGCGGAAATTGGAGAGAGTCAACTTATCGGGCCAGAAATTGTGATTAAAACAACCAAGGTAATATCTCAAATCAAGGAGAAGTTGCAATTGGCCCGTGAACGTCAAAAGAAGTATGCCGATGTGAGGCGAAGACCGTTGGAGTTTGAAGTTGGTGATTATGTACTCCTGAAGGTATCACCTTGGAAGGGTGTTGTACGTTTTGTGAAGCGGGGAAAACTTGCGCCAAGGTATATTGGTCCTTTCAAGATTCTTGAACGGGTTGGGAAGGTTGCTTATCGGCTAGAATTGCCCCAAGAGCTTAGCGGTGTGCATGATGTGTTCCATATTTGTAACTTACGCAAGTGTTTGGCGGATCCCACACATCATGTGCCTATGGACGAAATTAGGGTTGATTCAAACTTGAACTTTGTTGAAGAGCCGGTAGAGATCATGGACCGTCAAGAAAGAAACTCAAGAAGAAGCGCTACACCATTGTGAAGGTAAGATGGAATGCTAGACGTGGAGCCGAGTTCACTTGGGAGAGAGAAGACCATATGAAGTCCAAGTATCCACATTTATTTGTAAATTAGGGTTTTGTTAAATTTCGGGACGAAATTCTTTTAACGGGGGAATAATGTAACATCCGTGAATTTTGACCCGTTGACTTTTCGTGTAATATGACTAACAATTTAAGTTAATGAATTAATTGGGTCGTTTTGTGATTTTATGACTATGTGGCATGCTAGTCGGGTCGTCGTATGTGTAGTCGGTATGTAATTGTGCAACTAATGGTATTGTGGTTGAGAAGGGAAGCGGGTCGGCCCGTGGGTAGTCCATGACCCACTAGCCCCTCCCCAAGACCCATTCCCCCCTTATCCTTTCTCATTTCTCATCTTTCTCTCTTTCTCTTCTATTCTCTCTAGTAAAGGAAACCCTCCATCTAGTTTCCATTTCATTCCATCTAAATTGTGTTTTGGAATTGCTATAATACAAGAATCGTAATCATCATCTCCTCATTGTCGCCATCTTTGAAGAATCAAAGGCCAAGTTCTAACCTTTTACCCATTTTTTGACCTAATTTCGGATTTGAGCACTAGGAAGAGTTTTGGTAAGTCTAAATCAACCCATTTACTTCTATTTATGTTCATTTACTTGTTTCTAGTTAATTTGGTGCAGTTGCAAGTCTTGAATCGAGTCGAATGGCGATTTTGGGTAATTAGGGTTTTATTTAGGGTTGGGACGATTCGGCATGATTTTGATGTTAATGGGCGGATTTATGGTATGGGTTAAGTGTGGTTATGTGTAACAATGCTTATTGATGCTTCAAATTATGTTGCAAACGCTTACAAATCGTTTTGGGTTGTTTTTGGGGGTGTTTGGGTTCGTTTTGCTGCACTTGCAGCTGCTGGTTCTGGTGTGCAGGTTGTCCCACTGCGGCGCAGTGGGAGGGCATAGTCTCCACTGCGGCGCAGTGGATTCTCTCGGCCATTTTTGCTTCTTAGCCCACTGCGGCGCAGTGGGCATGGTCCTTGCCCACTGCGGCGCAGTGCTTTGTCTCGGGTCCTGGTTCAGTTTAGCCACTGCGGCGCAGTGGGCATAGTTCTGGCCCACTGCGGCGCAGTGGATGGTCACTGTGTTTATATGTGTGTAGAGTTTCAACTTGTTTGGGAATGCATAGTTGACATCACGATATTATGATGGATAATTATAGGTTGTGGACGTGTGGACCCCATTACTCGTTTGTAATCTTATACTAGCTTCTTTGCCGGACAAGGTGAGTTTCGTATCTCCCTACTCGCTTGAGATTCGGGCTGAAAAGTGTAAACCTGGTGTGTTTATTTGCATTTATTGATATGTTGATTGTTTGACTGGATTGTTGGAGTGACGTGACAGTTCGTTTTGTTTGATTGACTTGGGTTATGCTTTAGTTAAGTATTACAATTATATTAGGATGGACGTACATACATGGAAGTCGGTTATGCCTTCATAGGGTTTTAGATGTGGTGGGAAGGCTGCGGGTGACCCTATACATAAGCATCTGGGACTCGAAGAAAGTAAAATCCTCTGAAGTATATGTACGTATAGTTGGTCTATATTGTGATTAATGATTAATTTTGATTGATGCATATGTTGTGCATATGTCCCACTGTTAGGGGATTTGACTTATGTATATTGAGATACGGCCTTGTCCCTCTGTTGACAAGTGTGCCCCGTTACGATTATTGATTGTTGGTTCATGTTGTCGAATGTTGATTATTGGTTTATGGTTGACGGTTATTGATTGTCGGTTGTGATTATGCATTTACATTTGATTGTAAGCATTGCATACATTGTTGGACCCTCGGCAGGGGATTGCCGGCATCCTGGTGCATAGATGTATGCACCCATTTTGGATGTAGACCTGACCCCGAGTATATAGACATATATATCTCGATGTTTTTGAGATACAGCCTGTCCATGGCGATGGCAGAGGGGTATCGTTGCATACGGGATTGAAGGTCACGCTTGGGATAGGCATATTTGCTTATTCATTCATTCGGCATTTGCATTGATACATACATCATTTGTGCATCCTCATTACACTCTCATTTCTTTGTGTAATCTTGTTGTTGGACGATATTGTGTTGCTTAGAGGCTCGCTGTAAGTCATGTCTAGCCTCTATTCTTATATTGTGATTATCGATGCTGGTTCGTTATGAACCATTATTACGAACTCACCAACCTCGTGTTGACTATGCTTAGTACACTTTTCAGGTAATCAGGTACTCCCGGACGTGGTGTTTAGTTGCTTGCTTGCTGTCTAACCCGGACTTGGACTCATGGATCAAGGATTCATTGACCCTCCTTTTGCATTATACTTAGGATCGTTTGCCATCTTTGGATGTGTTAAGTTAACGTTGATGGCTATTTGCTCCTGTTGTATTTTGTTACTTGTATTGCTATGTTTTGGATTCACCGAATCATTAATTGCATTTAGTTGTTCTATTGTAATTCCACCGGGTGCTGTATGATTTCCGTGACATTTCGAGCTCCGGCTTGGGGTGTTACATGTAGAGACCACTGGGAGGAGCAAGTTCAGAAGTCATTCTGGTTGCCAAAGGAAGTTGTGTCTGGACTTCTTCAGTTGATGTTGCAGAAGTTATGACAGTTGAGTCCAGCACACGAGGAATTTCTGTTTCAATTTGTGAAGGGTTAAAATAAGGAGTATTTGAAGGAATTGAAGATGGTGGTGGTGGTGGTGCATTCAAGGATTCTGGTGGTGGTGGCATATTAGTTTCTGGTGGTGGTGGTGCATTTAGTGATTCTGGAGGTGGTGGCATTTCTGATGTCTGCTCCACTTCCATAGTATCATCACCCAAGAAACTCATATTAGCATCAAAATTATTACCATCAGACATTGGTGACTCAGCTTCATCCCAACCAATAGTTTCACCAACTGTCTGATCACCAGCCTCTCTATTCAAATCAATCTGAGCATCCTGCTCAACATTCTCACTCTGTTCAACAATCAATGACCCATCTGCATTCATTATGTCACCAGTCGAAGAATGTAAGACTGGAATCACTAGAGGTGAGGCTCCAGTAACCCCAGTCTGTGCAAGAGTTGTGTCAGAAATGGAGGGATCAGCGACTTACTGGGAGAGTATAACTATTATGATCGAGAGTATTTTAGCAAGTTCACCAATTTCATTGGATCGATATACTTAAAGTTGTAAAGTATAACTATTATGATCGAGAGTATTTTAGCAAGTTCAAATTGCAAAAAGTAATTTGTACGAGTATGTGACTTGGTATTTATAGGCAAATAAATTCAACAGTGAATTTATTATGCCGTACAAATATGGTTGCATGCATTTAAGGAAACTACTTTAATTCCTTAAATGCATTGGTTAAAGTACAAGGATAAAGTCATATTGATGTGACTTGTCATCCTTTTAACCAACCACCTTTACACACGTATTGTACTTTTATCAATAGACAAATGGGTTGTCCATGTAAAAGTGTGTAAAGGCAAAAGTCAATTCCTCGTAATCAGTGTTCAGACTTGTAAGGTCAGGAGATCTGGTAAGACTGTCAGTGGGCTCCACTGCTTGTCAGTCTTCTTTCTTCAAACTTCAGTCTTCTTTCTTCAAACTTCAGTCTTTTACTTCAGTGAGAATGTCTTCAGTAGAAACGATCTTGACTGGAGTGAAGTCCAGTGAGCTAATCTGGTGGAATCCAGATTCCTGTACAAGTAAATAGCTCACTGGTCTTCTATTATTTCTGGACAAATCTTCAGTGCCGCTCCAGTCTTCAAGTCTGGAGTGGGTCCAGTAAATCTGGACCTAACAGGCACTGTCAAAAATGTCATAGGCGACTGCCATGAAACACATGCAATTAAGACAACGTCATAAGGCGACTGCCATAAGACACCGTCATAAAGACAATGTCATAAGGCGACTGCCATAAGACACCGTCATAAGGCGACTTCCATAAGACATTGTCGAAATAAAAAGATTATCAAAAAAAAACAAAAAAAAAGCTCACGATCATAAAGAACAAATGAAGGCAGCCTACAATAAGTCAACAGCAACGGAGCAAAAGCCATATACTACATCATCGGCCACCAACACCGATAGATATGGAAGTCTCATCTACAGATCATCATGTGAAAGGATATGAGATGTAGTATGTATCCCATCGACGTTGTCTAACCCATGGGGTTAGTGATAAGGACCGCAAAGGGTATGAGATGTAGTATGTGTGCTGAGAATTATGTGAATTGTAATTGATGGAAAAATAGGAGACGATACACAATGGTGGTAACGAACACGCATGTGAAAGGATACAATTACAATTATGGTCCGGAACATAATTGCAAGCGTATTACGACGCGAGTGTGTTTGTATAGCCATACTTGTGTTGACCGGTGTGCAAAGTAATGAAGTTGGAGAGGTTTCTATGTAGTGAACCTTTATGTATCGAAAGTAAAACATCGTATAACAACTTTAATGACGTTGATGTCTCGTGTGTGTGGAAATGTGTGAAGATCAATGAAAAGTTATAGCCGGTTAAATGGGCATGATGATTATAATGCACATGAAGTTAAGTGAAGTCTAAAGGTACGTGAGGAATGAAGTGATTGGTAGACATTGTTGTTGAGTCTACTAGTTCAAGGGATATGGACTTGAAGTTGACAAGTAGAGTTATTACTGGATATTTGAAGGGTGATAAGTAGGTGATGCACGGAAGGGTTACCGGGTACACGTATGGAAGGATACAGTTACAATTCCGGTCGCGAACGTAATTGTAAATGTATCACGACATGTGTGTGTTTGTGTGACTGAGTCTGTGTTGATCCGAATGAAGAAGAATTGGCTCGAGAAAGGGTCGAAAGTGATGCTGAAATGAGAAGCTAACTTGCGTCGGGATGAGCAAACCGATGAGAATAACTCTAATCCCTTTAATGAAGCTGAGCCATCTAATGTGAGGTCACAAGTTGCTCCTGAAAATGTTGTTGCAGGAGTGAATGGTGGAGGTAACGTGGTGGAGCCTTGTGTAGTGGTTGCTCCTCGTACCACTAACTTCAAATACGAGAGTTTTTCGAATTGCGGAGCTAAGGATTTTGACGATACACAAAATGCAGTTGGTGCAATGGAATGGATAGAGGACGTTGAGGTGGTCCTTGCTTCATGTTATTGTCCTGATGACATGAAGGTTATGTGTGCAACTCGAATGCTGAAGAAGAATGCCCGTAATTGGTAGAGGGCTACTACGGTGTTAAAAGCTCCTGAGGTACTAGCGGTGATGCCTTGGGGTACATTTAAGGAGAAGTTCTTGGAAGAGTATGTGGGAAACTTGAGAGTTGAGGCTTATTGTGATGGCCCCCGGCTAATTAACGTGGTTTATGTAGGCAGCACACTACCTTGTCTACAACTATAAAGGAGTCTAAGAGGTTGGATGATGACCTCAAATCTGAAAAGTGTTGAGAAAGCCGATGATAAGAAGTCGAGATTCAAGAGAAGATCTAATTGTTTTTCGGGTTCTAATAAGAAGTTTAAAGGTAGTTCTAATTCGAATAGAAGTAAGGACAAGAAGAAGAGTGGCACGTGGTGCCCAACTTGCAAGATTACACATGAAGGTCAATGTTCAGACAAGACCAAAGGGTGCCTTACGTGTGGTTCATTGGGGCACATTGCAGCTAATTATAAGGATAGTATCATTACTACAAGTGTCATGAAACAGGACATCTTATTGTCGATTGCCCTCAGATGAAGAACGAAGGAAAGAATGCAGCCGCTCCAAAGACGGGAGTTCAGGTTCTTCGAATGACGGTGGAAGCCGCTAAGAACAAACGACGAGGTGGAGATTCTTTCTCATATTGCAGGAATGAATGGCGAACTAACACGTGAACCTTCCAGCAGTTCTATCGCTTACTGCCTTCGCTGGTGTGACGTGAAGATGATATGGAGATCCTATGTTTGCACAGAATTTTACGTATGGCTGCTTCTCAAGATAATGAGTTTTCCCTTAAGAGAAGTTAAAGAAAAATGATGGATTTAATTGCAGTCTCTTAAATCACAAGAAGTAGAAGTTTTCAGAAGAATTCGGTTCCGAATTGATCATGTTTCTCGCCTATATGATCTACTTATGTAAGGAAAAGATTGTACTTCTAACGTCGAGGTCACCCGTAGTTTCGAGATGTTTTGTTGATGTTCTAGGTTTCGTTGCGATCGTGAGGTCGAACATTTTATTGATGTGTGACGGGTGCTACCTTTATTCAAAGACACCTTTCGTTTCGTCCTCACTTACAGAAAGAAGTTAACGATGTCGATTGTGGACTCTATTTATTTCTACAAGATGGATTTACGATTTGTACTACCATACGATGATGTTGATGATGAAAGTTCTGCTTGGGATAAGTATACGCTCTTTATGACTCAATTGAGTTTCTTGAAGTACCTGCACGATAACGAAGGGTCCTTACCATGTCGCGAACTTAAGGGATAAGTCAAAGTTTCTCTAGACCGTTCAGTCATTACGTTCGGTGATGACATTACTATCTATTCTATGTATGATGAAGAACATCATGCCGTGTAAGGAACGTTACTACGATTTTCTACAAGTAGAGGTATGATTTTAAAATTTGCCCAAAGTGAGTAAAAGTTAAAGTAGAAGCTGATGCGTAGAATTGAAGGGGACAAGGTCTCATTTGAAGTTTACTTCCATGACTATGAGGTTATGGTAAGCACTTGTGACAGTCCAGTATTTGCACACTTAAATTAGTTTTAACAAGACAATAAAGTAAAGAACAGAAAGTAAAGAACAAGAATAAGTTCAAGTGTAAATGTCTAAGCAAGTCTAGTCATATGTCTCATTGATTATAGAAAGATGAAAAGATGTCTTATATACAAATCTTTGAACATTACAAGCTGACTCATACAGCATTTACATTCGTAGGACATCTATTCATTTTCAGCTTCAAATTCCCAAGCATGTTCTTGCTTGGCAATTTGAACAGCTGGGTCATTGTATCTATGAGGCTTAACTAGCTCCTCATCCAGCTTGCTGATAAACTCTCGGTTGTTTGTAGTTTCAGCACACCTTCTTCTAATCGCCAGTATGAACCCAGTGGATGCCTTTTCAAGTTCTGATAGACGAAAGAACAGCTGGGTATTTTGAAAATTTGTGAAGAAAATACCAGCTGGATTCTCTATCACTCTTCCTTCCTCAAAGACACTTCTTGGAGGAAGTCTGGTGTTCAACGATGCATCACCAGAGATAGGTGGAAGGTCAGCAGTCAATGTTCGATACTCCATCTTCCTCTTTCTTTGTCTTCCAGCTGAGGTAGAGATGGTTGCTGGAGTACCGAACACTTGCCTCAGCATGGGCAAGTCCACCTTGAATCTTGTTTCAAACTCCAGAGCTTTCTTGAAGTATTCTTTTAGCATGCTTTGGAGCTGCTGGTAGCTAGCAGCCTTTTTATCTTTTACCAGCAAGTACACTTCCACCCATTCAGAGGCACCCAAGTTGGTTACTTTGACCCCTTCCAACTTGGTTGGTTTAGCAGCGCCTTCTCTTAAGATCTTCAGATTCGTCTTTAGGCCCATTTCTGCTTTAAATGCCTCAGCAGCAACAATTCTTTGAGGCCTGACTCGATTATTCATCAGCTTTAGCCACTTAGCCTTTTCTTCTTCAAATTTGGCTCTTTTCTCGCTGAGCATCTTTTCAACTTCCTTGTGTTTCTGCCTGTATAAGGCTTCAGCACCCCCAGATTTCAGCAGCATTCTTTGCTCTGCATCAAGCTGATCCTTTTCAAGCAGAGGCAGCTGCTTGATAAACTCAAGGTTTTTCCTTTCATTTTCTTCATTTTGTTTTATCCTGTCCAGCTCCTTGACAGCATCTTCTTGAGTTTTGCCCTCAGCAGTCAAGGCCAATACGTCAATCAACTGATGCTTATGGCCTGCTGAGGATTGTACAGAAAGTTGAGCAGCAGTGGGACGTTTAAAGAAACCAGATGCTGTGAGCTGTTGTCGGCGAGCATCGGAGAGGGGGTTTATTTCAGCATTGCCCAGATAAATGCTATGAAAGATTGGCAGCATTTCCCTTGACCTATCTTCGGCCATTCTCTCAGCAAACCCAGCTTCCCATGAAGCTCTGACCATCTCTTGGTCACTACGCTCTTCAGCAACTACAATTTGTTGCTCCCCCTCAACATCAGCTGGGGAAGCTTCAGCATTAGTTTCTTCTCCAATCTCCCCCTCAATACCAGCGGGGAGATCTTCCATACCAGCATCCTTTTCAGAAGATGAGCAGCCAGGAACACTTGAGAATGAAGAAGGCATGCCAAGAGGGAGCATAGTGTTCACTGGTTGCATTGGAGGAGTCTTGGGTCTGACAGTATCTTCACCAGGTACTGCAGCATCATCTTCATCCATCTCCATATCACTGGCATCAACTTCTTCAGCATGACTATCAAGTACAAAATCCTCAGTGACAAAGTCCCCTAACTCATAATCACTATCATCTTCAGTAACCATCTCAATACCAACAACCTCCTCTTCAGCAATAACATCATCAACTTTCTCATCACCAACACCAGCACCTTCAGCCTCAGCCAACTCAACACTTGGTTCTACCATTTCTCTAACCTCAATGCTGGCATCCACCTCAGCATTCTTACTCCAACCAGCCTTTTCAATTTCACCAACTTGCTCCTGACTTTCCAAAGAAAAATTTAAAGGGTTTGGAGAAGTTGGTGTCAGTGCTTCAGTTTGTTGCTGCTCTACATAATCAACAGCAGCCGGGGTTTCCTCATCAATAAGAGAGAGTTTAGAGGATTCCACTTTTCTTAATACTTTCTTCTTTTTAGGAAGAACTGGACCTTTCTTGCCCAACTTGGGAGCTTTGGAGGATGCTGGAGAGGTTATAATCATACCAGTTCCAGCAGGATTTTGCTTATATACATCAGGATACATAGTGAACAGTACCTGCTTCATTGCTGGAGTGAGCACAGCATACTTTGAATCAAAATGCTCAGGGTCACAAGCTGGAACTTTATAGACAGAGCTTGCAACCCTTGGAGAAAGAATGAATTGAGCCCCCTCTGGCATGTATTCTTCTTTCAGCACATGCCTGAAGACCAGAGAAAGAAAGCGTGAAAAGGGCACTGAGCTTGAGCGATTTCTGATAGTGACCTTGGACTTTAAGTCTTCAAATATAACATTGGCAAAGTCAATATATCGACCATTTGCCAGTGCATATATCATTTGCATTTGGGCAGCAGTGGCTTGATCAAAGGATCCACTGTTCCCACCAAGGCACTGAATGACATGTGTGAACAGCAGCCTCCACACACCTGGAATATACTTCTTTTGAGGATTGCTGTGAACAGGAAGGGCTGGTACCATGTTTGTCCCATACCCAATGGTTAACAACCATTCTTTCCATACAGAGGTAGGGACCAAATCAACAAAGGGCTTGTCATCGGATTGTTTAGGAAGCCTGAGCACATCTCTTAGAAGATCAGCAGAGATGGTAATGGTGTGTTTGCCTTTCATGACTGTGCCTTTAATGGTACTGCTTGACACATCATAGTTACATGTCCACCAGAATTCCCTTAAGAGATGAAGACACATCTCATGAGGGTTTTTATATATTGCCCTTCTAACTGGACATCCTTTGATGAAGTCCAGCATGGAAAAATATCCCTTAACTTTGGGAGGGATTTCTTCAGATCCCAAATAATTGTTTGCTTTGACCACAAGTTTTGAAGCTTGAAAAGAGACTTGGTTAGAGGGAGGAATGCCTTCATTATCGAAGACTTCGGAAGTGAGATAAGAGGGAATGTTTTCTGGAGTTTGATCAGAATGAGAGGCCATTGTATATCAAGATAATAGTGAAGATGAAAAGATTTAGAGAAAAATGAAAAGATTGAAGGAATATGGAAAGTTTGAGAGTATTTTGAGATTTTTATGGAAGTGAGAGAGAAAAGAAATGAACGTGAAAGATGAAATGAGAGAAGGCTTACATATATATGGTATGGATATGGGACCCATGACTGTTCATACGAATCGTCATGGAGTCTCTTTCATACGTAATATATATAAAGAAAATTATTTTGTATAAAGAAAAATACGTTTAATAATACGTATGTGAGTAACGTATAAAAAGGTTTTGATGAGACAACTTGTACCACAATTTCAACTGTACTCAAGTAGTTACGGCGCGTACAGTGCACAAGTTGTCCATTTGGGGGAAAATCGAGGTAACCGTTTGATATACTAAATAAAATATTGTTAGCGGATATGCTCAAATGAAAGAAAGGTTGAGATCTAAGTACATCCGCTGACAGAGTTTAGACAATCTGGTTACCTTTTTAAGAAAGCAAATTTTTGATCAGCGACTTTTCGACAATTGATGGTCGCTGATGAACTAAGAACAATTTTTAGCAAATTGTCAGCTATAAACGGATTTGATATGTCTTTACCAGCAGCCGTTTGCTGCTGGACTAGATGGAGACTTTTAGCTCTCCATTACTTTTATCTTGCTTTTTCCCAAAGCAGCAGGGAGTAACGGATTTGAGAAGTCTTTACCAGCAGCCGTTTGCTGCTGGACTAGATGGAGACTTTTAGCACTCCATTACTTTATGTTCAGCAAGTAAATAAAACCTTTAAATATAAAAAGAATTTGATTTTAAGGTTACTGACCTTAAGGTCACTTTTCAACTTATGAGACATAAGTTGAAGCATCAGTAGACATGACAAGTCATGTTGCTGATTCACCATTCAGCATTCCCAACTTGCTGACCAAGTATTTAAATCTTGTTTGATCTAAAGGTTTGGTAAAGATATCAGCAAGTTGGTCATCAGTGGGTATGAAATAGATTTCCACATCCCCTTTCATGACATGGTCACGAATGAAGTGGTACCTAATGTCAATGTGCTTGGTCTTAGAATGCTGAACGGGATTATGTGTGATAGCAATTGCACTTGTATTATCACACATAATGGGGATCTTAGAGAATTCTAAGTCATAATCAGCGAGTTGGTTTTTCATCCAGAGGACTTGTGCGCAACAACTCGCTGCTGATACATATTCTGCTTCAGCAGTGGATATGGAAACTGTATGCTGTTTCTTACTAGACCAACTAGTCAGCTTCCCCCCCAACAGTTGACATCCACCACTGGTGCTTTTTCTGTCTAACATGCATCCAGCATAGTCAGAATCAGAATATGCAACAAGGTCAAAACTGGAGTCTTTGGGATACCAGAGACCCAGTGTAGGGGTACCTTTTAGGTATTTGAAGATTCGCTTGACAGCGAGAAGATGAGACTCCCTTGGAGAGGCTTGATATCTTGCACACAAGCAAGTAGCAAACATGATATCAGGACGACTCGCTGTGAGATACATCAGCGAACCGATCATTCCTCTATAGAGAGTAGGATTCACATGCTTACCATCAAGGTCAGCATGGAGATTATTTGGAGGAGACATGGGGGTAGCTTTAGTGGTCACATTCGATAAGTCGAATTTGGCCAGCATGTCCCGAATGTACTTCTCTTGGTTAATGAAAATCCCATTTGGGAGTTGGCGAATTTGTAGACCAAGAAAGAAGGTCAGCTCACCCATCATGCTCATCTCGAAATGAGAGGACATCAGGGAGCTGAACTTAGAGCAAAGTTTCTTGCTGGAAGAACCAAAGATGATGTCATCTACATATATCTGAACATATAGAACATCAGCACCCTTTCTATAGATGAAGAGGGTGCTGTCAATGGATCCTCGCTGAAACTTATTGGAGAGAAGAAATTCAGAGAGAGTGTCGTACCAAGCTCTGGGAGCTTGTTTAAGACCATAAAGAGCCTTATAGAGACGATAGACATGATGTGGCTTGCTGGATCTTCAAAGCCAGGTGGCTGCTCAACATAAACTTCCTCATCGAGTTTTCCATTTAGGAAGGCACTCTTTACATCCATTTGATATACAGTGAAGTTTTTGTAAGCAGCATGTGCCAAGAATAAGCGTATAGCTTCCAGTCTGGCCACTGGTGCAAAGGTTTCGTCATAGTCAACTCCTTCTTCTTGAAGGTAACCTTGTGCAACCAGCCTAGCCTTGTTACGAGTAACAACGCCATCTTCGTCCATTTTATTCCTATACACCCATTTAGTTCCAATGGGTTCCTTTCCAGGAGGTAAAGGAACCAAGAACCAGACATGCTGTCTTTGAAACTGGGTAAGTTCCTCTTGCATGGCAGCGACCCATGAAGGATCAACCATTGCTTCTCCTATGTTTTTAGGAGTGATCATTGACAAGAAATTCACATAGAGACATGTGTTTCTAGTCGCTGATCGAGTAATGATCCCCTGCTGAGGATCTCCAATGACTTGGTGAGCTGGATGACTAGATGTCCATTTAAGTGCTGGAGCACTTGAGACTCCTAGTTGAGTGGCAGCGGAAATTGGAGCTAGGGGATCAGCAGGAGCATTGTAGGAAGAGAGGTCAATGGTAAGAATGGGTTCAGGAGAATGATCAGCAGAGCCATTCGACTGATTTGAGTTATCATTGATGGCGGAGTCTTCAGCAGACTCCATTTCTTCAGCATTTGCTGAAGCATCATGAAACTCTTCGTCAGTAGGGTCATCAGCATGTACGTCATCAGCCAGTGATCTAGGTTTGGCTGAAGCTACATGGATTGATCTTATAATAGGCTCAACTGGCTCAATCGAGTAGATATGAGCAGCAACTTGCTCAAGTTCAATATCAGCTGAACTATCCTTAGTGCTATGCTGAATAGCGTCAGGCAGCGAGCAAGAAGCATCAACAAATAAGTCAGCTTCCTCAGTGAGAGGGTCAGCTAACTCATTGAAAATAACCTCAGACGAGTTAGATTGGATGTCCTTTAGGGCTGATGAACTTTCATCGAAAGTAACATGAATGGATTCATCAACCTTCTGAAGGCGAGTATTAAATACTCTAAATGCCTTGCTGATGGATGAATATCCAAGAAAATATCCATCATCAGCTTTAGGATCAAATTTTCCTAGATGATCCTTGTTGTTTAAGATGAAGACAGGACATCCAAAAACATGGAAGTATTTGATTTGAGGTACTTTTCCTTTCAGTACCTCATACGCTGTCTTGTCATGTCTTTTGACAATGAGACAGTGATTTTGAGTGTGACAAGCTGTATTGACAGCTTCTGCCCAGAACTTGCTGGGTAGAGAGGACTCACTGAGCATGGTGCGAGCTTCGATGAGAGTTCTATTTCTCCTTTCAGCTACACCATTCTGCTCAGGGGTTCTAGTAGAGGAGAAATTTTGTGAGATCCCTTGATCAGCACAAAATGATTCAAGAGTGTGGTTTCTGAACTCAGTACCATGATCGCTTCTGAGTTCTTTCACCCTAATGCTGTTGAGATTCTCCATTTTCTTGATGAAATTGATAATTTCATCAGCAGCATCACTCTTAGAATGAAGAAATATGGTCCAAGTGTATCGTGAATATTCATCCACGATTACTAAAGTGTATTTGCTACCCTTTAGACTTTGGACATTCACTGGACCAAAAAGGTCCATGTGAAGAAGATGAAAGCAGCCAGAGATAGAATTGGCTTGCTTGGTTTTGAAGGTTGCTCTATGGCTTTTACCCTTTTCACAAGCACCACAGAGTCTATCCTTCTCAAAGGAAAGATGAGGGAGGCCACGAACAAGGTTCTTTTTGGCCAGAGAGTTAATGGTTTTGAAGTTCACATGCGACATACGCTTGTGCCATAACCAGTTTAGTTCAGCAGCCGACTTGGCAAAGAAACAAGTCTCACTATCAGTCTTAATAGGAGTGAAGTCAACTAGATATACATCTCGTTTTCTTGGTGCAACCAAGACTACTTCCTTGTTTACATTTACCACAGTGCCTTGATGTTTATCAAGAATCACCTTATAGTCAGCATCACAAAGTTGACTTATGCTGATGAGATTATGTTTTAATCCATTAACATAAGCGACTTTGTTGAACTTTATGAGTCCATTAGAGAGAAGACCATATCCTTCTGTTTGTCCAGTGGAGTTGTCGCCAAACACTACAGTAGGGCCAGCAGCCTCTACGTAGTTATCCAGCAGGGTCTTTGAGCCAGTCATGTGTTTTGAACAGCCACTGTCCAAGTACCACACACCTTTTCCCAGCGAGCCCTGCATAGATTTAACAGAAGGATTTAGATGGAAGACTCTGAAGATTCTTCTCTATTGAAGACTTCATCAGTAGAAGAAGGAAGAGGAGCAACAGAGTTAGTACTCTCATCACTTGGAGAGTTATCAACAAGCTGATGAGCAGTAGGTAGGTCATGATCAATTTCATATTGATCAGTAGAAGTGACAGTGGCTCCAGTATCGAGAACAGTCAAGTTGCTGACTTGATTGTTGTTCCCATACTCAACTAGAATGGTACCTCTGCCAGTGGTAATGATCTCTTGAGATTGAGGCAAGAAGATTCGCTGAGCAGCTATGAAGTCAGCAATGTTCTCCTCAGAGAGATCGGTTGATTCTCCACTATCTATATGATCAGCAGAAGGAGACCTTTCGCTGACAATAGTGGAAGAGGAAGCAACCACTGAAGGATTTGGTTGAATGTCAACTTCAGGAGCATCCCTGGAGTTGTCACAATCAGAAGCAATGTGACCTCTGCTGCCACATTTGTAGCATTTTTTAGCAGAGGTGCTGCCCTTTTGATTTTGAAGGAAGAATTCCTTCAGTTGGGTAGAGAGATCATTAACTTGCTGAGCCAGCTCGTTAATTTTAGGGTCAGCAGAGGAAGTTGCCTTTTTCTTAGGCTTAGGCTTTTGCTTATGCTTTTGTGGAAGCTGAAGCATCTTAGGAGCAGGACCCAGAATGGATTTACCTTTCGGGTCCTCTGATTGAGATGTAGAGGGATTGTTTGATCCCTTGACTACACTCCATGCTTGATGGACAGCAGGGTGAGAGGAAGAAGAAGGACCCTGCTGAGATGGGTGCGCTCTTTTAGGAGTGACCGATCTAGGTTGCTGATAGGGAGTAGCAGACCTCATTTGCCTATGAGGCAAGTACTGCCTTTTTGGGGTAGTGGACCTCACTTGCTGATGAGGCAAGTGTCCTCTTTGAGGAGTGATAGGCCTTACTTGCTGGTTAGGCAAGTGTCCTCTTTGAGGAGTGATAGACCTTACTTGCTGGTTAGGCAAGTGTCCTCTTTGAGGAGTGATAGGCCTTACTTGCTGGTGAGGCAAGTGTCCTCTTTGAGGAGTAGTTGGCCTATTTTGTGTGTTAGACATTCTCTCCTTTTGAGGAGTTTTATGTCTTAAGATAGGGGTAGGCAGAGATTGAGGAGCCTGCTGGTGAACTTGTTTATCAGCAGATTGGGCCTGGTTGTAAAGATGAAGATATCTGGCGTCAGCAAACTTGACGCGTCTTTTCATGACACGTTCATCCAGCAAAGTATTGCTGTCAGCAAGGTTAGGAACTTGCTGAGAGATGTAGTGGGTTGAACAGGTGGAGGTTGCTGACTGACAGGATTAGCTTGCAGTGGCGAGCTATAGTCATAGGGAACAGCAACCTTGCTTCTTCTGAAGGGTTCAGAAGACCTGATGGTTAGCTGCTGAGGAGCGATGGTTTTGAAACCATCACTACCAATATCCCCTTCAAATGATTCCCCAGAAGAGTATTGAACTCTTCCTTCGTTAGGCATCATGCCAACAATGGGAAGATGGGGAAACGGGTTGCTGGTGCTTGCTGGGGAGCTAGTACTATTTTCCTCAGCAGTGGATGGTTCGCTGGTAGTAGAGGTGGTAGTACCAGCGTCCATTTCATTATGGTAATTGTTACCCCTAACAAAATACCATTTCTTCATCTCTTCAGGAGAGATGACAGCAGATGGAGGAATAGAGTAATCAGGCTTAACCTCATCGCTGAACAAGTCAGAAATAGAGGCAGCAGCATTAAAGTCACCACCTATTACTGCCTGAACTTGAGCAGGGACTTGCTCATTTAGGCACTGATGGTGAAACCTAGAAGCTTTTGACCAAGAGGTCACAATCTTCTTTAGGTTGGCCACTTCAAGCTTGAGTTTTTCATTCTCAAGTTGAACCTTTTGAGCCAGCAACTCATGAGATTGGAGTTCAACATGAACATTCCTCAACTCATTGAGTTTTTCAGATTTTTCACTTAACTCCAAGGAAGTGGAGTCAAGCTTAGATTGGACTTCAGCTCGTATTGATTCAACGAACTGAAAGTCACAGAGAAGAGATTCAAAGATTTTTGATTTATCTTCTTCAGAAGCAGAGGAGTGAGCACAAACCTTTTTATGGTGACGTTTACCCACTGACTTGAGGAGACTTGATCTCTTGTCAAAGCATCTCCATCAGCGAGCCCATAAGGCACATGGCAACGTATTCTTCACTGTCTGAATCATCTGATTCAGCCCAGTCGTGCTCTTCAGCTACCAGCCCTTTTGCTGGAGTTTTTGCATCTTCCATTTCAGCAACCTTGGTCAGCTGATAGTATTTATTCCTGTACTCATCAGCAGGTTTAGAAGGGTTAGTTTTAGGAGCTGCAGGAGTTGGTAAGGCAACTCTGCACTCCTTTTGATAGTGGCTTTTTCTGCCACATCTCCAGCACTCCTCTTGAGCTTTGTCAACAGGAGGCTTGTATGGAGCAACCGACCTACGGTTGTTCCATTTTCGAGAGTACCTTTTGCCAGCGACTAAGGCAAAATCCATAAAGTCGCTGAACATCTCTTGTTTCTCTTCAGCATTAAGATCATCAACAAGAGATTGAATGGGTTGTGGTAGGGTAGAAGAGCTAGCACCAGTATTAAGATTACTGGGCTCAGCAGAGATAAGGGCGAGAGGGTCAAGGGCAGAATGTGCAGAAGAGGTGACAGTAGAGGAAGAGGGACCCGCACGATGCTGTGCATCAGCGGCAGCTCTAAGATTTTGAGCAAGAGCTCTTTCTTCGAACTGTAGCATGCCAAAGAGAGACTCAAGGTTAAGACCATTTAGTCGCTCAGTGGTTCTGAGTATTTGTCTCAGACCTTGCCACTTGATAGGTAAACTATCAAGAAATTTGTGGCACACCTCAAAGTCATCGAGAGAGATACCAACAGTGGTCATGTCGTTCAGCAACCCTTTAAATCGGGTATATGAACCGTTTAGACCTTCGTTGGGGAGGGAAAAGAAATTTTCATAGGCTCTTTTCAAGTCTATTTTCTTAGTGGCAATGGTAGCAGCAGAGCCTTCATGCATGCTAACCAATCTATCCCAAACTTCTTTTGAAGAGGGATATCTAATGACCACTTTCATGAGGTCAGTGGGAAGAGTGCTGACAATCATGTTTTTGAGCCTTGCATCAAGGTTAACAAGTCTCCTTTCATCGTCCGTCCATTGAACTTCTGGTTTGACAATGTCAATCACAATCTCAGGAGCATCAACAGTTGCTCCTGGTGTTCTTTGAACCAGAGTTGGAATATAAGGACCGACGGTCAGAATGGACATTAGATAGGGTTCCACACCCACAATATGTAGTAACATTCTTTCCTTCCAAGACCCAAAGTCATCGGGCTCGAATCTTGGAGGGACAGATACGTAACCGAAGTCACGTGTGTTAACTAGGGTTGGAACAGCAGACATGTTCTTGTTTTTAAAAGAAGATTTAGAAAAGAAAGTTTAGAAAGAAAAGTATGCAAACGGATCTTGTTTCAATGATTTAGAAACGTGGCTCTGATACCAATTGACAGTCCAGTATTTGCACACTTAAATTAGTTTTAACAAGACAATAAAGTAAAGAACAGAAAGCAAAGAACAAGAATAAGTTCAAGTGTAAATGTCTAAGCAAGTCTAGTCATATGTCTCATTGATTAAACGATGAATACATGGTCGAGATTACAACTTGTCTTACAAGACTACAAATGAACTATGTAATTGCTAAGTCTAAAAAGAAGGAAAACTTAAACAATTACAAATAGAGTGAAATACTTTGTGGTGACAAACACAACTATAATGATGCGGCTGTGTTCCTTTATATAGTAGAGGAATTAGGGCAACACAGCCTTGCAATGATAGTGATGTGATGGTGGTTGTCGACTTCTAATTGGCTCTTTGCACTTGATCCAGGAGCCTTTGTCTTCTTTACCAAAACGGGTATGAAAGAGAGAAACCCTTGTTTTGGTCCCAACTGTACCTTTGCCGTATAAGGTAACATTCAGTTAGGAGAACCACCATGTGACTTCTTGTCTTCTAGTTGGTTTGAAATCTTCCCGCCTTGACATACAATTTGGAAAGCAGACCACCCGCTGACGAGAGTCAGTGACTCGCTGATGACTCGCTGACGACCCACGTCAGCGACCAAGTCTGGTCAGCGAATCCTTGACTCAACAAATTGTATATAACGAGCCAGTCAAGGGTGATGTTTCTAGAGACGAAGATGTTGGTATTATGAGAGTAGATTCTGAAAGTTCATGAATAACCAGCATGAAACTATAAGTCAAAAAGTAAGACTTCGGTATCCAAGAACGAAATGACCAAAAGTAGTACTTGAGGGAGTTCATGAACCGTAATGATGTGTTCATTTGGATGTCGCCTGAAGTGTGATACGACCTATTATGGTACAGGGTGTAGTAAATTTTATATGTTGAAGTGTGAATGGGTTAAAAGCCAAGACTAGACACCGAAAGTTTGGTGGCAATACAAGGAGTTAATGGTTCCCTGACGAAAGTGAGTGGTCATGTCACCTTGGACATGAAAGAAAAGATGTGTGATTAAGAAGTGCTTTTAAAGTGTGAGAGTAAATGGTGGAATGTTTTGAATCGAGACGGCCATTATATGAGATTTTTAAAGATGTTTGACAAGTGTGAAGAAAAAATGGTGAACTCATGTGATGCCTATCACTCTTAGTTTGATGGAAAGAAGAATGAATGGGGTATAAAACTTGGTAAAACCATATGATTGTGTGATGGTGCCTTGAGATTTATTGTTGTGATCATATGCATCAATGATCATGTTATAGATGTTGGATGTCATTTCATGATTTGGCAAGTTATTGAAAGGAAAAGCGCAGAATCAAAGATGTAGTAATGAATGTACCTAATGTTAAAGTAATATTTAAGATGTAGTAAATCGTGCTAGATGTAATGTTAGTACGTAAGATGTGGATAATCGTTTTGGGCGCATTGGCTGTGGATGAGAGGAGAACTCCACAGTTAAGCGTGTTCGGGCGGCAGCAATGCCAAATGGGTGACCCTTCTGGGAAGTTTGCCCGAGCAACCAGAAACAAGCCGTGAACCTGCGGGCAAAGCGGACAATATTGTGTTGTGGTAAGGCGGGGTCCCTTGGGATTCTCAGGAGTGTATGGCGCACTTCCATAACTCAACGAGGACGTTAAGTTGTGTTGAGGGGGTGTGAAAGCATACATCGCTGACATACAAGGGGGATCCTGGCTATAAGTAATATCATTGGCCTTACATAACACAACGCGTTTTGGGCGTATTGGCTGTGGATGAGAGGAGAACTCCACAGTTAAGCGTGCTCGGGCGGCAGCAATGCCATATGGGTGACCCTTCTGGGAAGTTTTCCTAAGCAACTAGAAACAAAGTCGTGAGCCTGCGGGCAAAGCGGAGAATATTGTGTTGTGGTAAGGCGGGGTGTTACAAGTGGTATCAGAGCAACCCTTGGGATTGTCAGGAGTGTATGGCGCACTTGCATAACTCAACGAGGACGTTAAGTTGTGTTGAGGGGGTGTGAAAGCATACATCGCTGACATACAAGGGGGATCCTGGCTATAAGTAATATCATTGGCCTTACATAACACAACGCGTTTTAGGCGTATTGGTTGTGGATGAGAGGAGAACTCCACAGTTAAGCGTGCTTGGGCGGCAGCAATGCCAAATGGGTGACCCTTCTGGGAAGTTTGCCCGAGCAACCAGAAACAAAGCCGTGAGCCTGCGGGCAAAGCGGACAATATTGTGTTGTTGTAAGGCGGGGTGTTACAAGTGGTATCAGAGCAACCCTTGGGATTGTCAGGAGTGTATGGCGCACTTGCATAACTCAACGAGGACGTTAAGTTGTGTTGAGGGGGTGTGAAAGCATACATCGCTGACATACAAGGGGGATCCTGGCTATAAGTAATATCATTGGCCTTACATAACACAACGCGTTTTGGGCGTATTGGCTGTGGATGAGTGGAGAACTCCACAGTTAAGCGTGCTCGGGCGGCAGCAATGCCATATGGGTGACCTTCTGGGAAGTTTGCCCGAGCAACCAGAAACAAAGCCGTGAGCCTGCGGGCAAAGCGGACAATATTGTGTTGTGGTAAGGTGGGGTGTAACAAGTTGTGAAAGCATACATCGCTGACATACAAAGGGGATTCTAGCTATAAGTGACATCAATGGTCTTACATAACACAACGCGTTTTGGGCGTATTGGCTGTGGATGAGAGGAGAACTCCACAGTTAAGCGTGCTCGGGCGGCAGCAATGCCATATGGGTGACCCTTCTGGGAAGTTTGCCCGAGCAACCAGAAACAAAGTCGTGAGCCTGCGGGCAAAGCGGACAATATTGTGTTGTGGTAAGGCGGGGTGTTACAAGTGGTATCAGAGCAACCATTGGGATTGTGAGGGGTGTATGGCACACTTCCATAACTCAACAAGGACGTTAAGTTGTGTTGAGGGGTGTGAAAGCATACATCGCTGACATACAAGGGGGATCCTGGCTATAAGTAATATCATTGGCCTTACATAACACAACGCGTTTTTGGCGTATTGGCTGTGGATGAGTGGAGAACTCCACAGTTAAGCGTGCTCGGGCGGCAGCAATTCCATATGGGTGACCCTTCTGGGAAGTTTGCCCTAGCAACCAGAAACAAAGTCGTGAGCCTGCGGGAAGCGGACAATATTGTGTTGTGGTAAGGCGGGGTGTTACAAGTGGTATCAGAGCAACCTTGGGATTGTCAGGAGTGTATGGCGCACTTGCATAACTCAACGAGGACGTTGAGTTGTGTTGAGGGGGTGTGAAAGCATATATCGCTGACATACAAGGGGGATCCTGGCTATAAGTGACATCAATGGTCTTACATAACACAACGCGTTTTGGCGTATTGGCTGTGGATGAGAGGAGAACTCCACAGTTAAGCGTGCTCGGGCGGCAGCAATGCCAAATGGGTTGGGAAGTTTGCCCGAGCAACCAGAAACAAAGCCGTGAGCCTGCGGGCAAAGCGGACAATATTGTGTTGTGGTAAGGCGGGGTGTTACAAGTGGTATCAGAGCAACCCTTGGGATTGTCAGGAGTGTATGGCGCACTTGCATAACTCAACGAGGACGTTAAGTTGTGTTGAGGGGGTGTGAAAGCATACATCGCTGACATACAAGGGGGATCCTGGCTATAAGTAATATCATTGGCCTTACATAACACAACGCGTTTTTGGCGTATTGGCTGTGGATGAGTGGAGAACTCCACAGTTAAGCGTGCTCGGGCGGCAGCAATACCATATGGGTGACCCTTCTGGGAAGTTTGCCCTAGCAACCAGAAACAAAGTCGTGAGCCTGCGGGAAGCGGACAATATTGTGTTGTGGTAAGGCGGGGTGTTACAAGTGGTATCAGAGCAACACTTGGGATTGTCAGGAGTGTATGGCGCACTTGCATAACTCAACGAGGACGTTGAGTTGTGTTGAGGGGGTGTGAAAGCATATATCGCTGACATACAAGGGGGATCCTGGCTATAAGTGACATCAATGGTCTTACATAACACAACGCGTTTTGGGCGTATTGGCTGTGGATGAGAGGAGAACTCCACAGTTAAGCGTGCTCGGGCGGCAGCAATGCCAAATGGGTGACCCTTCTGGGAAGTTTGCCCGAGCAACCAGAAACAAAGCCGTGAACCTGCGGGCAAAGCGGACAATATTGTGTTGTGGTAAGGCGGGGTGTTACAAGTGGTATCAGAGCAACCCTTGGGATTGTCAGGAGTGTATGGCGCACTTGCATAACTCAACGAGGACGTTAAGTTGTGTTGAGGGGGTGTGAAAGCATACATCGCTGACATACAAGGGGGATCCTGGCTATAAGTAATATCATTGGCCTTACATAACACAACGCGTTTTGGGCGTATTGACTGTGGATGAGAGGAGAACTCCACAGTTAAGCGTGCTCGGGCGGCAGCAATGCCAAATGGGTGACCCTTCTGGGAAGTTTGCCCGAGCAACCAGAAACAAAGCCGTGAGCCTGCGGGCAAAGCGGACAATATTGTGTTGTGGTAAGGTGGGGTGTTATAAGTTGTGAAAGCATACATCGCTGACATACAAGGGGGATCCTGGCTATAAGTGACATCAATGGTCTTACATAACACAACGCGTTTTGGGCGTATTGGCTGTGGATGAGAGGAGAACTCCACAGTTAAGCGTGCTCGGGCGGCAGCAATGCCATATGGGTGACCCTTCTGGGAAGTTTTCCCGAGCAACCAGAAACAAAGCCGTGAGCTGCGGGCAAAGCGGATAATATTGTGTTGTGGTAAGGCGGGGTGTTATAAGTGGTATCAGAGCAACCCTTGGGATTGTCAGAAGTGTATGACGCACTTGCATAACTCAACGAGGACGTTAAGTTGTGTTGAGGGGGTGTGAAAGCATACATCGCTGACATACAAGGGGGATCCTGGCTATAAGTAATATCATTGGCCTTACATAACACAACGCGTTTTGGGCGTATTGGCTGTGGATGAGTGGAGAACTCCACAGTTAAGTGTGCTCGGGTGGCAGCAATGCCATATGGGTGACCCTTCTGGGAAGTTTGTCCGAGCAACCAGAAACAAAGCTGTGCGCCTACAGGCAAAGCGGACAATATTGTATTGTGCTAAGGCGGGGTGTTACAAGTGGTATCAGAGCAACACTTGGGATTGTCAGGAGTGTATGGCGCACTTTCATAACTCAACGAGGACGTTGAGTTGTGTTGAGGGGGTGTGAAAGCATACATCGCTGACATACAGGGGGATCCTGGCTATAAGTAATATCATTGGCCTTACATAACACAACGCGTTTTGGGCGTATTGGCTGTGGATGAGAGGAGAACTCCACAGTTAAGCGTGCTCGGGGGGCAGCAATGCCAAATGGGTGACCCTTCTGGGAAGTTTGCCCGAGCAAACAGAAACAAAGCCGTGAGCCTGCGGGCAAAGCGGACAATATTGTATTGTGCTAAGGCGGGGTGTTACAAGTGGTATCAGAGCAACACTTGGGATTGTCAGGAGTGTATGGCGCACTTGCATAACTCAACGAGGACGTTGAGTTGTGTTGAGGGGGTGTGAAAGCATACATCGCTGACATACAAGGGGGATCCTGACTATAAGTAATATCATTGGCCTTACATAACAGAACGCGTTTTGGGCGTATTGGCTGTGGATGAGTGGAGAACTCCACAGTTAAGCGTGCTCGGACGGCAGCAATGCCATATGGGTGACCCTTCTGTGAAGTTTGCCCGAGCAACCAGAAACAAAGTCGTGAGCCTGCGGACAAAGCGGACAATATTGTGTTGTGGTAAGGTGGGGTGTTATAAGTTGTGAAAGCATACATCGCTGACATACAAGGGGGATCCTGGCTATAAGTGACATCAATGGTCATACATAACACAACGCGTTTTGGGCGTATTGGCTGTGGATGAGAGGAGAGATCCACAGTTAAGCGTGCTCGTGTGGCAGCAATGCCATATGGGTGACCCTTCTGGGAAGTTTCCCAAGCAACCAGAAACAAAGTCTTGAGCCTGCGGGCAAAGCGGACAATATTGTGTTTGCTCGGGCGGCAGCAATGCCATATGGGTGACCCTTCTGGGAAGTTTTCCCGAGCAACCAGAAACAAAGTCTTGAGCCTGCGGGCAAAGCGGACAATATTGTGTTGTGGTAAGGCGGGGTGTTACAATATGGCTAGTAAACACACATAGGGCCGAAGCTGAAAATCACAGGAATAAGAATAGGCAAGTGTACTTATAATTGATATAGGTAGTTGTAAAATGTAGACAATTGTGTAATAGTGTGTTCTAATGGTAAAATGTGTACGTGTTTTTTAATTTGGTAGGTTCGTACTTTGGGACAATGGTTGAACGACAACAAAAAAAGATGGAAGAACAACGAGAACTTGCGGGAGAAAGCTACATTAGCGGTTGAAGAGCAAAAGGAGTTGACAAAACAACAACTAAAGAAAATGGATGATAAGTATTATGCCTTTACCGCAATGATGTTTAAAAATTATCCACCTCCTAGCTAATATCTAGTATTAGTATTGGTAACATTAAACGTTGTTATGTCTTTTGCTACTAGCTAGTATCTAGTATTATAAACGTTAAACATTGTCTTTTGGAATATTTAGTTGTATTCGATGCTTTTGATGGTTTTATGCAATTTCATGTATCTTTAAAGTTTGCGTGGTTACAATTGTGTATTGAGGATTTAGTTTTAGTTTTATATATTTTCAATATTCAGAAAATATGAGGGGAAAAAACAGCTATATTCTAAAAATACAAAAAGGTTTTCAAAGGATTTTCAAGGACTTGATTATTAAGAAATTTTAAAGGAAATTGCAAGGATAGATTACCAAGGAAGTTTCAAGGACTCATTACCAAGGGATTTTAAAGGATGAGTTTTTTGAGGATTTTCCAAGGAAATATTTATTAAGGAAGTTCCGATGAAACTTTTCAAGGCTTGGACCCTTATAAATTTCTTGATAACTGATCATTGAAAACGCGTTGGAAATATAAGAGCTCCTTGAAAATTCGTTGAAAATTTCGTTTGCAAGGAAACTTTTTCAAATGACCAGATTTCCTTGGAAAATCGTCTAAAACGTCCGTTTTTAAGGAGCTTCCAAGGAAAAAGCTCCTTTATAAATTAAAATTTTCTAGCATTGCCCTACCTTCGGGGAATCGTCAACAAACCCTTAAACCTCAACCATCTCTCTACAGACGAAGCCCCTTAACCGGAGTCTACATCATACATGCGGTTTGGTGCACAATCAACGTTTTATAATGTGAAAGAAATTATTCAATGCATCTGTTTGAAGTATATATATATATATATATATGAATATAACCTTTCCATCCAAAATAATGAGAGTATAATTCCAATATTAGTTATTGCATTTGTTATTTAGAGGACATATATCATTATCCAATGTTGGGTTTAAAAAGTTAAAAGTGTATTGTTCGTGACCCAGCACGTATTGTTATTTAATTTTCTAAAAAGGTTGATTTGTGTGGTCGAGTTCAGGTGACTGTGATGCGACTTTTTCGTCTTTTAGTCTTCACTTTTACTTTAGATTTACTTAGGCACTATTAATTACTAAACTTGAATAACGCAGCTCCCCTCAGTTGATTGAATAACCTCTATTCTTATAACTAGTCCTAATACCCGTACGATGTACGCTAACTATATAAATTGTATCATAAAGAAATTCGAATATGCCTCATACATTGATTC
>CM067172.1:23204662-23240851 GCA_034093135.1 Erigeron breviscapus | reverse complement strand
ATCACGACACCACTAGGCCGCATTGCGCGGGTACCATGCTCGTTTAATAAAAAGATAAATGAACATTTTCGTAATTCAAAATACACGTACACTAAATATGTTATTATGTCATTTATTGTTGACAAGTGAAAAGAAATCTTTGATTTAATTTGATTTTTTTGTCCCAAAGTGGCAAGTACATCCTGATTCTAGAGTTCATTACAAGCCGAGCTCAATATACACATAATTTTATGGTAGTCAATTGTGATGTAAAAACGACGTTGTCACATTGCCGACAAATTGTGCTTTGACCTAATCACTACTTAAGGAGGTAGTGACTTTCAAACTGAGAAAAGGTTTCTTGGCAAAGCAAACTTTCTTTTTTACTTTGCATTCAATGATTATTACTTTTATTATTATATTAATATTAATAAAGTACAAACCTTTTATTTATCTATATCTATACTCCTTATTAAAAATTATCCACCCCTCAAAATGGAAAGTGTTACAAGAAAGTTACATACAAAATTACTAAACTGCCCTTAATAAACACCCCACTATGGAAAGGGTTTTTATAAATTACCAAATTTGCCCTTAATGAATTAATTTACACCCTAAACCCTTATCTATGCTAATTTACATTCTAAGTCCTTATCTTATAAAATATTTCTATTATCTTAACATCAACTTACACCACTCGACACCAATTGTCGATGTCATCACCACGCGTCACCAACACCACTATACCGCCGTCGCCGTTACCGCCGCCGCATTGCGCGGACACCATTGCGGAAATCGTTGAATGTTTCATGGGAAGGGTCTACCTAACAAGATCAAATTCTAAAATATGGCACACTTATATTGGCTATGATTGCAACGTTGGACTAAAGCTTGGGTCTCTATGAGGCCAAGTACTTCAAACTCTCTATTTTGTGAGTCGAGATTCTGGGTTCATCATGTGTTGTGTGTGGTAAACTATTTGTTAATAGTTGCAATGTTATGTATGCAGGTGCGTTCTTACTTAATCTTTTGTCTGTCGAGGCAAGGAGGGCCCCTCTTTTCTAATTTGAGGGGCCTCCTTGTTCCATCATTGGAGTTTCTCTGTTGTGTTTCTTCCATAGTTCTATGCCCTCTTTTTTGCAATATCTTTGATTCGTTTAATAGGAAACTCATGATTTATCTGGATATGTGATGTTAATTTTTTGAGTCAGGTTGTCAAGCTATATAGAAGATGTTTAGTGTGCTAACTATCCCGAGTACTGTATACGCTACATTATGTGTATGGAAGCTAGTGGGACTGTGGGAGTATGGATATTGCTGAAAATGCGCTTGCTCGTTACACCCAGGTGTTTGTAAAGGTATCTGATATACTTCTTAGCCGGTGTCTGGATGTGCAATTTGTAAGATTATGTGGTTCTGGGTAATCTAATTCAGATGGTAATTGAAAATGAAAAGGGAGGTTCTAGACTCAAAACCACTCTTAGAGGGCTATATCTCTGCTGGGTTGTACTTGAATCTGTTTTTTGTGTGTTTTTTTTTTTGCTTGTGTCTAACCTGGTTCTATTTGTGCTCTGATGATGCAGGCTTTGATTTATATGGAATTAATTCAATCACTTCCAAAACAAATAGATCATCTAGACTCGCTAGTCGTGAAGTTAATAGCTCCTGGTCCTGATAATACAAATCCTGCAAGTTATGTTGAGAGAGAGGAGTTATCTAGCATCTCTATGGAGGTTTATAGCTCCTGGTCCTGATAATACAAATCGATCTTATTTAGCTTGTGTATGCATTTCATTTGCTCCATCAATGGTGGGTGGCTGCCAGGGGTCACAGAACCAGTGGCTTAGAGAGGTTACAGTGTCCAACCTCAGACATGGCCACAACCTACACAGGCTCAAGGACAACAATGGCCTGCAGCCCATACCCACGGGTATTGTTATAGATGGATGTGGCAAAATACGCAGGTTTGGCAAGTCAGAATGGGTTTGATCAAAACGCGTTAGGTTGGGTTGACCTGGATGGTTCTTTGTCCATTATTGTTGAACGCTTTATTTCTCGTCATAATTTATGTTTTAAGAAAGTTTAAAAGAGTTATATCTTGTCAATAATAGTTTTATCTATACAACCGGGTTATTTATGATCATATATACGTTTCAGCCTTTGAGGTGAGTTGTGACCCATTTGACCTTCTCCCTTCATCTGTTTGTAATTTGTTGATTATTACCAAAAATAAATAAGGACAGGGTTTGGTTTGGGTGAGACTTTGAACTGTTTGACCCATTGATTTCCTTTTCAGCTTATACTATTTTGTGTGACCCTATCCTGATCCAAAACAACCCACATTGACCGATTCCCAACAAGATCAAGTTCTAGATATGGCACGCAGTGTGCACTATGTTGGCTATGATTGCAACGTTGGACTAAAGCATGGGTCTCTACAAGGCTAAGCACTTCAAACTCTATTTTGTGAGTCGAGCCTTATGTTTCTTTTAGTCACGTATAGATTTTGGTATGCATAATTTGAATGGGTTGTATAGTACTTGAAGATTTTTTCGGAATATGGCATGGAAGAGTGCTAATATAGGCAACTAAGTTAGTCCCATATGTTGCACTTTTATATCTTATTTCTTATTAATTCCTAGGAGGGGGATGGATTTTATTTTATAAGGGATTATTATAGATAAACAATAAAACATTACATAAGTAATACCAACGAATGGACTTGATAATTTTAAGGACTTGACATAACATTGGTTAATTTTGATGTTTGGATATATGAGTAAACAATTAAATATTACATAAATGCTATCAACCATCAATATATGAATTGATATTTAAAGAGTCTTGAGAGTTTAAGACCTTAAGTTCAAATCCATATATGAGCACAATGCTTTCCAGGTTTGAGATAAGGGGTTTTTAAGAGTAACCAAGTTTTCTTTGAAGGTAAAGCTAAATATATAAAAAAAACAATGTAACTAACTCTATTTATTTATCTTTGAAAAGATACATAAGCATTTATGATATACTTTACCTTTATGAATTAAGGAATATGAAGATAATGATTCGTATAGAAATAACCAAAAAGATAGTAGGAGTACAATTTTTGGGCCTTTTAACACACATTTTCATTTTATATTTGAATTCGTAATGACTAACATATGAAAAAAGCCAAAAGAATACATATTTTGTTTTCCACTTTCGACATGTATTTGTAAATTGTAATTGAGATTTTATTATAATTTCGATATGTAAAAGTTCTTTGAATACAAAAGTTAATACGTATAGCTAAAATATGATTACCAAGATTATTTTTTCTTTATGCCACTTTTAAAAAAATCAACAATGTATATACCTCGTTGGCTCGTTGTATATACGAATAATATATAATTTATAGGGTTGTGATCATTTGAAAACTAAAATTCTCATGAAAATAATAAAACTGACCAAAACATACCGTGTTCTGAATTTAACACAATGTGTTTTTAACTTTTTTTAAAAGACACATTGTGTTAAGTTCATATCATAATGTGTTTGAACAATTTTCTGATTTTCACGCGCTATCAAAAACACTGTATTTTAAAACTTAACACATTGTGTTTTTAGATTACACAATAAAAACACATTGTCTTTTTAGAAGACACAGTTAAAACTCATTTGTATTTTGGCCAATTTTTTAGTTTTCAAATAAAGATTTCACCTAATTTATAATAATATAATATATACATGCATATACAAAAGTTAAAGGATGTTAGGTATAACTCACACAGCCCGTCAGCCCCGATCCATTATTTTATTTTTTTATGAACAAAGATCCATTATGTTGACTGATGATTATTAAACTCGATCACTATTTTAATTGCGTATCTTTTTATCACCTTGGTGACTTTGAAAATAAAAAAGGTTGAGTTATCTCTCTATATAACTAAGAGAATAGTTTTTTGAATATGTGATATTATTATTTTTTTGCCAAGTCAGAAAAAATCCTACGTGTCATTAAGTTGATTTTTAATCCTACAACTTCGCTTAACAAAAATCTCTCTTTTCTCCCCTAATAAACCTCATTAATTTTCTTATATTGATGAGCCGCTTCTTCTTCTTATATTTTATATTCTTGCTATCAAACCAAACACTTAACCCTATATAACGACGATTATAAATCCATCCATCTCAGTTTCTCATCACGAAGTCAAGATTGCAATCGTCGTTGCGGTTTTTTCCCCCAACAGGTAAAACCCTAATTTTTAACTACTCATAATCAATCTATAACATGTATATTACTCATAATTTGTATCTATATTTTGTATGAATCAAATTTCAGAATGATTAAATTAGAGAGTTAATGATCTTCTGTGGTTGAAAGTAGTGTTTAACAAATTAAGGTTTAATGTATAGTAGAATAAGTTGATTTTAAGTAAGTGATTTTTTTTATAAATTGTAAATTCTAATATTGAGTCTTTTTTTATTTAGATCTGTCAATTTTTTATATTTTTTTTGCCAATATGTGATTTTAGTTTTATAACCTTCATTGATTTTTGTTTCATTCGAATAGCTTAGATGTGCTTTTGGTGCAGCTGTTTGGAATTCAGAATGCAAGGACATGTCAGGCGAGAGAGATCATGTAACAGGTGAAATCTTAATGCTGCAAGTCATAATAATCTAAGCATTTACAAGCTTTAAAAACGTTCAATTAAGGTTTCATTTATACAACGGCATGGTTATATTGATTTGTATTGAGTATATTGTATCACGTAAGGTTAGTTTGACAAATATTATCACTCACAAAGCTACTTGACAGATTCTAGAGTAAGTTAATTACACTCTTTAATTGTTTGAATTATTAAATATAATTACTTGGTTGCTAGGAACGTTAGGGACTCACTTCCTGTATTGTTATCAACACAATGGATGAAAGTGAGGTACCCATATTTTAAGTTATCTTTCTTTTCTTTTTCTTACTTTCATGAAATAGATAATAATATGGATAAAGTAAACGGGTTTTGATTTTTCTTTTTTTTTTTGAATTCTACACAACTGCAGGGTCTGATTTACTTTAAAGTTGACCTTCACATCTATCGTTTTAGTTACAAAGCAAGAAAAAGATTGGAAGCATTATGTGATCGCCTTAAAAAAGGTACATTGAATGTGGAATTTAAAGAAGGAAATGTGAACCCTTTAGCCTCTTGAAGTAAGGTAATAATTGTCGTGTCTTACACATTGAAGATTTTTCTAATTTGGGTGACAAAAAAATTCAGAATTTGGTTTATGGCATTACGCACACAACTCTAATATAGTTATTTCTTTCATTATATGGCAATTATCTAATATGTAAATATTTAGCGCTGATTTTTTAAGTTAAATTGACAATGAAGTCTAAAGTGGGAGATAAAGTTTAAGATCGAGCAATTATAATATATGACTATAGAAATCACTGCGGATGTAAAGAATCCTTCACCAGGTATTTGCTTGCTTTTATCCACCGTGTCGTGAATAATATGGGTGTCAATTTTATTAAATCTTGACCTGAAACTTAATTTTCTATGAACCCTTTGATGGCAGCAATGCATTGTAACTCAATCATGAAGCCATCTCATATTGATGGTTTTGGTGAGGTAAATTTTATTTTCAGTTACTACAGTATAGTTCAAGATTTGTATACAAATGTATAGCAAGGTGTTTATCATTGATTCTGGTGAAATGGAAAATTTTAGGCTTCAACATTATGGGAAAAGGGCCTTCAAAGCGTTGTTAAGATGCATTAGGTCAGCATCAACCACAAGGCTTTCATGGTGAGTTGATTTTTTTTCATGGAAGTTTGACTTCTTTTGAATTAAAACTTCAAATGGTCTATATGGACTTATTACAGGTCAAATGCAAATTGAGCTATGATAATAAATCATTTTACATTACATTAAAATGATGAATAGTTAATGACGCCCTAAAAGAGGCATATGTAATTCTGTATAGAATGATAGAGGACACATTGATCGCTTCGTCAAGAAATTAGTTTTATGCAAGAATATGGTGGCTGCGGGATGGTTTTTGGCTATGGCGGTGGAGGTAGTGGTGAGGCTTGGTTATGTTTTTTAGCCACATATAGAAAGTATAGCAAGTTGATGTGGGGTTCAATGCAAATGCTTTCAGAACTTTTGTAGAATAAAAACTATATAGTTTGTGTGGTTCATGGCAACATCAAAAGTAATGGAAGATGTCATGAGCTGTGTAGAGTTCATGTCAGATTTGTTCTCATAAATGTAATTGATAAGATCATGTCAGATTTATTCTCAAAATTCAGACTAACTTATTTGTGTAAGTGACTCTAAGAGTAAAATGTTGGAATTGGTGGGTGCATGGTTTCCTCTTAGGAATGATGACGAGCACTTTCCGTTATTCTTTGCTATGCTTCATCGGGTGTCATTTTTCTTGCTTTGCCAAGGAAGGTTTTTTTTATGTGATATTTTGTTGTTAATCCTCCTATATTGTAAAGATAATCCTATAAATTAGCTAGCATAAAATTATAATTTTAATTGTTAACTAAAGTTTAGCTATTTATTTTGGAAAGACATTCAAAAAGTATTCTTGCAAAACCTTTTTTTTAGAGTTAATTGCATTTTTGGTCCCTGTGGTTTGTATGTTTTTGCAGGTTCAGGACCTTTTCAGGTTTCATTGCATTTTTGGTCCCTATTTCAGAAACCTTTTGCAAATTTGGTACAAATTAACGGTGGTTGTTAAATGAAGCCGTTAAGTGCTGTTAGAATTAAAAATGGTGTTTAATTGTAAATTTCAACAGTTCGCCGGAAAATTCAAAACGCGTCGGGAAAACGAAATTCATGATTTCTCCCTCCTTTCTTCGAGTAAAAACTCGAAACTGATACCAATCGACTCATAATTCCACCGCGCACAAATCCTGACAAAAGTGAACTTCAGAAACCGTCGCCGGAAAATATGACAATTCACCGGGAAACTTAAATTTGTGATTTCTCCTTTGTTTTTACGAATTAAAACACGAAACCGGTACCAAAACGCTCAGGTTGCATTCCGCACAAACCCCAGCCTTTTATTCTGTTAAAAAAATTTGCCAGAAAATTCGCCGGAAAAGTAACTGTCAACAAATCTCGATGAATCGGAAAACTTAAAATATGAATATGACCGGAATCGGATCGCGAACAAAACCTGATGTTTTTCAGATCAATTTGACAAATCGCGAAAACGGAATCAAAGAGGGAAGTTTGCAGAAATAAATTTTATTTTTCTTTTTAAAAAAAAAAATAAAAGAAATGGATATAAAAGCAATAAAAGGAATAAATTGTGTTAACTGGACAAACTTTTTGACTAACACTGTTGACACAAATACCCTTACACTTTTAGAAATTTACAATTAAACATCATTTTTAATTCTAACAGCACTTAACGGCTTCATTTAACAACCACCGTTAATTTGTACCAAATTTGCAAAAAGTTTCCGAAATAGGGACCAAAAATGCAATGAAACCTGAAAAGGTCCTGAACCTGCCAAAACATACAAACCACAGGGACCAAAAATGCAATTAACTCTTTTTTTTAAAATTAATTAGTGAATGGATTGGATGATTTAGCTTTATGTGAATGTTTAACCAAATTCTTTTCCTTTTAAATTATATATGCAACCATACATATAATATGAAATTAACAAAAATTAAGCAACTATTTTATAATAAGTTTTAATTAGTTTAAGGGAGAACATCATATAGACCCTTACTAAACATCAAAATAAGATATTTATCCATTTAATATTATCTACTTAATATAATACTATCGATAATTATATGTTAGGACGGGTTTAATCTAAGTATTCACCTTTAAATTTACGAGCATTATACCCGCGCGTTGCGGCAAAATTTTGTTTTAGGAGCGACAGTTTGTTATAAGGATAGATATGGTAATTTAGTGTTGTAGTGTATGGAGGGACATTTTGGGAATCATAAATATGCTGAAAGGGGCTTTTTGAGAAAAAAAAAATATGCTTAATTTCTTAAGACATACCATAAATAAAAATCCAAAATGCTTTATAAAAGAGTAAAGATACATAATACAAAAAGCCGTAGAAGTTGAGGTGAATGATTATAGATCATAAAATAAACGTTTGTGTAGATTGAAATAAAAATGTCAACAAAGCAGAAGATATCAAACCTTATTACAAAGAAAAAGTTAAAAAGGTGAAAAAATTTAATCATAGAGTGTATAGAAACATAAATTGAATTATAAATTAGTCAAAACACGTGGTGTTCGTAGCATTGTCATCCTTGTCCAAAATCAAAACCTTCGAACCTTGTTTTACATTTTAACTGTTAGCATTTGTCTAAAATCACTAGAAAAACTAAAATTTTCCAAAGATTCAAATGCTTATGAACGATTGGGACTTCATCCCCGAATAATGAGCTTCATCTTACATATTAAACCAGCAGAATCACTATCAGGATGACGACAACAAAATGATGTTTCATTATCATTTATCGGAATGACAAAGTTGGAATGGGTTGTTCTTTCACCTACCAATAATAGGATGCTATCTCACTTGAGGCAACACTCGACACAATTTCCGGCTTAGAAACAATTGAAGTAGCTAATGTGTTATATTCAAATAACTGTTTCAGTACCACCATAACCATACAGAAAGAAACCACCTTTCATATTTTTATTCACAACATTGATTATGGCGTGCTATAGTGTTCATTGTTCGTCGGTGACGCAATATAGTTCTTGATGCTCTGTTCTTATCGATGCAACATTAATGATGTAGCACGTGGATTCCATGAATCAATCTAAAGTTGCTAGAAGTTTGCTAGACTTGGTGGAATATTTGGCGGTATCGTAACGATGTGATTTTCTCACTAACAAAGAAAAGAGGTACTCTTCTTTTTTACTCGATCGTTACTCTTACTTATGGTATAACAACCGTAATAGGAAATAGTATATTTCATGGGATGAGTGGCTACATAACCCTCTCCTCTGTATGTAACGTTTTATATAAGAATACTTATAGATTTACAAATTTTTTACAAACATAACTTCCATTAATTAAATCATTTCTATATTTACACTCTTTTTTATCTCGTTTGATAGAAGCATCACACATATCTTCTTAAAAATTAATTTATAAAACTAGAGTGCACGCCCTTGCGTTGCACGGCTAGGTAAAGTGGACTTCGAATGTACATTTGGGTAACTTTCTTTGTTTGACCCCGTATAAAGTTGAGGGTCTACAGTTTTTGCGACGCTTAATTCGTGAATCGATCAAGTTGCTATAGAGATATCATTTCTTGTAATGAATATTATCAAGGAAATAGAAAATAGTCATCACCGTCACTCAACTAATAAACGAAAATAGCACATATGATTAGTGAATATGAAGTGATCAGTGGTAGTTATTTAATTATTGAAGTTAATATATCAATTATGCATGTACTTTTCATTATGCAGCATTGTGAGTGTGTGTTCCAATTAATTAACAAGTTTGTGATGGCTAAATTGAGCATAAAGGGTAGGATCTTTCTGAGATCACCTCCAAGCAAGACAACCATTCGTCCAAAAATACGCACTGTGTTCTTTTATTCTTCGAAAGAGCAACTATTGTTGGGTAAATTTCCAGGACTACTATAGTATTTGAAAAAACTTAGTGGCTAATATTTTATGCTTATTTCACATGATACAGTACAAAAGGAGAATATGTTGCAAACAGCGCATGTCACCAAACATTAGAAACAAATGTTTAGCATGGTAGAGAATTGGAAGAGTGTTATTGAAAACGAAACATGGCAAGCCATTTGAAGGAAAAACATAACAGGAAAACACAAATCAAACAAAAGTGGAAGACATGTATCCCAAAGAAACCATGGGAACAAAAGAAACTCCCAACAGGCGGAGTTAAAAAGCAATAAAAACCATTGTTTTGCTTAAACAAAAAAATAGACTTCGAGAATGTTGCTGCTTATAAGAGCATTAGCTTTTCTTATGATTCAATGATCAAGCATCCTCATCACGAACCTCCACAGCTTCTTCTCCCACATCAGAATTAGACTCCACAACAAATCTGAACACATTATGTTGAATTGATATGAGTTAATGAATCCATAGAAATAACAGAAACCAAATTTGATGATGAATTTACCTTCCTTTCTTTGATATACGGGGTGATCGTCTCGGTTCTTCCAACACATTACCATTCAAACTTGTAGCAGGTTCCTCTACATTTCCTTTGTTCACACCGGTTCTTCCAACACATTACCAGTCAAAAAATGTTAGCTAAATTCACCGGTTTAATTGTATAATCTATTTTCTTTCCTCTACCTCTTTTTTATCACCAACCCCATCCAGAACCAGTATCATTTTATTTTTCTCAGCAATTGGAGCCAATGGTTCAGAGTCGTTCACATGCCTGAAATCATTTACCAGATGGAGTATATGTAAGCAATAATACATGCACTTAATCATGAGAATATCACATATAATACTTACACTTTGCGTTTCTTTGGTTCACTCTTTTTCAAGGGAGTCACTACACTTATAGAGTCTTTAGGAGTGCTGGATGACGTTTCACAAATCAACTGAGATGCATGATGCTGGCTACCGACAGCTTCCAACAGCTTAGGATCTGGCACAGGTAAAATAACCTGAGAACAGTTAAATGCTTCATAAGTTCCAAGACAATAGTATGTGTGGCCTTTTATCTCAAATGTGTGCCTTGAACCAATCAACTTCTGCAAAACAGGTGGTAGGACATCATCCCTTGTATCATCCTGCAATGGTTGTGGAATTTGGGAAGTCAAAATAGAAACTTAAGATTGAAACGAACATCACCAGACCAACAAACCAAAAGACTTGCGTGTTACCTGTAGTTCTTCTTCTATCATTGACTTTGCTGTCCGGTTCAGCAGTGTTTCAACAGGATCATCAAACAAAACCACAATAGTTGACGCAGTTTCATCCCTAATATCTAACTGCAACTTGAATCTATCGTTGATAATAGGAAATACTCAGCGACAAAGAACCAGATCAATAACACAATTCATTGTTCAATATGAAAAGGACATTGTTATGAAAGCCAGAAATGGTACAACTAATATAAAATGTGTATACAATGATCATGCTAACCTGAAACGGGGATATGACACAGTCTTGTTACATCCCTCACATTTGAAACCACCGTCTTCCCTGGTCAGCCCCTTTCGGCACCTGTCGGAGCTGCAAGTAACCAAGTACCACCCGCTACTTGTGCGGATGCCGACAATCTCCACTGAATTGGTAAACACAACAGTCTGCATGGGAGAAACATGTTAATGAACAATGTATCCCACAACAGACATGAACTAACATATTGAAAATTACACAATAGAATACAAACTCCATCTTCATCAACATCATCCAGGTCAGGCTTCTTCATACGACCCCAGTCCAACAGTTCTGCGAGTGTGTTAACTTGGGGAATGGTTTGAACATTAGCCACACTGACTTGGGTCAAGTCCCTACCACTGTAAAGATCAAAGCAAATAATAAAAACCTAAAAATAGAAAACCATGGTAATATATCGGAAAAGACAACAGGACTAACCTCAGGGCAGCCTTGAATTGTTTCAATGCAGGTATATCATCGGTATCAATCAGCTGGGTCGAGGATGAGCTCGAAACACCAAGTTGACCTACAATGTAGCTATAATTAGAGAATTTACATAGGGCATACAGGTATATACATACGTAAACAGTGTAACAATTTTACCAAGGTATTTCTTTGCGCTCATTGCAGTGAGAATCAGGGCATAGGGACCAGGGTTTTGTAACTTCTTCTTTATCACCTGGTTTCCCAATTTCCCCCACAAAGTAACACGGACCTGCCGTGCACGCTCATTTGTGAAGTTGAACTCCACCGTTGTCGCACCATTAGATTTCGTTAACAGCTCTCCAACACATGTCACATAACCAATCAAGTCTGCAACATTTGAACAGATTAAATTTCCTAAACAACTACAAACTATGACGACACACATTGATTATTAATATACCCAACATGATTTTATGTATCTATTCATATTGCTTCTAATACATGTAATATTGCAAACTATTCTTATTTAACAATTCATATAGAAACAATTTAAATTTCTAATGCAACGATCTTGTGATTAACTACACCAGATAATCAAACATACTTCATATATATCATTTATCCTAAGCTTTTAATTAATCAACCTTGTGATCCACAAACCAATAAATTTATACATGTTTCATTTATATCATGTATCCTTTAGTTGTCATTAACTATTCAATCAAAAACATGGAAATATTATCTATGATGATACCCAACTATACATATAATCTGCAATCCCAAAACTATCCTTGACTCAGTCATAACAGTTACTCCATAAACTCGAAGCAGAAACATATACATACCAAACATGTAGCAACGAATCAATATCTATGCATACGAAAACTGGGAAAACTTAACAACTATATAATACATATATATGGTAAAAACAGGGAACAAATACCAACTACATGTTGATTTTCCGTTGGCGCAAGTTCCTCTGAAAGAAACTGAAACGGATAGCGGACATAACGACTAACATCCCAGTGGCCTTTGCCACGGCTGTGTTACCATCAAACTCAAGCATATACAGACCATTCTTCAGAATTCTAAATTTGTCCCGATTAGCATGGACCTTGAATCGTTTAAACGAAAACAACGATCCTTCCTGCAACATCTCTAAAAATTTGTAAGATTTGTTGTGACTTGCGAAACAGTGGATCAAATTTGCCTGCAAAATAACAATATGATTGGCAGAAATCAGCAATCAAAACTGAACTCCACAATTGGCAACTTAAAAGTAACATAACCTGATTAGTTTCTTTTGATCGAATATGCAATTGCTTTGCCATGTGAAACCCAAATATGAAGAACGTTAACCCAAATGTGAAACCCAAATATGAAGAACGTTATGGGGCCAAACCCAGATATGACTTTTATATAGAAACCCAAATATGAAGAACGTGTAGATGATAAATGATAAGAGAAAAGAAAAGAAAAGAAGAAAACTTTTACCTTGGATAGAAAATTTTAATAATGGGGAAAACTGCTTCTTCTGGTGGATCCATTAAGAAAGGCAAAGATAAGAAAGAGGCTGCCAAATCATGGCAATTTATGATTATTGACAATCATAAACTGAAGGTGGAATTGGAAGAAATTCATGAATCAAATAGCATAATCAAAAAGTTCCGCAAAGATATGCATTCATGTGTAGTTTCCTAGAATTTTCTAGGTAGCTTATGTCTATAAATGCATAATGATCAGAATGCAAATATATGATAGATTGGCAAGATACCGGGTATTTAGATTGTGCACGGGACTGAAACACTTGATCCCAAAAGTAGCTGTGTTTCAGAAGTGAAGGAAAAAAACGTGTCCATATGGACATCTTTTTGATTATAGATGTTTTAAAACAATGATTTTTCGATAAATTAATGTAGAAAAAGACCAACCTGAAGGAGAGATATGTCACACTGTCTCCAACATACATCGCCCCCTTCATTCACATCTGAGAGCCCGTTTCGAAAACCTGCATATTATACTATAGTTATAATAACAACATATAGAAAGCAAATCAATCCACCCATATTTTGCCTTAGCTGGGCCTAACGGACTGGTTAGGCTCAATGACAAACCAATCGTGTTAACTCTTATACTCTATGTGACTTGTGGCATACTAACGACACCTAAAATTAGTTTTATAAAATTGGGCAATAAGTGTTTTGGGTCACTCGACCTATCCTGGTATGTTTTCAAAATGTGCAATAACATGCCCATTACCCAACCCATACTTTTCAAAGCATGGGAGAACCTTGTTAAAACTACAAATTGAAGAACCAAATTGATAGTTAACACTATGGTTATCGAGAGAGTGATAATTTTACACAGTACTATATTATGAAATTGCAAATAAGATCATAAGAAAAAAAGGTAACCAACTTTGATCAGATTTTTATTCCAGATAGCCATTTTTATGAAAGACAAAGCTAATTAGTGAAATAAATAAATAAACATTAAAAAATTGTCTTAAATGAGGTTAAAGTAAGTAACTGGATATACCTTTTGGAGTTCATTGAACTGACCGTACAATATACATGAAGAATGGAATCAGAGGTGAAAGCATGACGTTCAAAAGCATTAACATCATTAGTCGCCTTCCTCACAACAGTATCCCCTATAATCTCAAAAGTATAAGGGTTGTCCTTCATGATTCGGTATCACTTTCTGTTCTTTTCCACCTTAAAATCTCAAAGCAATTGATCATCATCGATCAGGCTTACTGCCCAAGTAATTGATGTCTACGTTTAATCCATTTTTGCATAGACAGAGATGAAGACACATACCTGTGAACATAAAATATAATCTTTCCGAATAGTTAGAAGCCTCAATCAAAACCAAACATACCATAGTGTAACAACTTATCATGTATTTTATAGGACAATCTATATAGAATCCAACCATTTTTATCTATTTGTCATATATATTGGGGTGAAAAAATAGAAATTATAAACTGCTAATCAGAGGGCATTATGTCACCTATTCCAGTATCAAGCTTAGCATTGATGTGCTAAGGCTCCATTGATTCCCACAATCCTCAAACAAAACAATCTCAAACAGGTCTTCCGTATCTGATGGATTAAAAAACTAATAGATGAGATATCCACCGACACTAAGTGCAAATCATGTAAAATATGAATATATAACGAATCATGACTCTTGGGTATGAAGCTTCTAAATAACGACAGTATAGGAGCTACACCAAGTAATGTTATATATTGTCATATAAGAAAGAACTTCTTGTACCGCCAACAAATTTCATATCATACTTAGATTCTTTAAAGGAACATTTACTCATAAAAGATTGGCTCAAATTATCAAATGCAATTGTTAAGGTCAACATATCTTACTTCTAGAAACGATGTTGGGCACTTTCCAATACAACAACCGCAATGGTAATGTTTTTGAAATAAAATGCAGCCATATTATCTACTGTCGATGCAGCCTGACATAAGAAGTATTAAACTTTGTGCAAACATGTAAAAAATTTAGATTAATGTAATCATTGTTACAGATCATGTAAAGAAATACTGCAAATATGAGTAATCAGTTAGGGACATAATATAATGAGCATCAATATACTATATTTTTTTAATTAAAAAAAATCAGAATTAGCATAACAATTAGTAAATAATGAGATGCAAGTTGAGGAGAAAATGTAACTACTTACAGTCGAGAAGTTGCAAACCACAAATCCATATAATAATTATTGAAAACAATACATGCCGAGGGAAAAACTATTCTAGACTTGTAGCAAATATAGAAGTTTTATAGGGCAATGGATAGATGCTTCAATTACTTCCTGTAAAATAAAAAAAATCAAATTCAAAATCAGAGAAGATGATTAAATTGTTCACATATAACCTCTTATTTTAGGCATGACAACAAACACCTTAAAAGCAAAGAATTGTATTGCAATAAAAGAAAACCAAAACAAAAATCAGAGAAAAAAAAGAAGAAGAAACTAAAAGAAAAGGATGAATCCATGTTTCCAAAGCCATTATCATAGTTTACATACAAATAGATAGAATGTATGCAATGAGAAATAATGAGGTTGATGGATGGATGAGAAACTTACCCAACTTTCAATGTATAGATATAAGATAGATGTACATAAAAGATATTGATCGGATGAGAGGTTAAGAAACTTACCCAACTTTTAGTATTGATCGGTTCTTGTCAGGAAGCCTAAAGGCTGACTTTTCATAAGAGCAGTAAAAGTTGACTTTGAGATTGGGAGAGTGAGAGAAGTTTTGCGTTATCATTATATCGGAAATAGAGGGAATGTGAAAAAATTGTGACCTTTGCTATGGATCAAAGTAAACCGGTTCTGCTTCTGCAATAATGATGGACCCAAAACTAATATGATATACTCAAATGCAGAAATTAATAAACCACAAATAGATATAGATATAGTTAAAGAGATATGATTAAAGCAAGAAACCCACAATCAAAGCCAAAGAACAACATGATCGAATAGAGATATATAGATATAGATATAGTTAATAAATGCTTAAACCACATAAACAATTTATGATAGAAATTAAGAAGAGAGATGCTCAATTACGATGGAAGCCAAAAAGACAGGATTCAAACAATTGATAAATTCAATATATTCATATAAAAGAATGAAGATTAACCTACAAAGCAATAAAATCATAAATTAAAATCATACAAACCCTAATCAATTCTAATCCATAATTACCATCATAAAGAGAGGGGCTAAACCTCCTTCAGGCCCTCAACTTTATATTAGATGTTTGTGACATAATGTATCCAACATTTTTCTTTCTTTTTTCGATAGTGTTTGCCTGTTTGGTACTTGGTCAGTACCAGACTTTGCTTTATCCGCCTTTTCATTTCCAACTATACAAATAAATCAGTTTACTGCGCGTGACGCCACGCTCCACCACATACACCTTACAAAATGTCATCTATATACTCGTCCACCGCCATGCTTCCCAGTTTTGTCTCATCTTCTTCACGCTCCTCTTCATCACTCACCCTCAGGTACACACATTTACTTCCTACACACATATATCTATATCTATATCACTATATGTATACATATATAAGTATAAGTATAATAATATATATAAGTATAAACTCATCGGAGGTGTATATTTAGGGCAAATGTGTCAACTACATCAACTCAGCTTGATGCTCCAACAGTAGTATGTATTTCTACTTGCCTCTAGTGTTCTTTTTTATTATTATGATATTATATAGTTACTGATGCTAATAGTAATATACTCGTATGTATGTATATGGTGTTACACACACACAAATATATATATATATATATATAGCCAATCAAATAAGAACAGTCACGGTGAGAACACTTAAAAACTACATTGTGATTTATTAAAAGTCCATAAAACTAACATAGTGTATAAGTAATTATCATTATTTAAGTGTTTAACAACACATTGATTTGTCAAATCGAGAAAATCATGTTTTCTGTTTTGTGCATCCATCTTGGATGCATATTCATCAACATGGATGCATCCAACAAAAAACGTGATTTTTTTGATTTTGACGAATCAATATCTTGTTAAACACTTAAATAATGATAATTAGTTATAAACTATGTTAGTTTATGGACTTTTAATGCATCAAAATGATGTTTTTAAGTGTTCTTACCGTGTTCTTATTTTAAGGGTGTTCTCACTGGAGTGTTACCCTATATATATATATATATATATATATTATATATATATATATATATGAAGAATGAGAATATGTGGCTGTTAGACACCTAAGCTTGGGTGTAGAACCCCTCACATACTAATTTTTTATTATATATATATCTATATATGTATATAGTTAGGGTTTGGTGGTGTATCCGTGGATCTATTGGCGACTGTTGCGTCTTTTCCTAATCCGGATGATAAGATTAGAAGTACTAGCATGAAGGTATATTATCGTTTGTTTTATTTGAGATTCATACTGGCCATAGCATCGTCTGAGAAGCCTGAGAGGTAAATACATTCAAATTTGCTCTCAGGTTCAAGGCGGTGGCAATGCAGGAAATGCTCTAACTTGTGCAGCTCGGTTAGGATTAAATGCTAGGTTGATATCCAAGGTATGGAATATGTACTCTATATATGTCGAAGATTTCGCTCTAGAATTAGTTATGCCTCGTTTGATTTTTCATGTTGTGGGTTTTAACCAATGGTAAGCTATAGCTTTTCAGACTATCTTGCTTGGCTCTACTGAGTTGTTCCCCGTGTGTTTACTTGTCAGGTTGCCAACGATGCTCAAGGCAGAGGAGCATTGGAAGAATTACAAGCTGATGGTGTAGATGTCTCTTTTTTTGTGGTAACGAACGTGAATATTAAAGAGAATAATTTCTTTAGTACAATCTTTTACCATATCATTGTGCTAAGACTTGCTAGTTTGAAAGATAGAGGCATAGGGCCACCTAATTAGTTGAGGCAACATGTATCGTGTGGTCCATAGTCACAGGGATCACTAGGATGTCCACCATTTTCGTTCCTGATTGGGCGATTGGGATCGCTGTACAAATGCGATCCAGATTGCCCGGGATCACGAATTGTATGCCAATGTCAGCTTTCCCAATAGTTTTTTAAACTAGACCAGGCCTCTCAGGTGCGTGATTTTTGTTCTTTATAAATAATAAATGTGTGCTAGATGAATGAATTAAATAGTATACACAACTATAAAACTCAAATGCTTGTAGATTATACTGAGTATACATGTAAATAGCTCAATTGAATTTGGTAGTTGACAATTTAATAACTCATTGATAGGTTATTGTTATTTAATAGCTCAATTGAATATGATAGTTGAATTCAACCTGGTAGATGAGCTTGTATTTACAGTTGGTAGATGTGCTTGTCATTTATTTGAATTCCAACTACCATTTTCACCCCAACCATTTTCGTTCCAACAATATGTGCACTTTTCAACAACAATTTCGTTATAATTATGTACAATTTCATCGGAATCCCTGATGTTACCACCATTGGCTTTCTTCTCGGATGTGCCTTTTTTGATGTACTTTTTGTTGATAAAGAAATAAGGATTCATAACATAACTTGCATGAAAATTGGGAGGTTGTATCATAAAGGTTATTAAATAACCATGGCCTTATTTATACATTCTCCATTGATGTTCCTTCCTAGATTTCTTTTTGTCTATCCATACATGTAACTGGAACACATAATTCTAATTTCAGTAGACTGTACAAAATGCTTATGTTATACTAGTGTGTAGCATGAATCTGTGGATACCTTTCATTACAAATATATCAGCATTTTTATCTGTTTGCAGGTTTCTGAAGAAGGAAATTCACCATTTACCTATGTAATTGTGGATAATCAAACGTAAGGGTACCTAAATTATGGCCCGATTCCTCTTTCTTCTCTCTCTTATTACCTAATGGCTTTGCACCGAATTTTTGAACTTTTTGTTGTTTGTAGTGTAAAATTGATCAACTTGATCTATATCAGTATTTGCTGGAAGTTGTACCTGCAGTTGCAAAACCAAAACAATTCTTGTCTAATTAGTTCAATGAATAACGCTCTTTCCAGGAAAACTCGAACTTGCATTCATACTCCAGGGTCGCCTCCAATGATTCCAGATGACCTCAAAAGCTCAACTTTGTTATCTGCTTTGAAGGGCGTGAGTCTTGCTTATTTTGATGTGCGACTGCATGAAACTGCTTTAGTTATTGCACATGAGGTGAGTGTTGTGATTTCTAATACTTTTAGTTCTCTTTTTGCTTGTCGTAATCTTCTTTTCCATCCAAGTATTTATGGTCATTAAATACCCCCTCATGTTTAATTGTGAGCTGTGAGGCCTTATGGTTAGAAATCAGCCGTCTATTGTTATTTAACTAGATTATAGCCCAGGTGATACTTGGTTAGTTGGTATTCTAAATACATGTCATATTCATTTGGATCGAAATTTATTATCAAAAGTTTTCTTATGCATAAACTATATATGATTAATTGTCTAATTGATTGTTAAACTCAAACGAAAGTATTTTTGTTGTAAATAGTATATTTAAGTTTGGTTAACCTTTAAGATTATGGATGTAATTTTTTGTACTTATGTTACCAACCAAAAGCTAATCCTATTTAAATTGTGACTCTTAAAGTTTACTTTATGAAAGATCCCGTGTTTAACTTAAATTTTAGGAGTGTTAATCAGTTAGCATTTATTTTATGGGTAAATTCTATGCAATATATAATGTCATTAAAAAGATCTGGTGAAGTTTAATGGTAGTTAAGCATTCTGAATTTCTGATTGGTAGGATCTAGAAAAGACGATGTAAACAAAGTTGTATTAAACATGTTTATACCAAACCATTAAGCATTCTGGTTGGTGAGATTTACAATAGATGATGTAAACAGTAAACAAAGTTGTGTTCTCTTACGATTGGAAATCACTTTCTACCATAAAAGGAATTACCTATATTAACAGGATATATTTAATCACTATTTGCTATCTAACTAGGGTGTAAGTTGTAGTGAGCCCATTGGTTATCCTGTCTTTCAAGTTTCAATAGAGTGTGATGTATCCATGACCAGTCTATAGAGTGTTAGGTAAAAATGAGTGGGTTGGGTAATATGCGAGAACTGTTAATCTCTGGTATGAGTCAAATGGGTTAGTGTAGGATTAGGGTGACCCAAACAATCCTTGTCCAAAGTTTATAATTTGTTTTGTAAATGCAAGGTCTTAAGATGGTTAAACTAACTGTGTCATTGCAATATTAACACATTTTATTTTGTAATATGATTTAGGAGGTTTCTGACATAAAAAGTCATATATAAGTGATTTTTGGCCTTTTCAGCTCATTTGACCCATTTTCTTAAGTCATTGATTATTTGGCCTATTTGCTCTGTTAAAGATAAAGCATGGGCTGCATAGCCCGAATTGACACAGCCTTGTATAAGTAATAGACCCTCTCTCTTGTTTGGTTTATGCCTGCTATAACTGTTAATCTCTCTTGCAATCTGGAAACAATTAGAGCACTACATATATGCACCAAAATGGATATAAATGAATTTTTGTTAAAATGTTTCCAGTGCAGGCGAACCGAAGGACTATACCTATATTAATTGATGCTGAAAGGCTAAGGGAAGGGTTGGATGACTTTCTAAATTTATCAGACTATGTTGTGTGCTCGGCAAAACTTCCACAGGCAAGCTGATGCTTTTTCCAGTTTATCTGTTTATAGCTGTCTTTCTAGATGTACCTACCTTCACTGGCTTCATCCATGTATTTAAGTGTCGCATTTTCAGAACTAGGAATCAAAATTTCTCTGTCTAACTTCTACAATCTACACATGAATGAAGTGTTGGAACTTTTTTCATTGCTAGTAATGTTATTTATCTGCTCATATTGGAAAGGCTTGCATATCAAACGCGGCTTCTACCCCCACAAATATCAGAAAACCAATGTATAATCTGTAAGAAACCTTCTTTTGAAAGTTAAAGGTAAAATCTTGTGATGGATCAAGAGTCAAGACGTGTAGCAACCAGATTGGAACATTCCAAAGAAATTATTAGCAACATTTGTCTGACATGGGCAGTATATGTTTTGATACCAAGAGAAGTTGCAGCGTCTGTAGGATAATTCATGATGCAGGTCATAAATTTCCGCAGGTTTTCTAAACATTTTTGTGCTAGTCAAGGACTCAATGTATATGCAATGATTCTACGCAGTAATCTGTCTAATGACGAAATGTTTTGTTCATCACTTATCTTTTGAATAAAATGAGCTGAAATGTTTTAAAACCAAACATTGACCCATTTGACTTATATAAATGTGGTAGCTTTGCTGCATATTTTCATGTTTTCATACAAGTTTATGTTTGTTTATACTTTCAGGCATGGAGTAACGCTCCAACTGTTCCAAGCGCGCTTGTTTCCATGCTTTTAAGGTTGCCGAAGGTCAAGTTTGTCATTGTGACTTTGGGTTCAGATGGTTGCTTGATGCTCGAGAGAAGTATAGCTGGTGAGATTGGGAACTATAGTTTTTTAATTGCCTTTCACCCTTCACTTCTATCTTTGTGAACAACTACAGAATCACTTCGTTTTCTTTTTCATTTTCCTTCTTTTTTCTTTTTCATTATCATTTCTATTGCTCTATCATTGGTTAGCATTCCAATCTTATTCATTAGAGCTTGTACTGTTTGCTTCACTTCCAGCAGAAAATAGTCAAGCTGAAGAAATGGATGTAGACAATATGGTTGAACAGTTGAAGCAGAAAATTGTTGGTGTTAAAAGTGCTCCTACATGTGTTTCATCAGTAAGCCCTCTTTTGCACATTAATGTGTTACTATGATTAGTTTGTTTGTAAGACTACTTTTTTTTTGAAAGGCAGGGAAGTATGTATTATAAACCATCTTACTAGCAAATCACTAGCAAGACACAAGAGTACGTATACAAATACAAACGATAACGACAAACAAAATTAGCAATACAACCAAATATCTACAAAATATACACCATTTTCATCCGGATCTTAACTGTGAGGGAGCTAAAATGGATGAAATAAACCTGCAAGATTACAGGAAAAAATCCCCGAGACTAGGGGCCGCGCCACCGGTTTTCACCCTAGCTCGTTTTTGGTAGCACCCCAAACAGACCCGGACAAATATGACACCCCCGAAAAAAGAAAATATCCGTGTTACTGGTAGTGACCTTCTAGTCACCAAGAATGAAGATTGCTAGTAATTTTAAGTCTCGTCCTTTATGATTAGCTTTTATATGATGAAAATTCCTTTTTCTCTTCTAAAAAGGCTAAATTGTGGTGTTAACAATGTTGTTACATTTTGATTCCCACGGTTCAGGATATTACAAGATTGCAAGCCAAAGGAGTGGGGACTATATGCGGTAGACTATTTCTCGGAACAGCTGAGAAGATACCAGAATCGGAACTTGTGGATACAACAGGTGCTGGAGATGCATTTATAGGGGCTATATTGTATGGTACGTACATATCACTTACATGTTTACTATCTGTAGTACCATAATTAGATGTGCAATATAGATCCATTTACTTATAAGCGGGTGATCAGGTTATGATTTGTTTTTAATGAGGTTAAATGGTCTAAGCAAAGGGTTTACCTTAAAAGGAAACAAGCTGAAAGTGATCTAATATAAACTTCCTAAAACTCTTTAAAAGAACAGTTTAGATCATTTTTGTCATCATGTTTGTTACAATCTAAATTTTTACTAAATATAAAAAATGGAGAAATGTGTTGGTTGGTCGGGCCAAACTCAGCCAACTTGCTTCTACCTGCAGTTAAAAACTCCCTGTTTTGACCCATTACCCTACCCGTCCAGTTTATGACCTCAAGGACATCAGGAACTTGCAATAAGGCATGCATTTGAACATTAAATTACTCAAGACATGAACGGCAATTATAAGACTGATCCATCAATTTTGATGCAATGCATTTTTGTTGCTGAAATAGCTGACCAAATTAACAACTTTTGTTTCGCCATGGTGTGTGTAGCTATTTGCACCAACAAGCCACCAGAACAGATGCTACCATTTGCAGCTCAAGTTGTAAGAATTTTCAATCTTAGCTTAGCTTACATATTCTTTTTATTGATCATGATATTTAATTTTGTCTACAAGAGTCGGCTGTTAAAACTGCATGTGAAGTCATAAAATGATTATCGAGATTTCAAGGATAAAAATGATGTGGATGATGATTGCCTAAATACAGAGAGTCAAGTTACTTCACATTTACACTTACCACCTTAATAATTTGTTTAATTTTTGTTCTCTCTATTTGCATCAGATTTACCAAACTAAGTGGGTGTTTGAATTTGATATATTGATCTTTGCAACTAATTATTGATGCGACAATGGTCAGTCTTTTATATTTAGATGGCAAGATTCTGCTTCTGATCAAGTTTCTTACTATATGCTACAAAACTAACTGTTAAATGATTGGACAACTTCACCCAATTACGGAATTACTCTCCAATCCCATAAGATGTGCCTCAAGTTTTTTCTTTTCAGAAATGTCCTTATTGGCCATCGTATATAATCTTATAAATAATCAAAATTTGTGAAACTGATTATCAGACTTTTACAATTTTAAACAACAAAGGCACATCCGAAACACGCATGCAATTTTTTTGTTAAAATTTGACTATGCAAGATCACAGAATCATTTTCATATATGCACATCCAAACCCCAACCCAAGTGCGGAATGGAATGTTGCTATTCATGTGTGTAAATGAACTGTATTCAAATGTTTCATTCTTGGGACTGAATTCTCTAAATCCTATGATCGACAGGCAGCCATCAGTTGTCGAGCATTGGGAGCTCGGACGGGTCTTCCACGTCTCTCGGATACACGGCTGATGCCTTTTTTAAGTTAGAGGCCTCTTATTACCACAATGGCAGTGTGCGGGTAAGAAAACTGGGGCCTGGTTTCCGAGTTTGGCTTTTCTTTCTTTTTTACTTCATTGGATTTTTTTGGATCGATATTGTACTCCTTGTGCCATATTAATTTCTTTTATCGTCTTATTTATCTCCCAAGACATGTGTGCTTCAATCAAATTGAATAAAGTTTTTGTTTTGCATTCATCGTCCCTTTAATTGATTACTTTTTACTGGTTTGAGATTCTGATTACACGGTGTCTTACTTTAGATCTGTTTTTTCGTAGTTGTTTGTTGCATTCGATCTTTTTAGACCAAGATGTGTACTTGTTAGTGGCGTGGTTATCTATCTTCTAGGCATGTATGTCATGTTTCATATAGTTGAATAGATGGGTGTTGAACATTAGCAAATACGGTATTGTTCAGAGCCCCCTCTTGTGTAAACTACCTGCACGTTTTTTTTATTTGTTGGGTTAAGTACATGTACATGGGGGTGTAACTATCTTTTACACTTTTCTTATTGTGTGTATGCAATTTTTCCTATTGTGTGCATGTTTAGATTCTCATATTTCTATCAAACCATTTTTACATATTTTATGATTTCACCTATAAATATTTGGTTTTTATTATTTTCTTCCAATTTCGTATATATAACGTTTTTTAATATATAATAGTTTTCATTATCATTACATTTTAAGTTAATGAAACATTTAAATTAAGACTCTATTACTCCGTACATTCTTTCGTCAGAGTGTCATTATTTGCATTGCTTTATATTTTTTATATATCTTGTTATTTTTATTTGTTCTTACACATTATGTTCATTATAGCTACATGTTTTTGTTGTTTCTTTTTAAAAAAATTTAGGTTTGAAGATTAAAATATATGTATTTGTATCTAAAACTTTACCGTAAAAACATATTTCGCGGCAACGTGTGGGTAATATGACTAGTGTACACTAAATACGTACAAATATACATACAAAACCTAATTTATAATCAAAAGTTTATATTGCAAATTTTAACAATAACAATTTTATTATTATTAACTAGGTGGTTGTTTGAATTCAGAATTATAGTATTACGAAGCTTGGAAATGAATTTGAAAAGATTAAAAGTTGAGTCAAGTGTTAAAATGGGTCATTTTGTTGTTCAGCCCAAATATGTGGCACGTACAGAAAAGGTATGTGGCACATTTTAGGTTCTGTTCGGATTTGGGTCATTTGTGTGGCACATACATTATGGATGTGACACATGGAAAACTGAAAGTCGGAATATGTGGCAGTTGCAATTTTGCATGTGTCACATATTTGCTTCTGTTATGATCTTAACTCAAAAATGTGACACATGCATATAAGCATGTGGCACATCTGGGTAAAAAAAAAAAACTTATTTTCTTAAATCGAGTCATGTCGTTTCACAATGACATCCTCTTCTACTAACGATTTGATCTAACTTTGATCATTATACCGTTTATTCGTATCTTTTCATTTTGTTTTATTTTTAGAACTTTTTTCAATGTCTTCTAGTCCTATTTATATATATATATGAGAAAGTTATTTTTAGTACAAGGTGTAAAAAAATACCAAGGAACACTTTCCGGCTTAGATCAGGAATTTTCACGATTCCTATTCTGAAGACCGCGCTCCATATGCTTTACACGTAGGAGGGTATATCTGTCATTTTATCCTTACATATAAAATCCTTCGCCTCTCTCTTCAATCATTTTCTCTTCCTTTTTACCACCGTCCGTCGTCCTCCGCCTTTTACTCCTGTATATTACGCCGCCATTTTCTCGTTTTTTCCGACCAAATCATGAAGAAATGGAAGAATATTCCTCCTACTCGTAAGTTTTATGTTTAATTTGATTTTAATTAATGTATAAATCATTTACAAAAGCTTAAAACTCCTTCTTCCTACCATTTCCGATGAATATCTCTGACATTAATATTTCTGCCATTAACATGTCAAATACAAAACCTTATACGTATCTTTCTTCTTTCAGTTTGTGATCAATATCTCTGCCATTACGTCTCAACCATCATTATTCCGAGCGATTTTAGTTTATAACAGAATTTGGAGCTCAAAATTGGCAGCTTTGTTGCCGGATTTGGTGACGCCGGTGGTGACAGAATAGAGTGGCGGTGGTCGGAAACGGAGAGATGCTAATTCTGAAGACGAATCTTCTAATTTTGTGTCTACTAGTAGAGCCATTGATTTGGTAAGTTTTAATTTAATTTAATTTTTATTTAACTTAAATTATAGTCTAATTAGGGTTTATATTGTACTGTAATGCATCAGTTACATATAAAATAAATGTTATTGTGTATATTTACATACCAATTATGTATCTTTTGAGCTTGCTGAGACAATTAGAATGGTGATTGACTTTATCTGATGAATTTGTATGTGGATAGATCAATTTGAATAGGATTTGTGTATCTACCAATAATAAAATGTATCAAAATTTTATTATGATGATGTTTAAAGATGTATCGAATGCATAGCTAATGTCCATACCATGTTGTTTGTTTCACAAATTGTGTCAAATTTTCTTCAAAGTTGTATCGAATATATATCTGAGTAGCTTGAGGTAAGACGAAGACTTTTTTGCTTTTTTCTAGCTGGCAACCTTTCATAGGGAATCTTGTAATGATAAGCTTCAAATTTAGTCCTTGGTTCATCTCTATGAAGAGTCAACAGTGGTGTTGACCTGCAAGTAATACTAAAATGTCATTCATTCGTGTCTTGAAATTACACACACAACAAAAAAAGCATGTTTTTCCACTTAAGATTCCAGTTCGTTTGTAACATTAAGACATTCGACACGAGTCTTTAATCTCGACTAATAAGAGTAGCTAATGACAATATAGACTGCCATTTAATAATGATCGTAAAATTATAATTAGGCATGACTAATAGTCAGATGCTCCTAGCTTATAGCGTTACGATTAATGACTAAAGAAGGTGTTCTAACACTTTAACCAACTGCTGAGCCCCTGAGATGTCAGTCTGCACTTAGGTTCTTTTACAAGACACTTCATTGTAAGAACTACATCTCTTGTGGCTATATCAGAGCTGATACACTTGACACTCTTGAAGTTTGTAGATGATCAATGGGTCTGCATGATTTGGTCTTATATTTTAGCGGTTTCTTGTTGTGTTTGATTTTGTTGAGATGCATATTCATGGGGAAAGTTACTTCTAATAAATGTCACAAATGGGTGTTCAAAGAGCCTACCGAATCTGAACAGAATATTTCTAATTATTGGCAAAACTCTTTTGATGCGGTAGGATTTTTTGACAAAAAAACACACCTATATTAACTATTAATCTTGATTAAGTCCTTTATTAATTCTTTCTTACTTGTAGGTTTTGTGTTACAAAATGCCTTAAGTTTTCATGGTTTTTTTTTTGTTTTTTTTCAGATTCCTCCTGAATGGACTGAACACTTTGATTCAGAGATTCAAGTAAGCTGTTGATGCTTCTCTTTCTCTTGTTAACAATTATGGGTCTATGCTTTCATATATCAAAATAATATATAACGAATCATTAAAACCAATGAATAACTATTGAAATATATAATAGCTAAAAATGTTGATCGCTCCCGATTCATATTGCTTGGTCTTTTTCTTTTCATCATTTACAGACTATAGCTGTCATTCAAGCTGGACATGGACTTTTACAACTTGGTTCTTGCAAGATTGTAAGTTTAATCTAATTTCCTTTATAGGTTATATAGTGTGTGTATATAATAAACTGGGCCAGGTTAGAAGTACATGGGCTAAGTTTTTCGGTGTGTTAAAAGATGGAAACCCGTGAATTTTAGATTCATTAATTTGTTGTATGGGAGCTAGTACGGCGGTGCTATCTTTACGCGGTACCTTACACCTTGTTATCTTGATGTGATGGTTATTCTAAAGTAACTATTTTTCATGAAAGATGGAAACCCGTGAATTTTAGATTCATTAATTTGTTGTATGGGAGCTAGTACGACGGTGCTATCTTTACGCGGTACCTTACACCTTGTTATCTTATTTTTGAAAGAATTGCATCCTTGCTGCAAATAGTTCGAAATGCATTGAATAAAATGTGGGTGACACTAGCTTTATGTCAAGCCCATAAACTTCAGTTTAGCATTGTCCTTGTATAGATATTTTCTTATAACATGAATTTAAGCTATAATATAGTGTGACCATGCATATGGCTAGGATATGATGTGCTAGGTTAAATCTAGCTGTTTGTATTGTTTGCAAATTTTTCTAAAAAGAAGGTTCTTGTTTTATTATCGAGATATGTATGTACAGTTTAGAAGAATGGTAGTCCTTTGGATAGCATTCTGTATTAAAGCTTAATGCCTGTAGTTTTGTCGGGTTTCTGCTCTAGTTGAATATTGTCATGTTTGTCATATTATAATGTGTGTAAAATAGCAGTGCGTGTGAGGTTGTGTTTTGGCGCTGCAGTTACTGGATATATTCTGCTGCAGGTGTCTTTCATCTGCTAAACACTCGTCACTACAACCACTTCAAACTTTTGGTTTTAGTGTCAGGACTAATGGACCACAACAAATAATATATGTGTAGTTCTAAGTATTTGGTTTTGAATAATGGGTAAAAATGGGTGAAATATGAATTTTTGTAGCCATGGCACTGTATCTACAAAAACGTTACTTGAATATATGGTTTTATTTAACGGGACAGAACGACCAATACATATATGATGTAGCTCTAAGCAAGTTGTTTTGGATATTGGGTCAATACGGGTATGGTATCCTTTTAAAAGATTGGATTCGGGTCACTTGTGTAAACCAAATCATTTGCTTTTGATATCTTACTTACACATGCGTAATTTATACTTACACATGTGTAAGTATACAACTTACGCATGTGTAAGGTGTGCAATTTACTAGTTATAAATAATCATTAAGGGTATAGAATGCGTCCTTCCCCTACTACATCCCGCTTTAGGGTTTAGGGTTTGAAGGTCGAGGGTTAGCCGATAGGCTAACCCTTGGCCTTCAAACTCTAAACCCTAGAGTGGGAACCCTCATCATTTTAGTGCTTTAGGGTTTAGCATTTTGGGTTTTATAATGCGTCCTTCCCCTACTACATCCCGCTCTAGGGTTTAGGGTTTGAAGGTCGAGGGTTAGCCGATAGGCTAACCCTTGGCTTCAAACCTAAACCCTAGAGTGGGAACCCTCTTCTTTTTTAGTGTTTTTAGGGTTTAGCATTTAGGGTTTAGGGTTTATTTTTTATGGTTTTTAGAATGCGTCCTTCCCCTACTACATCCCGCTCTAGGGTTTAGGGTTTGAAGGTCGGGTTAGCGGTTAGCCGATAGGCTAACCCTTGGCCTTCAAACCCTAAACCCTAGAGTGGGAACCCTCATCATTTTTTAGTGTTTAGGGATTTAGGGTTTAGCATTTAGGGTTTAGGGTTTAGGGTTTTTTAGGGTTTAGCATTTAGGGTTTAGCATTTAGGGTCTAGGGTTTAGGGTTTTAGAATGCGTCCTTCCCCTACTACATCCCGCTCTAGGGTTTAGGGTTTGAAGGCTAACCCTTGGCCTTCAAACCCTAAACCCTAGAGTGGGAACCCTCATCATTTTTTAGTGTTTAGGGATTTAGGGTTTAGCATTTAGGGTTTAGGGTTTAGGGTTTTCATTTTTAGGGTTTAGGGTTTATTTTTGGTTTTTAGAATGCGTCCTTCCCCTACTACATCCCGCTCTAGGGTTTAGGGTTTGAAGGCTAACCCTTGGCCTTCAAACCCTAAACCCTAGAGTGGGATCCCTCATCATTTTTTAGTGTTTAGGGATTTAGGGTTTAGCATTTAGGGTTTAGGGTTTAGGGTTTTAGAATGCGTCCTTCCCCTACTACATCCCGCTCTAGGGTTTAGGGTTTGAAGGCTAACCCTTGGCCTTCAAACCCTAAACCCTAGAGTGGGATCCCTCATCATTTTTTAGTGTTTAGGGTTTTAGGATTTAGGGTTTAGCATTTAGGGTTTTAGAATGCGTCATTCCCCTACTACATCCCGCTCTAGGGTTTAGGGTTTGAAGGCCAGTTACCTCGGATTAATATTTGTATGTTTTTGGATAATAATTTAACCTAAAATTAAACCCATATAGTATTCATTTGTCTCTAAAACATGATACATTTAACTCGGATTAGGCTCTGGTTCTTCAAGAATTCATATGTTTCAAAAAAAGATGTTACATTTCCAAAACATGGTGTGTTGTCCGTCCATAAAATATATACAATACCTTTATTAAAAGGAGTAGTATATATTAATCAAGCTTATTTGACTTCGACTAGTTAGAAGCTTGAATTGCTCTGAGCTTAAACGAGTTTGATCTGATTTCAAATGATATCGTTTATTAAACAATTAAAAATGTTTCTATTTAGGGCTGGTTTACACATCCAGATATAAAAGTCAGGGAAAGTTACAATTCCTTTCTATATAAAGCAGTTGTTGCCCTTCATACCACTAAAACTGCAAGTCAGATTTTGACTTTTGAGTTTAGCGGTTTTCCATTTGACAGGTTTTCTCACTTGACCCATTTGATTACTCTAACATGTGGTTATGCTAATTAATAATGCCAGGATGGACGATTTAGGTAACATGTCAAAAAGGATCATTTTTAGTACGGGGTGAAAGAGGTCATGCAGGTTGTAAACTAATCAAACTAAGTACATTTGAAAGAAGTCATTTTTAAGATGGTCCAAAAAATGTGTAACGTTGGTTTTGGTCGATTGCAAATACTTTTTTCTACTTTGAATAATTTTTTGTGTTTGTCATTTTATTAAAATATAATTGCATGTTTATGTATTAGAGATTGTGCATAGCTGAAAAGAACAGTTGTTGCAGCCTTTGATATTTATGACAAAGTCTGGCCTTCCACCTCGGTGGATCATTGTATTTCAACATAAGAGTCGAATGGATGTACCTCAGATTCAAGTAGCGTTATGAATTAGCCAAATAGGAATGAGTATCAGATATGAGTGTCTCTAGCTCTTTTGTGACAAATCCAATAACATGTCTCTAGATATCCCGTGATATATGTGGGCAATAATCATCTTTCAAATAACATGGCTTCTAATGTTGCATCTTTTCCTTCTAATGCTTTTTAGTTATGTGACAACAGAAATACTGATTACTTTTTTTTGTTACAAAAATGTATTACACAGAAAAGATTAGGCTTCATATTCATTCTTCCATGTTATGTGCATGATCAAACGACTATATACTTGCCTTGTAGGTTTGGGCTTCTGGATTCTCTGCTGCTAGTCTGAAGAAGAACAGTTCACAGCACAACGTTTCAAAAATGCAGAATATTTTGATGCCAAACGAGGAAAGAGCGAAGCAGCGCTGCTAATGATTCTGAAGAAGTTCTTTGACGTGATTTTAAATTTGCCCGCACTTCACAAGTAAGTTGAGTTGATTATATCATCCATTGGATCTCTACATTTTAATCGTGTTCATTCTTTTCATCTATAACATACATACAAGAATTGTGTCACTACTTTTGACTTGAGGTGGAAACGTGTAACAGTTCGGTTTCGAGTACTCTAGTATAGGTGGAAACGTGTAACGGTGAGGTTAACATTTTTTTGTTCATTTGTAAATACTTTGATTTGTTGGTTAAGATTAGAAAATATTTTTTTAACACAATAATAATTTGTTGTTTTTAATAGAACGGTTTTAAGAGGTTTGTATATACTTTAAAATAGACATTTAGAGACTTTCAGCTTATTTGACTAATTGTACAAGTTATTTTACCCATTTGAGAGAACACATAGCCCAAATGGATTCGCTCATAAATAAATATATTGGAATTGATGCACTACTTTACGCACATTTTTGGCTTTTACAACAATACTTACTAACAATGGTTTGTTTACTTGACTAAGTTGTCCACAGTTGTGTATCTATAGCTAACAATGGTTGTGTATATATAGCAGCGCGGACAAGTCATTCCTGCAAGTGGAGTCTTTATAGAGGGACGACAGAGAAGGGGGGCGTATGGTCTGGTTATTTGTGCATCGCTTGACCTGGGATGTGTTTTATCACAAATCTAAATGTGTAAAATATAATAAGTAAAAAGGGGAACAGGTTGGAAGAGTACCCACGGTGCCTTTTTGAACCATACATTCATTGTAATAAATATGGACATTCTTGAATCATTATATTCATATATTCGTTGTTATTATAAACATGTTGTCTACACTATAGTTGTCCGTACAAAAGCAAAAACATGAAAGAAGTGTTTTAGAGTTATTACATAGTGTCTTGGAATCTGGATTGTCTCAAAGAGAATGTGGTAAAAGATATCGATCACTTCGTCTCCTCATTATCGATCTCAAGTCCAGTGTATAGCAAACACATACTTGCATATACTAGGCACCCCTAACAATACAACCAAAAAAAAGTTCCTAATACTCCATGCTAATTTGTGATTAAAAGCAAATGATTATTCAGAACTTTAGTAAATGATATACCTTACATACGTGTATAAGTTATAGATATCATAATCAAATGATTATTCATAACTGATAAGTTTTATACCTTACATATGTGTAAGTTGTATACTTAAACATATATGTGTACAACTTACATATGTGTAGATTAGATATCTATATTAATCATGTAAGTTAAATGGCAATTGGACCTATATACTTGTGAATGGGTCGTTTTTGAATTATTTTTTCTCGTTAATGGGTTCATGAGGTTTTCGGTATACAAATTCAGTTTGACCCGAGGGTAAGCCTCCAGCAATTTAGTTTAAAATTTGACAAACATATTTGTAACTTTTACTACATACACAGCTTCAACAAGATTGCTACTGTAACAGCCTAGAATACTGTAAGTCATTACATATTTGCAAGTTAACGCATAAAACCCGAGCCTGTAAAAAAAAGATGAAGGCAACCTGAATCTGTCACCCAAGAAACATCCACAACCACGAGAGTGTATTAAGCAGAGAAATCGAGCCAAAAAGACCCAAAGTAGCAAAATGTGTCTATCAAGATCCATTCCTTTACAAGATTCATTATCACAATCGCACATCCTGATATCATCTTCTGTCGTTTCATAAGAAACATGGTCAACAAGAAGAGTGAAACCCAAGTGACTAAGGACTCAATTTTTTTCTGGCAAAACATACACTTTACCAAACCACATACATACATACAAGATGCATTTTCACCATTAGATTTTTTACAAATTTCTAATCTAAAACAAATCAATATCTAAGTAGTTGTTACCAACAGGATTCACATCTACATTCTCTGATGACACTACTGGCACGTCAGGTGGAGTTGCACACCGGATCAACGCCCAATTCACACTCTGAAAGAACGGGTGCTGTTTAATCTCTGTTGCCCCTCTCCTATAAGCAAGCCGATGTTTAATCTCTGTTGCCCCTGATTAAATCCCTTGCTGCAAAACTAACCGAGGGTGTTTCTGGAAACCTCAGTGGATGTCCAACCACATTGAACAATGTTGCCCCCAAACAACAGTTCGTAAAGGAATATCCACCAATCAACATCACTGCCGTGGCCTTCACCCTTGATGATTTCCGGTGCCAAGTACTCGTGGGTCCCCACAAACGACATTGACCGTGCATTTGTCGGCTCTGCAATAAGCTCAGGCAGTGGGATCATTTGATTGTATATCTCCATTTTATGTTTAGATCTCTTTTCTTTCTTTTGCTTGTTCATGGAATGGCTGGAACATACAAGATGGTTCGATACATGAGGGCTGAATACGTGAAGCAGAGTTTTTTGGTTCCATGGTAGTGTTCACAGATCTAACCAGTCTTGGTTTCACGACACATCTTAAAGAGAGGTCAAAATCTGATAGCATTATGTGACCATCTTCCCTCACTAAGACGTTCTCCGGTTTAAGGTCTCTATAGATGATCCCAAGCATATGCAGATACTCTAAAGCAAGGAGAACTTCTGCTACATAAAACCTACATAGAGTTTTATGGAAAAATAACCATCAATGTATAAACTTGAGGTGACATGACAGGCAGGTCTAATTAGTTGGGAAATGCATCAAGCGGCTTTATGTCAATAGTCAAAAACAGGTTGACCCAAAGCACTGTGTCTAAATTTTTTGGTTTTTTACCATATTTGTGGTGCCAAACTATATTATTCAGCAATAATATAGCTTTTATTAATCGAATGAATTAGGAGGTTATAAGTTTTTTTAAAATATGCTTTGTGAGAGGTTTAAATGATTTAACCATTTTACCCATGTACTTTTACCTTCTTTTTTTCCTTTTTAATCTGACCCACCATGTTTCCTTCACCACAAATTAGCCATTAATATATACCCTATAGGTGGAAAAAGGTGAGTTGGGCCGGGTCAGATAGTTTGGATCTAGATGAATCATTTTTCCAAGAGTCAAAAAAGGTTGACCTGAAACACTTCTAGTACAACTTCTAATATATATAAGTATGATTACAAAAACTGTCCTACGTTAGAAACAAAGTACGCAATATCTTAAATGAAATCATTAGGGAGGTTTTATTGAATACAAAACTAATTTGGGAGATGTTTGACCCATTTGATCCAGATAAAAGTTACCCGAATCGACTCATTCATATGCAAACGGGTCAAAATCAACAATCCTAAGATAAACTAGAAGTCAGATGCACAAATGGAAGATATGGGTTGCTAACCTGGCTGCGTGCTCTTGAAAAAATCTCCCTGGTTGTTTTTGGCGGACAGCATGCAAATCTCCACCTGGACAATACTCCATCACCAAACAAGACAACTTCTCTGTGTCAAAATGGGCATACAAAGTGGGCAAAAAGGGGTGATCTAAAGACTGCAGGATTTCCTTTTTTGTTTGTGCCCTCAAGAGCTTGTTCCTGCTCGCTAAACTTGCTTTATCCATCACTTTCATGGCAAAGTAGTTTCGTGTACCAATCAACTCAGAAAGATAAACACTTCCAATATCACCCCCTCCCAATCTCTTTATCTGTCTAAAATGTTTCATTTCTAGCAAACCCGAATCATTTTCTGATTTCACAACCTGAATTGCTTCCCATCTTGTGTCATTTTGTTGGTGGGGTTTGTAGATAGCACTGTTGGTAAATGCGAAAAGTGACTTCGGCTAGCTACCTCAGTGAAATGCGAAATTGCACTTTATAAAGCAGCATGATGTTTGTTATTGCTCATCTCACTAGATACCGCTTCTCCACTAGGACGTGATGATGCTGTAAAACAAAACAGTCAGACTTAAATGGTTACTCTATAATGGATTTCCAGTTTAACAACTAGAGTTTACATTGAAAACCACACCCTGATGCAAAACCCATTCATGACTCATGAGTGCAACACTAAAACAACTTAGTTGTTAGATGCATGAAGTTAGTTGTTATATGTTCAAGCTACTACTATTGATATTATTTCTTGTGCATAGTTGTTAAAAGTACCTATTTGTTCTGTATGTTGCATCGAACGAGATGATGTCCCCAAATTCTATGAAATTATGTCTCGCAATCCAGATTTATTACACCAAATGTACTTGGTTTGCACCTTACCACTTCTTAACCTTCTTTGTGTCGAAAGTTTGGTATCAAATCCAGCTTCATACGCATATTTCTCGTACATGTGTATACCTTCTTCTATGGTATTAAATATGCTACCCTGAACTGGTTTCAAATTATCATCGACTTGTGGTACGCATGAATCATCATCAAAAGGGTCTTCTATTCTAGTTCTACTTAAATTTGTGTTTGAGAAGCTAAAAGAGCCTATATGAAAAAAAGACACATATCAAAACAGCTATATAAATTTATAAAAATAGCTACATAAGTTCTATGCCTTAGATATGTGTGTAACTTACAGGTAAATAACTGACATTAGATAACTTACACATCTGTAAGTTTAACTTACACATGTGTAAGTTTAACTTACACATGTGTAAGTTATCTAATAGTTAAATATCAAATATCAGAATTCTTGATCGCATCAAAACTACACACAGATTGGTTGTAATTTTATTAAATCTGTTTCGAATTGAAGTAAATGTATAAAAAAATGTATCATAAAAATTAAGATAAAAACTATGTAATTACATATGGCTGTTTCAAAATAATAATTCCTGTATAAAATTTCAAAATAATATACATTAAAAAAAAACTTACTTGATTCAGACGGTGCATTGTTAGCAGTTGAATTAACATCTTCACCAACATTTGTATTGAATGGAGGTGATGGTTGA
>CM067172.1:23163409-23201162 GCA_034093135.1 Erigeron breviscapus | reverse complement strand
TCTTCAATCTCGTCTTTCAGTTCTCTAACTTTCTCAACAAGAACAGAAAGTTTTGCTTCGTCTTTCGATAGCATACTAATACAATTCTCTACAATGAAATGCAACTCATTACCAAGCTTCTCACATTCTTCGCTCGACTGACCGTACCTTGTTCTTCTTGTATGCATTCCTGGAGGTACTAAATCTTTTCTCCACCTTCTAAGAATGTATTTTTCTGGATTTTCTTCAATAAATTTTGCTTTAAACATGCAAAATATGTGCCGACATAAGAATCCATAACGGGTAAAAGTTAAGCAGCTGCAATCAAAAGTATCTTCTTCTTTGTTGTGTAACACCTTAAAAGAAAATACAGAAAAAAGAAAGGCAGATGAGCATAATTAACAAGTAAATCACAAACATGTATTCATAAATAATTAGAGATGGATGCACCTTAAATGTATATATCCTTTTCAGAACTTGATTTCCAGATGTGGAAGCAGAATGTTGTTTTGCATTTGCTATTGAACCCTCAATTCTATCTTCACTTTCTTCTTCTTGCACAGTTACTATATCTTCAACAAACTCTTCATACTCATGTTCTTTCCTTTTCTTTTTCTTAGGAGATTCCTTTTCTGGTTTTTGATTTATCTCCCTTTTCTCTCTAATCATAATGACTTCATTACTTCCTTCTTGACTAACACTTATCTGAGAGCAATAGTAAATTGAAAGTTTTATCTCTTGTTGAACCAACAGAAAGATTTTCCGTGTGTACACCTTGTAAGCCTGCCTTTCAACATTCAGTGGAGTTATAAATTCCGGCTGCTTGTTGTGTAATTGATGATCTAAAATCTCCATTCTACTTCCTTGCCTCTCCATGGCAGATTCATACGACATCATAAAAAGTAACAACGTCGCATTGCTGTTTGTGAAATTGTTGAAAAAAGAGTTTTCACTTTCAGAACGGGAAGTTGTTCTCATTAGACCTGACATTGCTAAGTCTCTAAAGTATGCTGGTATCCATGTGCTTCTTATTTCATACATGTGCTTGAACCATGCATCATCTTCCAACTTAAACTCTTCTATTATTTCTTTCCATTTCCTTTCAAAGCTTTCTGGACTTATTGATACATCCCAAACAATTTGGTTGAATTTCTTTTTGAAATCTGTGTTTTCAAAAATTCTCTTGCTAACTTTTGATGGTAGCTTTTGAGTTATATGCCACATACAAAGTCGATGTCTTGAATCTGGGAAAACTGTTGCAATTGCTTTTTTCATTGATACGTCTTGATCAGTCACAACCATCCTAGGTTGTTCCCCAAATGCACCCAAGAATGCCCTCAGTAACCATTCATATGATTCTGCTGTCTCATTAATTATCATTCCTGCTCCAATCGAAACTGTCTTCTTGTGGTTATCTATGGCTGTAAAAGGTACGAATATCATGTTGTACCTGAAATTGCAGGTTTTATATAGTTAGTTTACTTACTTGAACTTCAAACAATTTATGACCTATGCATGTGTAGATACAGCTTCCATGTAGGTTCTAACACTTACACATGTGTAACTTGAACAACTTACACATGTGTAAGTTTATAACAACTTACACATGTGTAAAACAACTTACACATGTGTAACAACAACTTACACATGTGTAACTAACAACTTACACATGTGTAACTGAACAACTTACACATGTGTAACTTGAACAACTTACACATGTGTAACTTGAACAACTTACACATGTGTAACTAACAACTTACACATGTGTAACTAACAACTTACACATGTGTAACTGAACAACTTACACATGTGTAACTTGAACAACTTACACATGTGTAACTTGAACAACTTACACATGTGTAACTAACAACTTACACATGTGTAACTAACAACTTACACATGTGTAACTGAACAACTTACACATGTGTAACTTGAACAACTTACACATGTGTAACTTGAACAACTTACACATGTGTAACTAACAACTTACACATGTGTAACTAACAACTTACACATGTGTAACTGAACAACTTACACATGTGTAACTTGAACAACTTACACATGTGTAACTTGAACAACTTACACATGTGTAACTAACAACTTACACATGTGTAACTAACAACTTACACATGTGTAACTGAACAACTTACACATGTGTAACTTGAACAACTTACACATGTGTAACTTGAACAACTTACACATGTGTAACTAACAACTTACACATGTGTAACTAACAACTTACACATGTGTAATGAACAACTTACACATGTGTAATTAACACTTACACATGTGTAACTTGAACAACTTACACATGTGTAAGTTTATAAGTTGCCTTTTACATGAACTAAAAACAAATTGTATTGCAGATTATTTTACTTTTTGGAACTTTCCCATGTGACTAAAGCAAGTGTGTAAGTGATAAAAGCAGCAGGTTGCAAAGGTATTTTAAAAAGCAATTGTATAAGACAAGTGAACACAAATTATTATGTGTAACATGTATCATGTATGAACTAAAAATCTATAAGCAAGGGTATAAGACAAGTGAAAACAAACTTAAACAACTGTATATTAAAATAAAAGTACCTATTTGTTCTGTATGTTGCATCGAACGAGATGATGTCCCCAAATTCTATGAAATTCTGTCTTGCAATCTCATCAGCCCAAAATAATCCAGCAAGCTCATTTTTGTTCACCTTATACTTAAAAAAAAACCGGAACACAATCCTTCTTGTTATCCATCTTATTTATTAACATTTGCGAGTCATCTGAACCAATTAAACAGTTTATTGCCATTTTATGGTTCTTAAAATCGACAACTGTTCCATGGGTGTTCTTGTGAGATCCCATGAGGTTACTATAGATATGATGAGCTCTTGTTGGTCCTACGTCTGAAGTTGAAACTTTATGAATAAAATTTATTTCAGACATTCCTAATTTCCTATGTTTCTTTGAAAGGTATTTATATTCTGTTGCATTCATCTTGTGAATGTGTTTCTCTACAAATTCTTTCAACTCATATGTTCCTGTTTGTTCGACAATCTTGAAAAAAACATGAGCTTTGCAACCTGTTACCTGTGTTGATAATGTACGTTCCCTTGTTTCTGAATATAATGTATCCACGGTTACATCTTGATTACATCCAGATTTATTACACCAAATGTACTTGGTTTGCACCTTACCACTTCTTAACCTTCTTTGTGTCGAAAGTTTGGTATCAAATCCAGCTTCATACGCATATTTCTCGTACATGTGTATACCTTCTTCTATGGTATTAAATATGCTACCCTGAACTGGTTTCAAATTATCATCGACTTGTGGTACGCATGAATCATCATCAAAAGGGTCTTCTATTCTAGTTCTACTTAAATTTGTGTTTGAGATGCTAAAAGAGCCTATATGAAAAAAAGACACATATGAAAACAGCTATATAAATTTATAGAAATAGCTACATAAGTTCTATGCCTTAGATAACTTACACATCTTTAAGTTTAACTTACACATGTGTAAGTTTAACTAACACATGTGTAAGTTATCTAATAGTTAAATATCAAATATCAGCATTCTTGATTGCATCAAAACTACACACAGATTGGTTGTAATTTTATTAAATCTGTTTCCAATTGAAGTAAATGTATAAAAAAATGTATCATAAAAACTAATATAAAAACTATGTAATTACAGATGGTTGTTTCAAAATAATAATTACTGTATAAAATTTCAAAATAATATAAATTAAAAAAAAACTTACTTGATTCAGACGGTGCATTGTTAGCAGTTGAATTAACATCTTCATCAACATTTGTAATCTGATTTGTCTCCATTTTTTATTCTGATTGTAGTAGATCGGAAAAACTTAATTAGGGTTTATCGGAAAATTGAAAATCCAGAAATCTAAATTTAAACGGAATTAAAGGAAGAAGAAGGTTCGTTTTAGGTCAAACATTGTCGCTGGTTGCTTAATTTTTCGTTAGATGTCGGCATTATGTCGGAATTAATGGCCATCATTGTGTTGTTGTGGTGGCGGAAGGAGGTGATGGTTGAAGAAGGAAGACTGGTCGCTGGGGTTTATATGTAGTTGGGAAGAAAAAGAACGGTGGTTTTCCTATTTTGCCCCTCCGCGTCTTTTTTTCTTGATCTTTAGATCGAATGATCTGACGGTCAGTAATTGTCCCCTTGTACTTTTTTAATTGGGTGTTCCCCATATAACCCACCCCTGTATATAAATATATACATATAGGAGAGAGTTCAAATAAGAATGTTGAGAAAGTTGATATTTAATTTTTTATTATTATTTTTTTTTTTTTGAAATGAGTTTATGTTAAAAAAAATATAAAAAATTAAAAATAAAAAAAACAAGCTAAAAAGGTTCAAAAATGAACCTTCTCTCCCTTATCTCTATAAGCTATATATAACTAGGTATTTTACCCGCACGATGCGCGGCTAGTTAAAAAGGTTATTTTATGCATTAATAAATAGCTATTCTAAAAGTTTATTATGTAGAACTTGATTATGTTATAGTTCACGGTTAATTCCTGGATCACTGTGGTCACCTTTTGTTTTTTTCGACATGTCGATATCACAGTCATTTAACCTATTATAGTGATTACACACCCCTTCTGATATCATCAAAAACACAATTTGTGTAGCCATAAATTACGTAAAAATGTATTCACGTGATAGATTAATACAACAACAACAATGTCTAGCCCCTACATAAGCGGGGTCTGGAATCACCTGATAGATTAAATATACAATATTATATAAATATAAAAACAAATGAATTGAAATAAACGTAAATCGAAAATGTAGCATGCTATCTATTCATCAAACGTAATAATATGTACAAAGAAAAAACTAAACATGACAACAATTTAGTCATATAAAATACACATAAATACAATACGAGTAAGTAAAAAACCTATAAGATAAATAAGAGAAAATCACTATAGTTTTTGCTTTCAGTTATGTTAAAGAGATCAAAGAAATACCTTGTGTAGTAGTGACGGGAAAAAATAATCCTAAACACAATCAAGAAATAAAGTATTTTATCTCCGTCAACCAAGAAACTCATTTGTAAAACTCAAGTAACTATTATCTATTATCATTATATAATAGACCTTGTTTTGTGGCTAGAATAATAACCAATTTTGGTTACTTTATTTTATTTGATGTATTTCAGCCAAGAGAACGAAGGAGAGGAACAACAAAATTGTTTTGTTATATATAATTTAATAATATATTTAAATAATTTCTAAATTTTGTTATAGTCTTCAAAGTTGTATATATTTTAAATAAGTTTCATATAATCTAACCAAAATTTTTAAAATAGTTTCCAAAATTTGACTATATTAAAAATGATATTGTTTTTGTCAAATATCTTTGCCAAATTAATAGATGTATTGGACCACGTTTTTTTATTCTATAATATGGGTTTTGATTTTTTTTATCTTGTGTATATAGTTTTGATTTAATATTTTATATTATATCTTCCAATAATTATAAAAGAGCCCCTTAAAATCATTTTTGAAAAAACCATGACCCTTAGATGAAAAAGAAGATTAAATTCTAGCCTTTAGATTGTTTTGCTTACCTCATCTTCCTTTTTTAGATTTGTTTACTAAATTATTAAAATTACTATAATGTTAAATTACATTACCTTTAATTGTGCTAAATCCTTTTGGAAATATATGTTCATGGCTAATGTTATGTGTTTAATAACCAGTTCACACTCTTTGTTTTAATTAGTAATTACTAACAATTTTAATGCAAAAAGAACCTAATCGACTTTTATTAATCAAGTTAATAGTGGAAATATGCTTTAGTTATAAAGTAATTTTATTTTTTCATATATATCTTTCATCTTATTACATATATCAATCATTCATATTTTATATCTTGATATATTTTATGAGAACCATATTTTAAAGCTTTGTCTTGCTAGCTTATAAAACTTATCTTTTTTTTTTAATAAATATTAGATTGATTAACATAACAAAAGATATTGTTCAAAAACTATTGTTTTTTTTTGTTTTTTTCCAAATTCTACTGTTAAAAAATTTTATTTAAGGATATAAAAGTGTTACATAATGTTGCAAGGTCTAATATTAGATCATATATCCGATGTATAGGAATGTTGTTTCTTATTACTTTGAGACAAATGACAAGCTTAGTATTCATTTCCGTCTATTAAAATGTTGTTTTGAAACTTATACCTTTTTAACTTTACAACAATAAAGTAAATATTTATTTCTTAATACAATAAAAATTATGTAATTTGATATTGGACTCTTATAGTCAATATAAAAGACTATCATAATGATAATTATTCGCTTTTTAACATATAATGTATTAAACTGTAAATATATAATATTATAAAAATCATCAGTGTAATTAGTTATATAACTTAGCTCGCGTATTACGCGGGATTATAATCTAGTTTAATAAACTAAATTAGATTGGTTTGGGAAGAAATAGAGGTTATAAGATAAATATTGTAAAAAAAGTATGAAGATGCTACTTAGGATAAAATTATACGTGACAATATTTTAACATAGCTTTAAGATTGAGGAGGACTTTAGAAAACTTGTTTAACTACTCTTTTAATATATAGATAGAGAGTTGTATTCATGAGAAACCACCAAAATCGGTGAAACTCAAGGGCTCAATCTCAGCCCTTGGATCAACAATCATCAATGGTTGGGATTAAAAATAAACTTACACATGAAAGTTTCCACCTCCGGCGGTCAGTTCCGGCGACATCATCCATCATCTCCGGCGACATCTTCATCTCCGGCGGCGGCGACATCTCCGGCGATTATCAATTTTGTTTTCGGGTGGATACGGTACGGGCGTTGCCCTCATCCGTTCTAAACTGGTTGTCACGGGACGCATATGGGAATCGTATGGATTTGATGAGCGGCGATCCAAGAGATGGTGGCGGTTTGATACGGTACGGGCGTAGCCCTTGATTCCGGCGCCGGCGCCGTGGGTGTTTCGCCGGAGAAAAAGAAGGTGGTAGCCGGCGGCTGTCTCGTCGGAGAAGTGAAAAAGGTGGTGGCCGACAATTGTCAAGAAGGAGAGGAGAGGGAAGAAGAGGATTAATCTCCTCCATTGATGAGGATAAATCAAGGGCCAAGATTTGGTCCTTGGGTTTCACCAAAAATTATGGTTTCATATGAACAATCCTCTATAGATAGATATAAATTCATTCGAATTGGAACTTTGTTAGGTAAATGACAATTCTTCAGGGAGTAGATGTGAAACCTGTTGCGGACGTCAAACGATAATGACATCCTTTTTGGATTATAACAAGTATTTCTATCCGGACGTTGCCCCGAGAGAAAAACAAAACTCTCGTGACAAAAGCAAAAAAACATTAAGCCGAAAAACAATATTTTCGTGGCAAAAGTTAAGAAAATAAAAGTTGTGCTCAAAAGTAAAGAAAATGAAACTTTGGTAACAAAATTTAGAAACAAAAAGTTATGTGGTAAAAAGGAAATAAAAGAAAACTTTCGGAGTAAGACTTAAAAAAAGCAAAGTTATGTGGAAAAAATTAAAGTACAAGAGGTAAGAAACTTAAACTTAAAAACAAAGCTTGTCTGGCGAAAGTTTAAAAAACAAATGTTATGTGGCAAAAAATAATAGGGGAAATGTAAAAAAAACGTTTTCATGACGAAAGTTTAATAAGTAAAAGTTATGTGGTAAAAATAAGAAAGAAATAAACTTTTGATGAGAAAATCTTAAAAACCAAAAGTTATGTGACAAAAAGTAAATAAAACAAAACTTTGGTGGCAAAAGTTAAAAAACTTAAACTTGAAAACAAACTCCGTTAAATACCCTTTTGTAACTACCGTTAGTTAGCCAAGCAACACATAACGGCCGTTAAGACCGTTAATTAGTTTGGTTGTGCAACAACGAGTTGTACCTTATACATTGAGAGGAATACTTTTAGCTACAGTATTCCCCCACAAAAGCCGACATTACAATTTAGTAGTTATATATAATGTCAGTATGTCACCAATCTATCATATATTCAGAACTAGATTTTAGACCCGTGTCCAACACTGGACACGGGTTTACGATATTATCAATATTAGATCTTCATACATTTAAGTCATAAAAACTTATAATTTTGAAGATATACGGTATAAGTGTTATACTTTGCAAGTTGTAGTACAATAATCATAGGTTCGTCACTGTCATTATTAGCTGAGACATATTGATGGAATTGTTTGCCGTAGTCATTCCACAAGGCATATGCTATAATAATTTCTCTATAATAGAATTTTTTGAAACCAGTTGTACTCATAATGTGATATTATTATGAAAGATAATTAAGAATTAAAATATAAACATACTTGTGATCCTGTACTTGACATTCAAAGTATATGTACTTGATCATGATGCGAACCCATAACACGCATAGGTTTATTTTCAATATATAAATTAAGTATTCAGAGCTAAAAAGTGTAAATTATTGATGTAAAATAAAAAAGTGTAAATTAATGAGACTTTTGCTACAAATTAATATAAATACTAATATAATAATGGGTTAAGTGCACGGAAATGTAATCAACTAAGGCCGAAAAGTTATTGTGTACATGAACTTACAAAAGGTTTATTGTATACATGAACTTAAAAAAGTTATTGTGTACATGAACTTACAAAAAGTTATTGTGTACATGAACTTACAAAAAGTTATTGTGTACATGAACTTACAAAAAGTTATTGTGTACATGAACTTAAAAAAGTTATTGTGTACATGAACTTACAAAAAGTTATTGTGTACATGAACTTAAAAAAGTTATTGTGTACATGAACTTACAAAAAGTTATTGTGTACATGAACTTAAAAAAGTTATTGTGTACATGAACTTACAAAAAGTTATTGTGTACATGAACTTAAAAAAGTTATTGTGTACATGAACTTACAAAAAGTTATTGTGTACATGAACTTAAAAAAGTTATTGTGTACATGAACTTACAAAAAGTTATTGTGTACATGAACTTAAAAAAGTTATTGTGTACATGAACTTACAAAAAGTTATTGTGTACATGAACTTACAAAAAGTTATTGTGTACATGAACTTACAAAAAGTTATTGTGTACATGAACTTACAAAAAGTTATTGTGTACATGAACTTACAAAAAGTTATTGTGTACATGAACTTACAAAAAGTTATTGTGTACATGAACTTACAAAAAGTTATTGTATACATGAACTTACAAAAAGTTATTGTGTACATGAACTTACAAAAAGTTATTGTGTACATGAACTTACAAAAAGTTATTGTGTACATGAACTTACAAAAAGTTATTGTGTACATGAACTTACAAAAAGTTATTGTGTACATGAACTTACAAAAAGTTATTGTGTACATGAACTTACAAAAAGTTATTGTGTACATGAACTTACAAAAAGTTATTGTGTACATGAACTTACAAAAAGTTATTGTGTACATGAACTTACAAAAAGTTATTGTGTACATGAACTTACAAAAAGTTATTGTGTACATGAACTTACAAAAAGTTATTGTGTACATGAACTTACAAAAAGTTATTGTGTACATGAACTTACAAAAAGTTATTGTGTACATGAACTTACAAAAAGTTATTGTGTACATGAACTTACAAAAAGTTATTGTGTACATGAACTTACAAAAAGTTATTGTGTACATGAACTTACAAAAAGTTATTGTGTACATGAACTTACAAAAAGTTATTGTGTACATGAACTTACAAAAAGTTATTGTGTACATGAACTTACAAAAAGTTATTGTGTACATGAACTTACAAAAAGTTATTGTGTACATGAACTTACAAAAAGTTATTGTGTACATGAACTTACAAAAAGTTATTGTGTACATGAACTTACAAAAAGTTATTGTGTACATGAACTTACAAAAAGTTATTGTGTACATGAACTTACAAAAAGTTATTGTGTACATGAACTTACAAAAAGTTATTGTGTACATGAACTTACAAAAAGTTATTGTGTACATGAACTTACAAAAAGTTATTGTGTACATGAACTTACAAAAAGTTATTGTGTACATGAACTTACAAAAAGTTATTGTGTACATGAACTTACAAAAAGTTATTGTGTACATGAACTTACAAAAAGTTATTGTGTACATGAACTTACAAAAAGTTATTGTGTACATGAACTTACAAAAAGTTATTGTGTACATGAACTTAAAAAAGTTATTGTGTACATGAACTTACAAAAATTATTGTATACATGAACTTAAAAAATTTATAGTTAATCTAAATGATGACATAAGCGAGAGTCAATTTGATGAAATTGAGCGATTTGATTGGTTAATAAGTCATTAGTTCAACTGTCTTATAGTATATATTAAGATTAAGATTAAGATTAAGATTAAGATTATATAATCCAGAATTAAAATAAAACATAAATCCATGACGCAACTTTTTTCCTATTTTCGATAAGATGATTTTTCATTGTACTGATTCCACCAAACCAATTACTTTTTACTATAGTTACATTGCATATTTGCATGTACTCTCTGACAATGATTCAATATTTCAAGTTCTTTAGTTTTTGTCATGACCGTAATAAAGAAAGCCAAAATATTACAACAATTATAACTTGCATAGTTACTCTAGTTAAATAAAAAGGAAATGTTAGTAACTTACTGTTGTTAAATAAAAGGGAAGTCATGAAGACAATGTAGCTAGTTTAGTTGTAGTCATGAGGTTTTACCTACATGACGGGCGTCCAAACCTCGGCTAGGTCTTTGTGAAGTTATTCGTGCAGTGGGAAGCCACTTTATGATAGCCGCCTAGCCGGGATGCGGTTGTGACACTCTTCTATCCTGTAGTGACCCTTGAGGTGGAGTTGCCGTCTAAAATACACATTTTAAAAAAAAAGGAAGTCTTGAATAGCACTTCAAGGGGAAAAAAAGAAATGCATTTAATATCAAAGATAAACATGACATTTTTTAACCTACTCTCCCAAAGACTTTGCTTGTTTATTTTCTTTCATTCACTTTTTTTTTCTTCAAATATCGAATAGATGATAACATCAAATATCAAATAGATGATAACAAAACAGCCAAGACAACAAAAAAATTTAACATGTACACAATGGATGAATCGTAAACTAGCATGAGTTTTGATTTGGTTGTGACAACTTGTTGAGAAGGGATAATTTTAATTGAAAACCCTAAAAGAAAGAAATAATCACAGATCGGGAACTTTTTTTTATAATTTTCTTGAAATTGGTAAAATTTGAGCAAAAATTTAGAGAAATTGTCACTAATCGTCCATGTGGTTTGCTCGATTCGCATTTTTATCCCTGTGTTTTTTTTATCATTAGGTGTCCCTGTACTTTTCATTTTCATTGCTAGTCGTCTCTGCCACTAACAACCGTTAGTTTTCATCCGTTAAACCCCTCTTGTGCATTTTCGTCCCGTTTGTAACCATAGAGACTATTTGTGATAAAACATCTTTGAGGGGCTATTTGTAATAAAAGACAAAAACTCATCATCTTCCTCCCTCTCTCACTCCTACCACCAGCCAAACTTCCGGCCACCCTCACAGCCTCCTGCCGCCGCTTTTTTTCACCATAAAAAACTCCGGCCATCATCCCCAACAACAATTAGGGTTTCATCTTTAATCACAACCACATAACCGTCGCTGTTGCTGCTGCTCCGCCACTCTACCGCCGCTGTTGTTGCTGTTTCATTTTCCAGCCACCACTACACGACTCCATAACATCCGAGGAAAGTATGAAACGTAAGTAACGATCTTCTAAACAAACCCATTTCGTCCCTCTCTCTAAAAACCCTATGTGAGTCCCTGAAATACGATGGTTAACCTAGAAGTGTAAAATACAACAAGTCTAATAATCACTAGAATAGACTAGTATTACTTGTAAATAAATGCAAGAATATATAAACAAAGTAATACAAGACTTAAAACAACAAACAAGTAAAGTGGAACATTATGTATTTTTCAATGGTGTATTTTATTTATGATGTTAAATAAAATACAAGGTTGTGCGGAATCAAGATAATACAAATAAGTATGTATCCTAACAACCTATGAATTACAAATGATCTATATTTGTCAAATAACTCTTTTGGATCGAGATACTTAAAGTTGTGAAGTATCCCAGTTTAAGATCGAGAGTATTTAAACAAATTCACTCTAATGCAAAATGTATGCTTAAAAGTATTTTCTCAAAGAAATGACTTTGTATTTATAGGCAACAAAATTCACCAGTGAATTTTGTGCCGTACAAATATGGTTGCATGCATTTAATGATCCGACAAGAACATTAAATGCATTGGTTAATGGTACAAGGATAAAGTCATATCGATATGATTTTATTCTTTTAACCAACCACTTTTACACGCATAAACTTTGGTAAAGAACAAGGGGATTGTTCTTTGGAAAGTGTGTAAAGGCAAAAGTCAATTCCTCGATATCAGTGTTCAGACTTGTAAGGTCTAGAACACTGACAATCCTCCAGTGTACAGATCTGGTAAGACTTCCAGTGGACTCCGCCATTTGTCAGTCTTCTTTATTCTGACTTCAGTCTTTGACTTCAGTGAGAACGTCTTCAGTAGAGTAGATCTGGACTGGGGTGAAGTCCAGTGAGCTAATCTGGAGAATACTCCAGATTTTCCTATACAAGTATTTGCTCACCGGTCTTCCATTATTTCTGGACAAATCTTCAGAGGGACTCCAGATTCCAAGTCTGGAGTAGGTCCAGTAGAACACGTTTCTGGACAGATCTTCAGTAAGTCTCCAGTAGTCGAGTCTGGAGCGAGTCCAGTAAATCTGGACCTAACAAATTCCCCCTATTTGTTTAGAAATAATGCAAGTGTTTTCAAGCTTAAATCTATACAATTTTGTATGCTTGAAAAACACAAGTTTTGATTTTAGTCTAAAAAATCTAAGTTACTGGAAAACACTTTATAAATCATGAGTGTTTTCAGTTTCATCTTTTAAGTTCTAACTTAGAATAAATCTGATCATTTACTTTTATGAATCAAAAATTGCAACTAATATTACATACATCAACTGATAAATAGTTACAATTTTCTTTAAACAATAAATTACAATAAGTAAATGATAAGAGTCAGGCCCTTCTCTTCGATGTTGTCCTGGAGCATCTTCAGAAGCCTTTCTCTTTGGTGATGGAGAAGATGGTACTGATTCTGGTGATTTCATGCCCATTGCAACTTCCATCTGTTGCTTTCTTCTCCATACCTTCTCAACCCTCTTCAGAAATGCTTTAACATCAGTCGACACATTTGTCTTCCCCCTGAACATTAAAGCAATCTCTTTTAGTTCACTTCATCCAAACGCTTGGACTGAAGTACTCTTTCTTTCATCAGTAAAGTTACCTTCCCTGGTCAACTTTACTTCAAACTTGGACATACCTTCATGATTACCAGCAAGCTTGATTTCTGCACCAGTGATCCGTCTAGCATCAACCCTTGAAATTTAACATTTCATTATACTTGTCTTTCAATTTGGCTGTCTGGATCAATGCTTCAGTTTCCTTTGACACTCTCTTTTGCTCAACAGCAGACTGGAGTTGTTGACGATTAATTTTCAGAGAAGTGTCTAGGGGAATGAATCTGCTTACATCAGCATCTTTAATAGCTTTGATCTGTTTGGCAGCCAGTTTTGGTAAGCCAGTCAGTTTCTTTCTGTACTCTAACTCCAGAGCACTAGCATTCTTCCTTATCTTCCTCTGGAGCATCACCAGTTCCTCCTTCCTCTACCTGATGAGTTCTGGTACACTAACGCCATAAATTATAGAATCATAAACCTGTTCTTCTTCGGCGTAAAAGGAGCGTACATGAACATAATTCAATGCATTCAGACATTGATGAACTCTAGGGTCTTTCTTCATCTTTTTGTACACATCAATATTTATGCCTAACCTGCCAGCATTGTAAGAGTCCAGAGTCCCCATAGTTGTCATCTCCCTTTGATGGGCCAGCAGTTCATCTTTTTGATTTCTCTTAAAGATCTCTATCATTATGCATTCTTGTTCTAGCTTCTTGGAGGTTTCATCATCAGCAGTAGGATACTCTGATGATTCTTCAGCAGTTTGTTCTTCTTCACCAGATACCAATTGTGCTTTTCCTTTAACAGACTTCAGTGTAGTTGGTATATCTGGGAAAGACTCAAACTGGGACTCACTGGCTTCAGTACCAGCAGCTTCTTCAGACAGCATAGTGGCTTCAGTGCCAAATGCTCTTTGTGCCAAATGCTTCAGTGTCACTTGTTTTTGGTCACCAGACGACTTTCCCCCCTTGGAATGATCACCAGTTCTGGACTTGAGATCATTCCATAATTGTTCTAGCATATGTCTGTCCAGTGCACCAAAGGTTCTTCCTGCCACTGGAGTTGTATCAGTCACAACTTTCTTAAGTGCCTGCACTTCCTTTTTAACAGTTTCAACTTCTTTAGGCAAGTGCTTTGGCAATTTTTCTTCCATCAACCTCTCCACTTGGGGTAACAGCCCATCTGTAAGAGTTAGAAGAACAGTCTCAAAAATTTCTTCAGATAATTCTTTCAGCATACTGATTCTGAACTTCTTTGTACATTCATCACTAATCGTACTTACAACTACATCCTGATCAAGTGTGGATCTACTCTCCAGAGAACTTATCCTGGTAACCAACTTCTGAACCTCTTCATTCAGACCTTTCACTACAGTCTGAACAGAGTTCACCAGCCTTGTCTCCAATCCCTGGACTGCCACTTTGAAATTTTCAGTATTGTTGTTTGTGGCCAGTACCAGTTCATCAAGCTTCTCATAAACAAGCTTCTCATTCCCAACAAACACATTCATCTCAGATGCAAGGTTATTTGATAATAAAGATTTAAAGTCTGAAATAACCTGCGATGAAGTCTGGAGTGATCTCTCTAGGTCCGCCACCTTACTTAAAAGGCCTTGGACCTCGGCAGAAGATGAAGTGGAGAGACCACTGGGAGGTTCAAGATTGGAAGGCAATCTGGTCATAAGAGGTACTTGTGCCCAGTCCTCTTCAGTTGCAGCTTCAGATGTTACAACTGTTGAGTCCAGCGCACGAGGTTCAGTTACGTTGACTGGAGTTTGAAGTGGTGGAGGTTGAGATTGTGAAGTTTGAGTGGTTGCAGGAGTGAAGTATTGAGTATTTCTTGAAATTGAAGGTGGTGGTGGTGGTGGTGGCATGTTTGATTCTGGTGGAGGTGGTTCATTTGATTCTGGTGGTGGTGGTGGCATTTCAGCAGATATAATTGGTTGGGTGACTGAAGCAATAGCAGATGTGTCAATATTTTCTTCTTCATCACCCAGGAAATTCATGTTTACATCAAAACCTTCAGACATTGGGGAATCTACATCATCCCAATTTGGAGCCATCCCAACTGTCTGATCACCAGTTTGTTCACCAGCCTGTTCATGAACTTGTTCACCAGCCTCTACATTCAAGTCGATTTGAGCCTCTTGCTCACCAGATACATGTTCATCAGTCTGAACATCTTGTTCGACTTGCTCAACAACCTGCTCAATAATCTGGGCCGCATTTTCTATCTGTTCATCAGTCACCTGCCCAACAACCTCTACATTCTCTTCAGGTTCAAAAATCGAAGACCCATCCAAATTCATTACATCACCAGGATGTATTTCAGGATTCACCTGAACTCCAGCTCTTATCAGACGCCTGTTTGTTCTAGGTCGTCTGGAAGGTTCAACAATTTCTGGTCCTTGACCTTCAGGAGCAACTTGTCTAATGGGTTGTACAGCTTCTATTATCTGTACATCTTGGTCACCAGAGGGTCCTTCACCAACTTGACCTCTACCTGGAGCCACTTTAGCTTCTTCTCTTTGAAAGGAGAGCATGGACTGAGGAATATCTACCTCATTCAGTGGACATCTGAGGTTGGTCAGATCCCTCATATACTCACTCACAGAAAAGTGAGTAGTTTCAAAATCATACTGGTCTCCAAGAGCTCTTTTAAATATGAGTGAAAGAAAACGGATATAAGAACAAAGGCTTTTCTACCTTTCACTCTAAGACGCTCTACCAGATCATCAAAAAGAATCTGAGAAAAATCCACTCTAAGTCCAAACCAGAGGCAGTAGGCAATCTGGAGATGGGTTTGATTTATCTGGTCTAACCCTCTAGAACTGCCTCCCAGACATTCAACAATGTGGGTGAAGAAGTATCTCCATGAGTCTGATAGTTTGCTCATGTAGATAGTTCCCTTCCTGGATAGCTGGCCATGCTCATCCATTATATCTGTGTGCCCCATCAGTCTGCACACTTCCCTTGTAATGATACTAGAAGGAAGTTCGATGGGCAACTCATTCTGTTCAAAATAATTCAATTGTAGAACAGACCTGAGTAGACTAGCAGTGAAACCCAAGGATCTGGTACCTTGCTTCAGAGAGTAAGTAATTGATGAAGTTTCATCATCATATTGTGCAGTGTACCAGAATTCACAGAGGTAATCGTGGTACATCCTCCCTGGATTTAATGTCAACGCACCATATAGTGGGCATGAGAGAAAAAATGTGTTTAATCTCCCAATAACAGATTGGGCATCATGAACACTGGAAAGTGAAAGTCTGGCCATCCAGTTGTTCATGTTTATTCTTATAGCTTTTGCCTCTAGAGTGATATGGGGTGCCTTGTCAACATTTTCAGTTGAATCATATTCAGCAGCGAGCAGATTTTTAAATGATTTAGATTGTCTAGGTGCCATTATATGAAGAATAGATGAAGATGAAATTGGGTATTTAGGGTTTAGATGAAGATTTGATGAAGGAATGAATGGAAATGGAGTAAATATGAGAGATGATGATGACTGGAAAATGAATGAAGAAGTAAATAAAGGAATTTGAAAGATTTGGGAGTAAATATGTTCGAAGTAAATGCAAATGAAATTGAAAGTGGGTATTTATAGGAGAGTGAATGTGGAACTCAAACGGTTTAATTTGAAATTATCAAATAAAATTTTGATCGGGTTCTGGGATCCGCATTAATTACATCACATCACACATAAATGTGTGACGGTTTACAGCCCACAAACAGTATCAAGTTGCTCTTTTTGACTTCTCAAGGTAAAAATACCATCATTACGTTGAAAAATTTACATGCCACGTAGGATTATAAGATAAATATCTTTAAAAAGTTTGCTTACGTGGCACGCACAATGACCAAGTATTAAAAAAATATTATGACTTATTTCAGTGCATCTGGAGGTTGACTGGACACTCCAGTATCACTGGTGGATTAGTCCAGTGAAGTATGCACTGATGGTACACTGGAGGGACACTCCAGTAAAGTACCAGTGAAAACCATTTTGAAAGACTGGTAACCTCAAACGTGCACGTCAACTAATACAGACAAATGAGAGGGACACATTTACAAGGAGACAAAAATTACCTCAAACACGCACTTCAATCTGTCCAATTACCAGTGAGAGGGACACATTTACAAAGCACCAGTAATATTTTCTGAAGAATTTGTCCAGTGAGAAAATAAATTAATAAATTCCCCTTGAACTTAAAACATTTTTAAGAACAAAAATATCTTTCAAGTCTTCCCCTGGAATGTTGATCCAGAAATCTATTTATGCAAAGATAGTACACAAAGGCGTTCAATATCTGAGTAGTCCCAGATTTAAGGGTTTAACATTCCCAACTCACCAACAAGATATTCAAAAGTTTTGACATCCAGAGGTTTAGTAAAAATGTCAGCGAGTTGTTTGTCAGTGGGAATAAAATGGAGTTCAATGTTGTTTTTCATAATATGATCACGAATGAAGTGATACCTGAGATCAATGTGCTTCGTTTTGGAGTGCATGACTGGATTGTTAGAGATAACAATGGCACTGGTATTATCACAAAAGATTGGGGTCTTTGAGTACTTAATACCATAATCAAGCAACTGGTTCTTCATACAGAGTATCTGAGCACAACAACTGGCTGCAGACACGTATTCAGCTTCAGCAGTGGACAATGAAACTGAAGTTTGCTTCTTACTGGTCCAGCTGACCAGTTTGCCACCAAGGAAATGACATCCACCAGTAGTGGATTTCCTGTCTATCTTACAACCTGCATGATCGGAATCTGAATAACCCATTTGATCCATGCCTGAGCCTTTGGGATACCAAAGACCTAGACTGGGGACACCTTTAAGGTACTTCAGTATGCGCTTTACAGCAAGCATATGAGATTCCTTTGGATTAGACTGATATCTGGCACATAAACATGTTGAAAACATAATATCTGGTCTACTGGCAGTTAAATACATCAGTGAACCAACCATGCCTCTGTAGACAGTGGTGTTCACTGGTTTACCATCTGGATCGGAGTCCAGTGTCAGTGGTGCAGAAATTGGAGTTGGTTTAGATGGTGAAGAATTTATATCATATTTCTTTAAAAGATCTCTAACATATTTTTCCTGATTAATAAAAATGCCACCTTTGTTTTGTTTAATCTGGAGTCCAAGAAAATATGTTAATTCACTCATCAAACTCATTTCATATTCAGTTGACATTATTTTTGAAAATTTCTTGCATATGTTTTCATCAGTAGACCCAAAAATAATATCATCAACATAAATTTGTACCATTAACAGATTACCTTTTCCATGAAGAATAAATAAGGTATTGTCAATTGCACCTCTTTTGAAACCATTTTTCAACAAATGTTTAGTCAGAGTGTCATACCAGGCACGTGGGGCTTGTCTGAGGCCATACAGCGCTTTGTCCAGACGATATACCCAATGTGGATGTTTTTCATCAACGAAACCTGGTGGTTGTCTGACATAAACTTCTTCTTCAAGCTTTCCATTCAAGAAAACACTCTTTACATCCATCTGGTAGACCTTGAACTGATGATAAGCAGCGAATGCTAAGAATATTCTGATCGCTTCAAGTCTAGCCATTGGAGCAAATGATTCATCAAAGTCAACATCTGACTGGTAGTAGCCTTGTGCTACCAGTCTGGCCTTGTTTCTGATTACGTGGCCATCTTCATCTACCTTGTTTCTGAAGACACATCTTGTTCCAATTGGTTCTTTCTTTCCAACTGGGAAAGGAACCAGATACCAGACCTTGTTCCTTTCAAACTGGTGAAGCTCTTCTTGCATAGCAGTCACCCAGCTTGGATCTTCCATAGCCTCGTCAATCTTCTTAGGTTCCATCAATGATAGAAAACTGACATATAAGCATTGATTACTGGAGGCTCTTCTGGTCTGAACTCCTCTACTGGAGTCACCTATGATCTGATCAATAGGATAAGCTTTTGTCCATCTGGAGTACTGACCAGGATTGTTACTGACAACAATATCAGTGCAAGAATTCAGTTGAGTCTCCTCTGGAGTTGCTTCAGGAGGAGGATCTTGCCAGACTACTTCAGCATCTTCATCTGAGTCATTTAAATCACGATTTGCATCATGAAATTCTTCATTTGAAGGCATTTCTTGAAGTACTGGTTCAGTTTGGAATTCTTCATAAGAAGACATTTCTGGTATATTCTCAACTGACACTGATACTGGGGAAGTAGTACGAACATCTGATCCAATATTAATTTCAGAGGGTAGTTTGAAAATAATAGAGGGATAGAAAGGAGTACTACTGTAGCGTTTCTTTTTCTGAACAGGTTCCAGATCAGGATGACTGGAAACTGTGTCTTCTGAATCTTCTTTATTGTAGTTGATAGGATCAGATTCACCGAAGACAATTGGAGTTACTGGGGGAGTGTCAAGGGCTGGCTTCTTGTTGATTGCAACATTTGATTCATCAAATGTGACATGAATTGACTCATGGACCTTCTCCAGTCTCTTGTTGTAGACTCTGAAGGCCTTGCGAATGGCTGAATAGCCTAAGAAATACCCTTCATCAGCTTTGGCATCAAATTTGCCTAACTGACTGGAGTCGTTCAGGATGTAAACTGGACATCCAAAAACATGAAAATAACCAATATATGGTTTTCTATTTCTTAAGACTTCATAGGCTGTCTTTTTGTGTCGTTTCAGATACACTGACCGGTTCTGGGTGTGGCAAGCAGTAGCAATTGCTTCAGCCCAGAAACTGGTAGATAGACCAGATTCAGCAAGCATACTCCTGGCAGCTTCTATCAGCGTTCGATTCTTCCTTTCCACCACTCCATTCTGTTCTGGAGAGCGGGCTGATGAGAAGTTCTGGGAGATGCCAGTGTCAGTACAGAATGACTCCAGAGTTGCATTCTGGAATTTTGTTCCATTGTCACTTCTTAACTGACACACCTTTCGACTGTACTTGAGCTCAATTTGCTTGATAAGACTGATGATTTCAGCAGCAGCTTCACTTTTAGACCTCAGAAAGATCACCCAACAATATCTGGAGAATTCATCTACGATCACCAGGGTGTATCTTTTACCAGCACGAGTCTGAACGTTCACTGGACCAAAGAGGTCCATATGAAGCATATGAAGAGGTTCAGATATGCTGAAATTCTGTCTGGTCTTGAAACTGGTACGTTTCTGCTTACCCATCTCACATCCTGGACATGGCCTTCCTTTTTGAAGGAAACTGAAGGTATCCCATCTGCAAGTTGTTTTATGGACAACTTATTAATATTCTTGAAATTTAAATGGGATAACCTTTTGTGCCATAACCAGTTTGCGTCTTCATCAACTTGAGTATAGAAACACTGCTCTGAATGAGAGCTTTCCATATCCATCACGTACACATTTCCTTTTCTGGGAGCAATCAACACTACCTTCCAGTTCTTGTTGAATACGATACCCTAAGCAATATTGAATAGAACTTGATAGCCATCATCACACAGTTGGCTTACACTGATCAGGTTATATTTCAAACCATTCACAAATGCAACACGTCTGAACTTGACTTGTCCATTGTTCAGAACACCGTATCCCTCAGTCTTTCCACAACCATCATTTCCAAAAGTAATGGAGGGTCTATCAGAAATGGTGAACTCCTCCAGCAGGGTCTTACATCCGGTCATCGTCCTGCCAGCAGCACTGTCAAGATACCAGATATATTTCTTTCGATCGCCCTGCACACACACCAGATATTATCAGTTAGATTTGGGAACCCATCGACTGATGGGTTCGCTGGACCCTCCCTTATAGGTCCCTGGGGCAATCTGGTTTAGTTCACTTTCTTCAACAGTGGTCTTAGTTGAAAAGACCTCTGGGGTTGATAGTTTTGAAACCTTTTTCTTTTTCTCAACTGGAGAAATAGATTTAACTTTCTTTGCAAAAGGTTTTGTATTTTTTCTAGGGCCAGATGAAGTACCCTCAATAAAGTTTAATCTTGCATTAAAACTTTGAAATTGACGAGTCAGTATTTGAATCTGGCTCTTTAACCTGGACAAAACATTTTCATCAGATGATACCTTAGCCTTTCCAGTTCTAGGCTTAGGTAGGGGATTGGTCTGAGGCAAAGGTTTATTCCGATAAACCTCTTTAACTGGAGCAGTCATCTGGAATGCTCCAGTCTTAACCTCTGGGAATTTAACTGGGAAAATATTGGCCTTGGGAGTTACAGGCTCATCATAAACATTGGTGGGCCTGAACCCCTCTGGTAATCGATCGATTACTGGTATTAATGATGCTACATGAGTATTTCCATCTAAATATGCACGTTTTTTAGCAGGAAATTGATTTACTCCAGCATCATATGGATTTCTGGTTTCTAGCCATGATTTAATCACCAGTTTTTCTTTCTCTAAAATGACTTCAAGATCTTGTTTTTCTTGAATCAATTGTTCAGTTACCAGAACCTGGGCTTGAAATGCCAGTTCAATGTCTTGAAGTTCTTTTAATTTTGATTTTAAAACAGTTATTTCAGAAAAATCTGTTTCTAGACCGTTTACACAATCAGATCTAACATTTTCTACCAATATCAAATCAGAATTAAGAGCTTCAGCTATGTCCAGTTTTAATTCTTGATCAGTTGCAGTATCATAATCACTAACCTTTTTAATAACAATGTCCACCCATCGTCCAGATGTGACATCTTCCTTCACCAGGTGCTCTTCGTCTGCCAGAGCCATGTAACAACAATCTCTTTCTTCTTCTTCATCAGCAGATGATTCATTAGAAGGAAACCACTTCTCTTTAGTTGTTGCAATCATGCACTTATTATTGTTTTCCATTTGTTGTGCCATGAGAGCAATCTGGGCCTTAAGCTTTTTATATTTCAATTTATAGCTATCATCATGCTTATTATTTGAAGAAAATGGACCAGGCTTGGATACAAACTGGCTGGACCTGCAATCTTTCATGAAATGACCCTTTTTGCCACACTTAAAGCATGTCAAATTGGTCTTATCAGTTGAAGAACTGGATGCAAATTGTCCAGATGGCCTATTTGCTCTTGCTTTGAAAATGTTAAATGTTTTAGCAATCATTGCAATAAGGTCATCATCATCAGTTTCATCACAACAGTCTAGAGAGATTTGACTGGACTCTCCAGAATCCATGAGTTCAGACACCATCTTCTTCATAGAAAATACATTCTCAGAAGATATCAGTGCTGTATTTTGTGGTTCAGTATGACTAACCACATTAGGACTACTGGAGGCATGGTTATAAGCATCTTGTTCTGCCACCACTCTCTGAGCTTGATTTTCTTCAGTGTACCTGAAAGCTCCATAAAGAGTTGAGAGAGTGTGTGTGTGCAGATTTTTACCTTGTCGTAAGACCAGGATCATGTGAGACCATTTGGTGGGCAAAATATCACAAAATTCCTCCAGAAGTATATCCTTGTCCTTCTCAACCCCGAGACCTCTCAACTGGTTTATGATACTCATAAATCTGGTGTAAGTACCAGTGAGAGACTCATTAGGCTGACCAAAAAATGACTCATACCTCTTGTTTAAGGAGACCTTTCTGGTGACAATGGTGTCATCTCCTCCTTCATGCTAGTTTAAAAGTTCATCCCACATGGTTTTAGCACTAGGAAAAAGAACTAGTGTGGGAATTAGGGTTTCTGGAACGGCCCCGAGGATCATGTTCTTGAGAAGGGTGTCTAGATTCACCAGTCTCCTCTCCTCTTCAGACCAATGTTCTTCCCTCTTTTCCCTTCCTCTTCTAGATCCAGAAGGATCAAGAAGGGGATTGAGAGGTGATGTAGGGACATAAGGACCTTCATTTAAGATTTTCATCATGTTCCTCTCAATACCAGTGATATGCAATATCATCCTAGCCTTCCACGTACCAAACTCATCACTGTTCCCACTGAATTTAGGAACAGGATTATTTGAATAGTGCACTGCACGTGTGGAGAAGCAGGAGTAGGAGGAGAAGGTGGTGGATTAGTGTTATTAACAATAGGTGGTTCATTATTTTGATCATTAACATTAACATTAGGATCGGGACCAAAATTAAAGCTTCCTTGTGTATTTTCTAGGTTGGCCATCAAAGAAACAGATCTAGGCAATGTTTAGCCTTCTGCTCTGATACCAAATGTGAGTCTCTGAAATACGATGGTTAACCTAGAAGTGTAAAATACAACAAGTCTAATAATCACTAGAATGGACTAGTATTACTTGTAAATAAATGCAAGAATATATAAACAAAGTAATATAAGACTTAAAGCAATAAACAAGTAAAGTGGAACATTATGTATTTTTCAATGGTGTATTTTATTTATGATGTTAAATAAAATACAAGGTTGTGCGGAATCAAGATAACACAAATAAGTATGTATCCTAACAACCTATGAATTACAAATGATCTATATTTGTCAAATAACTCTTTTGGATCGAGATACTTAAAGTTGTGAAGTATCCCAGTTTAAGATCGAGAGTATTTAAACAAATTCACTCTAATGCAAAATGTATGCTTAAAAGTATTTTCTCAAAGAAATGACTTTGTATTTATAGGCAACAAAATTCACCAGTGAATTTTGTGCCGTACAAATATGGTTGCATGCATTTAATGATCCGACAAGAACATTAAATGCATTGGTTAATGGTACAAGGATAAAGTCATATCGATATGATTTTATTCTTTTAACCAACCACCTTTACACGCATAAACTTTGGTAAAGAACAAGTGGATTGTTCTTTGGAAAGTGTGTAAAGGCAAAAGTCAATTCCTCGATATCAGTGTTCAGACTTGTAAGGTCTAGAACACTGACAATCCTCCAGTGTACAGATCTGGTAAGACTTCCAGTGGACTCCGCCATTTGTCAGTCTTCTTTATTCTGACTTCAGTCTTTGACTTCAGTGAGAACGTCTTCAGTAGAGTAGATCTGGACTGGGGTGAAGTCCAGTGAGCTAATCTGGAGAATACTCCAGATTTCCTATACAAGTATTTGCTCACTGGTCTTCCATTATTTCTGGACAAATCTTCAGAGGGACTCCAGATTCCAAGTCTGGAGTAGGTCCAGTAGAACACGTTTCTGGACAGATCTTCAGTAAGTCTCCAGTAGTCGAGTCTGGAGCGAGTCCAGTAAATCTGGACCTAACACCCTAATCTTTTCTTTTTTTCTTCTATTTCTCTCTCTCGCAGCTACGCACCACTGGAGTACCACCACCTCACGACGGTCTAGAAAGAAGAAGAGACGTTCAAGCTTCAACACATGTCGTTATAGATCTGACCATGCTCGATTATTATGTTTTTCTCTTCGGTTTCGGTTCGAAACCGCCATAGACCACCACTTTTCACCACCTTTTATCACCACCGTGAACCATCACTGTTTTGTCAATGTTTTCGGGACTGAAATGGTCGACTTTTGTCAATGTTTTGGTAACCATAGTGGGGTGGTGGTTCTCGGTTTCCGGCGAACTTTTCTGGCGGTGGCAGGTGGTGGTCGGTCGGTCAGATGTGGTGGTCGGAGTTGTGTGGGAGAAGGAATCCAATTTTTTTTTTAATCCAATGTTTTTATTACAAATAGTCCCTGTGGTTACGAACTTGACGATTATACCCTCATGTGCATTGCACATGAGGGATTTAACGGAGCAAAACGGCTGTTAGTGTTAGGGACGGTTGGCAATGAAAATGAAAAATACAGGGACACCTAATGATAAAAAAAGCATAGGGATGAAAATGCGAATCGAGCAAACCACATGGACGATTTGTGACAATTTATCAAAAATTTAAGAACCTTTAGAAAATAATAGTTTTTTGTCAATAGCACCCTTCAACATGTATAATTGTATCTAACCAAATCATAACATGACTTGACATTCATTCACGAGTCAAAAACTGCTCCGAGTCATTACTCTAGCTCTAGGTTTTGGTACGAGTTGTACAACCATGCTTGGTTATAGTAACCATGATCCGAAGTCAACAAATTTCATTTTTCAAGTAAAAGCCAGATTTTTAAAGGAAAATATTTGGACAATCAAAGTATCATTGAAGAAAATAAAATCGAGCACAAAAACACCCCCATGTTACTTATCAGGGATTCTGTAACAATCTTTATCAAGACTCTCACCAAGAGTATGGTTAGATGTCAAGCGCTATGTCCCACCATTCATGATGTCAGATAATTATGATATCTCACATTATTCACTAACAGAGGTGAGTTTTAGATGTCAAACTACTATGTCCATGATGATGCAGCAGTTCACCTTGTTGATCCGTCAGTGATAAATGGCAAAATGATTTTATGAAAATTATTTCAGCTAACTATTTGTTTAGACGTTCAAAAGAGAGATACAATTAGCGTGGTCAAAGAGTAGATTGAAGGAAGTAACACGTTTTTTAATCACACTAAATTTATCATTTATATCGATAAAATTAGCGATAGAATCCTTTACATAAACGTGCTTTTTGGTCACACTAATTTTATCAATTCTTTAACGTTTAACAAAATAGTTCTAGCATAAAAATTCATTATTTTGTTATTTATTCCCGACATATCATCACGGTAAATCGTTGCATCATCATATACAAGTAGTTTGAAATTCAAAATTTACCTTTGTTCATTAACCCTTCCCGGATGTTGGTATCGCTTATCCCTTAAAAATCTTACATGCTCTTGAATCATGACCTCAGAAAAGATCATAGCCTGACCTAACAAACAGTTCAAATGTTGACTCATCAATAAAAATCACGTGCTCTCACAAAGTAGAGCAATTACAAGAGAATTTCCAGCATAGAGAAGATTTACCATAAGATAAGATATCCATTAAATACCCAATTATCTCTTTAACATCATAGTTGGCCGACATAGCTTGACATTTTAACGGCATACTCTCAGTGAGGTTTTGGATAAAGATTGTCATGGAACCCCTGATCATAAGTAAGCTGAGAGTGTTTTCGTGCCTGACTTTATTTTAATCAATAGCATTCTGATTATCCAAATATTTTCCCTTATAAATCACGTTTTGCCTTACCTGTAAAACCCAACCCAAAAACGACATTTTTTTAATAATTTATCTCAGTATCGATCTACATTTCAAACATGACGTCAAGTAAAAGAATGTTAAAGGGTATACACTATAAACAAATATTCCCTTCGTCCCATATTAAGAGTCCTATTTTGACTATTGAGTCTTTTTCTTTAAACTTTGACCGTAAATATTTTTGTTTGTGTTATATAACACTTGATATAACATATATGAAATGATTGAGTTTTAAATGTACTTTTCATTGATATAACTTTCATCAACTAATATATAACACGAACAAAGATACTTACGGTCAAAGTCGGAAGATAAATACTTTACCAGTCAAAATAGAACAATTAAAATGGGACGGAGGAAGTATTAATTACATATGTTATGTAGTTGTTTAGACCTTCCGCAACATGACACCACGATTATGGCCTAATGGAAAGCCAAACTATAACAAACAGAAAGCTGTTTGATCAAACTTTGAGATAAGAAAATCAGCCCAAGAGGCTGATCTGTGTCTACCTTATCAACTACGTACTTAGAAACCTCCGTTTTTAACAAACTTTATATTAATTTAAAGACATCTCTTGGGCTGATTTTCTTATCTGAAAGTTTGATCAACAGCTTTCGGTTTGTTACGGTTTGAGATCTGTTAGGCCATAAATGTGCTATCATGTTGCGGAAGATCTAAGCTAGCTACACATAACGTATGTAATAATTATTTGTTAATAATATATACCCTTTTACATTCTTTTAACGTCATGTTTGAAATGTAGACACTGAATTAAATAAAAAATGTCGTTTTTGGGTTGGGTTTTACATAAACGTTGAACTTTTTGGTCACACTAATTTTATCAATTCTTTAACGTTTAACAAAATAGTTCTAGCATAAAAATTCATTATTTTGTTATTTATTCCCGACATATCATCACGGTAAATCGTTGCATCATCATATACAAGTAGTTTGAAATTCAAAATTTACCTTTGTTCATTAACCCTTCCCGGATGTTGGTATCGCTTATCCCTTAAAAATCTTACATGCTCTTGAATCATGACCTCAGAAAAGATCATAGCCTGACCTAACAAACAGTTCAAATGTTGACTCATCAATAAAAATCACGTGCTCTCACAAAGTAGAGCAATTACAAGAGAATTTCCAGCATAGAGAAGATTTACCATAAGATAAGATATCCATTAAATACCCAATTATCTCTTTAACATCATAGTTGGCCGACATAGCTTGACATTTTAACGGCATACTCTCAGTGAGGTTTTGGATAAAGATTGTCATGGAACCCCTGATCATAAGTAAGCTGAGAGTGTTTTCGTGCCTGACTTTATTTTAATCAATAGCATTCTGATTATCCAAATATTTTCCCTTATAAATCACGTTTTGCCTTACCTGTAAAACCCAACCCAAAAACGACATTTTTTTAATAATTTATCTCAGTATCGATCTACATTTCAAACATGACGTCAAGTAAAAGAATGTTAAAGGGTATACACTATAAACAAATATTCCCTTCGTCCCATATTAAGAGTCCTATTTTGACTATTGAGTCTTTTTCTTTAAACTTTGACCGTAAATATTTTTGTTTGTGTTATATAACACTTGATATAACATATATGAAATGATTGAGTTTTAAATGTACTTTTCATTGATATAACTTTCATCAACTAATATATAACACGAACAAAGATACTTACGGTCAAAGTCGGAAGATAAATACTTTACCAGTCAAAATAGAACAATTAAAATGGGACGGAGGAAGTATTAATTACATATGTTATGTAGTTGTTTAGACCTTCCGCAACATGACACCACGATTATGGCCTAATGGAAAGCCAAACTATAACAAACAGAAAGCTGTTTGATCAAACTTTGAGATAAGAAAATCAGCCCAAGAGGCTGATCTGTGTCTACCTTATCAACTACGTACTTAGAAACCTCCGTTTTTAACAAACTTTATATTAATTTAAAGACATCTCTTGGGCTGATTTTCTTATCTGAAAGTTTGATCAACAGCTTTCGGTTTGTTACGGTTTGAGATCTGTTAGGCCATAATTGTGCTATCATGTTGCGGAAGATCTAAGCTAGCTACACATAACGTATGTAATAATTATTTGTTAATAATATATACCCTTTTACATTCTTTTAACGTCATGTTTGAAATGTAGACACTGAATTAAATAAAAAATGTTGTTTTTGGGTTGGGTTTTACATAAACGTTGAACTCCGTTGACTAATTGGATCATGGTTTTCACGACCAAGATCTTGTTCCACTTTCGAGTTGAAGGTGATTAAGTAGCCATATTGAATTAAGATTCTCATCATGTGATCTTGATATAATTAATAAGAAAAATTAATTAACATGAACTTTACTGAACAAATTCTTGTAATAGTAATAGAATAATCGGCTTAGGTTTATGTAGCAGCTTAAATAAATATTGGTATTCATAGTTTAAAGTCGTCAATGATACTTCATATATTATTATACTATATAAAATTATTTCTATACAAAAAATCATTCAATTTCACCGGGTTAGAAACTTGTTACTTAAATGAAAATGCTTATAGGAGTAGATGTAGGTCCTGATTTAAATAGCATTTTCATTTAAGATTTAAGTATTTTCAAATAGATACAAAACACCAAAAAAATATACATAAAAAACTACATCCATCAAAACTATTTATACCTATATTCCACATGTATCAAAAATTAATCGGACATAAGCAAAGCATCATTGTCTAATGATTGTTTTTATGTTGTTGAACAGAGCAGTTTGCTGCTGAAATGGTCTAATGATGCAAAAATTTATAGTGTAGAAATGCTCATTTGTATAATTAATGTTTCTACTTTTTATAGATTGTGATTCTATAACAATATATGAAATGATTGAGTTTTAAATGTACTTTTCATTGATATAACTTTCATCAACTAATATATAACACGAACAAAGATACTTACGGTCAAAGTCGGAAGATAAATACTTTACCAGTCAAAATAGAACAATTAAAATGGGACGGAGGAAGTATTAATTACATATGTTATGTAGTTGTTTAGACCTTCCGCAACATGACACCACGATTATGGCCTAATGGAAAGCCAAACTATAACAAACAGAAAGCTGTTTGATCAAACTTTGAGATAAGAAAATCAGCCCAAGAGGCTGATCTGTGTCTACCTTATCAACTACGTACTTAGAAACCTCCGTTTTTAACAAACTTTATATTAATTTAAAGACATCTCTTGGGCTGATTTTCTTATCTGAAAGTTTGATCAACAGCTTTCGGTTTGTTACGGTTTGAGATCTGTTAGGCCATAATTGTGCTATCATGTTGCGGAAGATCTAAGCTAGCTACACATAACGTATGTAATAATTATTTGTTAATAATATATACCCTTTTACATTCTTTTAACGTCATGTTTGAAATGTAGACACTGAATTAAATAAAAAATGTTGTTTTTGGGTTGGGTTTTACATAAACGTTGAACTCCGTTGACTAATTGGATCATGGTTTTCACGACCAAGATCTTGTTCCACTTTCGAGTTGAAGGTGATTAAGTAGCCATATTGAATTAAGATTCTCATCATGTGATCTTGATATAATTAATAAGAAAAATTAATTAACATGAACTTTACTGAACAAATTCTTGTAATAGTAATAGAATAATCGGCTTAGGTTTATGTAGCAGCTTAAATAAATATTGGTATTCATAGTTTAAAGTCGTCAATGATACTTCATATATTATTATACTATATAAAATTATTTCTATACAAAAAATCATTCAATTTCACCGGGTTAGAAACTTGTTACTTAAATGAAAATGCTTATAGGAGTAGATGTAGGTCCTGATTTAAATAGCATTTTCATTTAAGATTTAAGTATTTTCAAATAGATACAAAACACCAAAAAAATATACATAAAAAACTACATCCATCAAAACTATTTATACCTATATTCCACATGTATCAAAAATTAATCGGACATAAGCAAAGCATCATTGTCTAATGATTGTTTTTATGTTGTTGAACAGAGCAGTTTGCTGCTGAAATGGTCTAATGATGCAAAAATTTATAGTGTAGAAATGCTCATTTGTATAATTAATGTTTCTACTTTTTATAGATTGTGATTCTATAACTAATCCTATAGTTTGCATACATATATAAATCAATATATACACTTGCAACTTGAGTTGTCATTTAGCATCATTACATATTACATATGGTCTTAGAAAAAATGTTATACATATCAAAGCCACATAATGTATCAAAGTAGTTACTTTTCCTAATATGAACTTTCTCGCCCTAACAAGCCTAAAAAAAATAAATGCCCTGAATCTACAATTACAATGACACAGTAACCAAGTTCTGTTAAGAAGTGGAAATCTAGATGATGTTAAAGAAAGCACATCCAAACAAACCAATGAATACAAGCACTGAAATAGTTATAAAGCAGCCAAGTTGGGGCAGGAATCCATCTACGAATATATTGATGCAATTTAAGTGTGGTCCCCACATTAAGACATAGTAATACATATACTTGAAATGGGAGGGGATATCTTCGATCCAGACGAAGATGGGGTTAAAGAAGAGCGGGGCGTACTAAAAAGTGGGTTGGTGGGCGATTCATCGCCAGATTCGAATTTCAATATCTTTCTTTCGTTTTTTTAGGGTTTTGTTAGGGTTATTTCTTTTTTGAAACGATTGCTAGGGTTTTTTTTATGGGAGGATGTTGTGTCGGCTTATGACTTTAAGACTGTCTTATATTTGTAAGGCTGTAAGGATGTTGTTGCATCTTTGTAACCTTTTGACAAATAAAGCAAAAAATAATTAAAAGAGTAAATTACAGACTTGGTCCTTATTGTGGGTCAAAAACTACCGTTTTCGTCCTTATCTTTCATAAGTTACCGTTTTGCTCCAAATAAGTTTGTCCCGTCAACGGTTTTAGTCCAAATTTCAAACTGACGTGAAACTACCCATCACAAGACCTGCACATGATGGGTATTTTAGTCTTTAAATACCAAAGGACTAAAAATGTATTTATCTCTAAATTATACCTACAAACTTTTCATTCTTATCTTTTTCTTTTAATAATTAAATTTTTTATTTTTGTATACATCTATAACAGTATACGTATCTCTATCTCTGTCTAAATCTGTATATCTAATTTTGATAAGAAAAAGATAACCACATCTAATCTAATCTAATAATCTAATATATCTGTACATCTATATCTATTTGTCAAACAATAATAGATCCCATTTCTGTATCTCTTTTACCTCTTTTCAAACATTTATATCCACAACCACCACCATTCCCTCCATTCCCCTTGTCACAATTCCGGCCACTACCTGATGTGTGATTTGTTTATGATTTATCTAAGTTTTAAATTTATAATTAAAGGAGCTACTAAGTCTAGATTATCACACAGCTAGGGCAGTGTACCCTGTCTAGTAATAGTATAGTCTAGGTAAGTCCAGGTTCGTTCGCAGGGACTGACTTAAGGAAATTAAAACAATTAAAATGAAACTACAGTTGGGGGTTCCTAGTTATCTAAAATGCAAAAGAAAATAAAAACAGAAATCTAGTAATACCGCAAGGCTGCAACCGCTTGGTCTAGCGAGAAACCTGTGATCATTACTGCTAAAACAAGAACAATATATTAAAACTGACATTCGTTTGGTTTTGATTGACATGCAGAAAGCGTTATGATTGAGGTTGTTGAACGACTCTTTTCACATTTAGATTCTCGTTAGATTCACTAAATTATTTAGCTTGACTGCCTTTCGACTGGTCAAACCCTTCAATGAGTTCCTGTTAAGGTCGCTCACTGAGCTTTAAAAACTGAGTTTGTAACTATGACTGAAATCTTCTATGTAAGTCTAGATCCTAACTAAATTCTCAAGACACTGATTATCTTAGTCACCTGGATCCGGTTTCCGTTCGCCAGATAAACTAAAACAACCTAATAAAACACATACTCGTTTGAATCAATTATTAGTTTCCCATCAAATGTCCAGTTATAGATCAAATGATTACATTAATTATAGACCGATTAACATTTCACAAACAGATTGAATGACTCTAAGGATGCCGGACCAGATCATCCCAAACAAATCAGTAGAATAAGTTTGCATATGAAAACCAATAACAAATCAGACTCAAATAAATATGGATCTTGATGTGTTGCGTAATTTGGAAAAATGATTTTTAATTATGAAAACACTGTTTTAAATTTATAAAAAGTTGTACAAGTAAATACCTCAACAAAACGCAAACTAACGAGCAGTGGACCCTAGGGATGAGATTTTTAACCGGAAACCCGTGACCCGCGATTGACCCGCCCATACCCGAAGCCCAAACGGGCCGGTTCTCGGTTCCTGGTTTCATTGGTTTCCCGGGTTCGGTTCGGTCCGGGTCAAAACCCGCGGTTTTTCGGTTTGACCCGTTAGACCCGTGAGCACTCACATTATTGATAGATGGGTGATGGGTGTGTGTATATATATATAGATAGATACTGGTGATGTATATAATAACACAATTGATACACAACCCACATATTTGATGTGTGTGTATATATCGATAGATACTCATATGCAAAGACAGACAAAGATGAAGTAATGAAGAAGGAGAGGGTGGAGGTAGTGAAGAACTTTGGTAATGTATAACTGATGTCATTGATATTTATCTATAATATATATATTTATATTTATATTTTAGGATATCTATGAATAAAACAACCCTTTGTGTTGTACAGCTGTTAAAAAAGACACGCTTTCATCCATTTTACCATATATATTTCAACTCACACCTTATATTCTCACACACACAAAAATAAAGAAATAAAAAATATAGATATGACATTGACAATGAGCTACGTGACTTTCCTATTGCAACTTAACATTTCATTTACCAATAAAAGTTACTTTCAAATTCCTTTACAAAGTCTATGATTTTTGTCTCTTTCTGCAAAACACACTCATGACTTACTCTCTCTATATATCTCTCCCTCTAGTCTCCATATTTTCCTTCAAAAAAATTAATACGGAGTACTACACTGCAAGAAAAACGAAGTCATAGCCAGCAAGTTTAAAAGCGATACCCAGTAAGCTAAGCAAATTTCGGTCCAACCTTGAAAACCCAACAGGTTAAGCCCAAAAAGCAGCAGCAGCCCACCATTTTCGGGTCACCCATAAAAACCCGAACCCGACCCGGTTAAAACAGGGCCCGAACCGACCCGCCCGGGGGTCAACGGGCCGGGTCTCGGTTCCATTTTTCATGCATTTTCGGGTCACGGGTTTTGGCGGTTCGGGCCGGGTCGGGCCGGTTTTTAACCCGTGCACATCCCTAGTGGACCCGATCGAAAGTAGATAGTGTTGTGGTAAGTACATGATCGTTCGTAGGGACGCTTGCACTACCTAGTCTAATAATGTGTGTAATTCTAGCGGTTGGGGGTTGTCACGATTTCCTATTTAAACTAATGCAAATAAAAAGTAAATAGAAGCCGCAACCGCTTATTCAGTGAGAGGCTTAATCTGAAAAAGAGTTGAAAAAGCAAATAACAGTAATTAAATTAAAATACTTGTTTGGCATCTCCGATCTCATGGTACGACCAGATTACTTATCCTACCCATTTGCTAGACTGTTGGAAAACTTAATCACGGCTCAGATTCTCGTTAGATTCACATTGCCTAAGTAACTAGTGTTGTCCCTAGACTCACACTACTCTTTAAACAAATTCTCGTTAGATTCATTCTTTAAGTTTTAATCACCTAAGTTTGTGTTACTAATCCATCTTTTAATATACCCGGCTCTTAAGCCATGACCAGATAATAATTCCCTCCGGTGACCACAATGCACGTTTCCATGTTACTGGATCGCGTCTGACATTGTTAAGCATCATGTTCAACTTATTCTAATTATTATGGTTCTGGATCCCTCAATTATAAGTGAATCACCTTTTACACCTAGTTATAGACCGACTAGTGTTTTCCATCTTTATGTATTAATCCTAGTGTATGATTATAGACCGATCATAAGAATTAAATCAATACATGCAGATATAGAACCGATAACAATATGAAGAACTCATTAACCATGGATCTACGACAAACAGTAAACACAATCCAACAGATCTAACACATAAAGTAAAACAAATAAACGTCTACATGATCACATCGATCCAAACAAGTATTCAGCCTACTAGCCTGACATTATTAAAGGAATAACAAAGTCTGAAAAGATGAAAGACATTGTTTACCAACTAAAAGTAAATAAAAGAGATAGATCTAGGTAGAAGATGAAGATCAGAAGGTGTTAGAAGCTCCAAAACCTCCTTGGAATCTGCAAAGTCGACCTAGGTTTTGAATATGGCGGCTAGGGCTGCTGAATCGGCTCTCTCCTAGGGTTTTGAGGGTCTCTTCGTATTTATAAAGGCTGAAAGTCGGTTGCTGAACTGGGCCACCCAGCGGCGCTGGGGCCTGCTGATGTTGGGCCAGCGGTGCTGGCAGCTCCTGCTGCACTTCGATTTGCTTCGTTCGACTCCCGAATTGCCTCCTTGTGTCTTGTAACTTCATAGGCCTTCATGTTGAGTTGATTGATGCCATTTACCCTCACTCGCATCTTCCGTGAACCTGCATTTACATCGAATCCATTAAGTACCAATAGTTCCAGAATATTAACTCATTTAAGCATTGAAATGTGACCTTATGATGGGGGAATTTATCACAAAATGAACACTCATAAGATCTGCGATTTAGCATAGAAACAGTTCAACAATCAACCATAAACAACAATCAAATCATGTTTACATCATCCAAACGAATGTCTAAGAACTTAGCTACTTTGGTGAGTAGCCATTAAAAATCTGATAAAATGAAATAACATAAGGTCTAGAGAAAACTGAAAAGGGATAGAAGAATTAAAACCGGGTGGTTATAAATCACTAGGTTGGATTCCTTGAAGTTTGATGATGTTAGATCTGCTTTGGAGTGCTCAAGGAACCCTAATTTTCGACCTCTTGGCTGCTACTTTCGACCTTTGTGCCTCTGATATATTTTTAGGGTTTATAAACGAGTATTTATAGGCTTAGACCGAAAACCCTATTTCTGCCGACCTTCTCCTAGCGGCGCTGGTACTGTCCCCAGCGGCGCTGGGATGCCTCCTGAATAACTCTAGCGGTGCTGGTCCTCCTGACCAGCGGCGCTGGCAGCTCCGCGGTGTCCACGCTTTCTTGTTTCGGCTCCAAATCTTCACATCTAACTCTTCCAAACTCCTCACTTGATCTTCCTCACTCGATTCCACTCCAACTAAGTGTAATCTCCAACATTGAACCTGTTAACATGTAACATCCGTGAGTTTTGACCCGTTGACTTTTCGTGTAATATGACTAACAATTTAAGTTAATGAATTATTTGGGTCGTTTTGTGAATTAAATGACAATGTGTTATACTCGGGTCGATATTATGTTGTGATTGGTGTTTAGATGTCTAACGATTGTAATTTGGCTTGAGATGAGAAACGGGTCGGCCCGTGGGTAGTCCACGACCCACCAGCCACGCAAGACCCAATCCTTTCCTTATCTATTCTTTCCCTCTTTCATTTCTATATATCTTTCTCTCATTTCTCTTAAGTAAAAAAGGCAAAAAGAACCCATTTCATTTCTACTTCTATCTATCATCGATTGGTGTTTTGGAACTAGTATAACACTAGAATCATAGTCTTCTAAACCACATTATCGTCATATCGAATAATCAAAGGTGGAAGTTCTTGCATTTTACCCATTTTGACCTAATTTCGGGTTTGAGCTCAAGGAGAAGTTTTGGTAAGTCTAATTCATCCCATTTACTTCTATTTATGTTAGTTTACTCATTTCTAGTCATCTCGTACTTTTACAAGTCTTAAATCGGGTCGAAATGGAATTAGGGTTAAATTAGGGTTTCGGTTTTGGTTGAATGATTTGGAAGTGTTCTTGATGTTTTGGAATGGAAATTTGTAATGGGTTATGTGTATTTATGTTTAATGGCACTTAGTTAAACTTCAAAATGAGTTTCAAGCTCTTACAAATCGTTTTGGTATGCTTTGGGTCGAATTTTGGGGGTTTTGGTTCGTTTTCTGCACTTAGGGCTGCTGGTGCTGGTGCTGGGAATTGTCCCACTGCGGCGCAGTGGCTTGGCTTTGCCCCACTGCGGCGCAGTGGATTCATTCTGGACATTCGCGCGCGTCAGTTTTCAAACGTTAATAACTTTTGATCCATAAGTCCAAATAAGTCGTATGACCTATCGTTGGAATCGTAAGAGAGTCTAGTTTCACGTAGTAACCTTCATATTATATGAATCTTCGTGCATTTCTAAAAATGTCTAGTCAAAGTGTTATGTTTCACACTCGGTAATGTTAAGAAAGTAATTGTGGGTTCGTGACTCAACTTAAACCTAAGGAACCAACTTGTTGTTAGGACCAGTTCACCTGGAACTGGCCAGTCACCAGTTCACACTGACCAGTTCACCAGTTGCACCTGGTGACCAGTAAACTGGTGACCAAGAAGATTTGTCGAGAAATATATTGAAGTCCAGTTGCACCGTACAGTTAACACAACTGAAGACTTCCTCCAGTTGAGAACTGACCAAGTTGAAGAAACATTCCAGTTGAAGTCGAAGACAATAAATGGAAGAAAGAGAATGACAATGGCAGCGAAGCCCAGTTGACATTCTAGTCAGTTACAAACTGGAGACCATCAGTGGAAAGCCCTTACAAAGCTTTACACTGATTACGAGGAATTGACTTGGATACTTTATGTACCTTTACCCGGATAATAATCCTTATCTTATTATTTAAGTATTAAAAGGTACATAAAGGTGGTTGTGTAAAGTCACTTTAACATGCGACTTTACAACACTTTTTAAGGAATTAAATGCTATTCCTTAAATGCTTCCAACCACATTTGTACGGCTAAAGTTAACATCCCAATGTTAACTTTGCCTATAAATACAAGTCATTGCACAACCAAGAATTCAAGTATTCGAACTCACAAAATAAATACTTCACACTTTGCAAACCTGCAATATTCTTGGTGAACTTGTGCAATATTCTCTCAATCGCTAAAAGGAACATTTCACTACTTTAAGTGTTTCGATTGTTGAAGAGAAATTCCGAGTATAGATCAATTGTATTTCATAGGTTGTTAGGATATTTACATTCGTGTATTATCTTGGTTCCGCATCAACCTTGTAATTTGTTTAATATCAATAAATAAATTACACTTTGAAAACTACATATTGTCTCATCAAGATTGTTTACAAGTTATTGTATTATTGCATTGTTCTTTACTTATTGTCTTTTATAAGTAATCTATCTAGAACTTGGTATATACCACTGCAACTGGTCGTCTCCAGTTCAGTAAGTATATTGCAAAGTAACTCCACCATCG
>CM067172.1:23133828-23162409 GCA_034093135.1 Erigeron breviscapus | reverse complement strand
CTCGACTAAGCTTCTTTGCCGATTAAGGTGAGTTTCGTATCTCCCTACTCGCTTGAGATTCGGGCTGAAATGTGACAACTCGTAATTAATTAACATCGGGTTAGTCCTAATCTCATTTAGACAGTCATTTGACGTGGAACTTATTAGACTTTTGGACTTTTGACTTAGTCAAAGTAGACGTATCTTGTTGACGTAGACTATTAGCTATCTAGACGAATGCCGAGTCTTTAAAATAACTTTAAATTAATATTTAAAGGTTATGTCTTGTACGAAATAATTAGACCGTCTAGACTTAATATTATAAAGTTCACTTGGACGAAACTTTATTGGCTTGTCTTGACTAAAATGAGACAAGGGAAAATACCTTTACTTTACATTTTAACCTTTTGGTCAAACGGTATTTAATCGTAAGCCATTTTACCGAATTAAGGGTATTAAAAATATCTATTTTTAGGCCACATGGGCCGGTTCCACAGTGTGTGGAGGGAAAAGAAACAACAAACAGCCCCTTCCCCCCTTTCTCTTTGTTCTGTCGACCCACACCCACAAGAAACACATACATCACTCAAAATCTCAAATCTCTCAATCTCTTCTATCTTCTTATTCTAAATTGGTCTTGCAAGGGAAGAAATCATTTGGAGATTTTAAGGGTTTATTATCTTTATCAAACATCATCATCACCATCTTCATCTTAGTCAATTTCTTCAAGAACACCATTTTTGGTAAGTTAACTTTTTATTCAATCTTTTGATTCGATTTAAATTCAATTAAGGGTTTGTTTCAGTTGTGTTAATGGAATTAGAAGCCTTTGAATTTGATAAGAAATTAGGGTTTTATTGATAAATGGACATTTGACTTAGAAATTAGGTTTTTGAAATCAAAATGGATGAAATGGTGAAATGGTTGGCAAAATGGATTGTTTTCAGACTCTTTAGACTTGTTTGCACTTGTTAAAATGAAAGGAATCGAGTTGAAAACGATTTGGTTACGGCAAAGGGTCAAAAATGCACTTAAAAACTGATCAGACAGAGCACAGACGCTCTCACGGACGATCCGTGGCTGAGTCCGTGCTATTTTTCTCAAGAACAAATATGACTGCAGAGCATGGACGCTCATACGGACGATCCGTGAAGCGTCCATGAAGCTCCTGTTCGTTTCTTAACTTTTTCAAAAGGTTATCGGTCGACTTCTATTGAACCAAAACTTGTTTACTAGTCTTATATCATTATAAGAAGAGTGTCGAACTTGTTAAAACATACATTTAAACACTCTGATTTTCCATCCGAATTTAGTGACAAAGGATGACGACTTATGGGCTTGGACTTTGTTTAAATGGATTAGTACTTGAGACATTTTGTAATGACAATGTCAACGACGTTGGTAACTTGAGTCAAATATATATTGAACGTTAAATCACATTCTTGGTCGTAGCATTCTAGGGTTGATAGCTAAGTAGTTGTACGTAGGATACTTGTCGTCGTGAGATTGATCCTCACCATTCGTGCTCATATCCTAGGTTTTGGATAGACGTTGGAGACTAGACTGCTCATATTCTCGGACTACTCATACTTTTAGCTCTGTGATCGCTAAGGTGAGTTTATGGCGCCCTTTTTCTTTTACTTTGGGCCTGAAAAGCATGTACTGTATACACGACTACTTTATAAATGATTTGTCTTTGTCTATGACATGAGATTTGGTAAATGAAATCATTTGTCTTATGTCTTGCCATGTTGACGGCTGTCTGAAAATGTGTATACATGTCTTATGAAAATTGGTCTATATGTCTTGACTTGCCATGTGATCGGTAGACTAAACTGTTCTGTGTTTGACGAACTAAAATGATCCCCCTTATGTAGTTTTACCATTATGATATTTTAATGGTAGTCTTGTCAGCTTTCGTATCTGACTGTCTTGGTTCTGGTCCGTACCCCGCTGTAAACGGGAAATCCTGTACGAGGCATATTGGTCTTATTGTCGGACTTCGGTCTGTACAGTCATTATATCTTTGTCGGACTTTGGTCTGTACAGTCATTATATCTTTGTCGGACTTCGGTCTGTACAGTCATTATATCTTTGTCGGACTTCGGTCTGTACAGTCATTATATCTTTGTCGGACTTCGGTCTGTACAGTCATTATATCTTTGTCGGACTTCGGTCTGTACAGTCATTATATCTTTGTCGGACTTCGGTCTGTACAGTCATTATATCTTTGTCGGACTTCGGTCTGTACAGTCATTATATCTTTGTCGGACTTCGGTCTGTACAGTCATTATATCTTTGTCGGACTTCGGTCTGTACAGTCATTATATCTTTGTCGGACTTCGGTCTGTACAGTCATTATATCTTTGTCGGACTTCGGTCTGTACAGTCATTATATCTTTGTCGGACTTCGGTCTGTACAGTCATTATATCTTTGTCGGACTTCGGTCTGTACAGTCATTATATCTTTGTCGGACTTTGGTCTGTACAGTCATTATATCTTTGTCGGACTTCGGTCTGTACAGTCATTATATCTTTGTCGGACTTCGGTCTGTACAGTCATTATATCTTTGTCGGACTTCGGTCTGTACAGTCATTATATCTTTGTCGGACTTCGGTCTGTACAGTCATTATATCTTTGTCGGACTTCGGTCTGTACAGTCATTATATCTTTGTCGGACTTCGGTCTGTACAGTCATTATATCTTTGTCGGACTTCGGTCTGTACAGTCATTATATCTTTGTCGGACTTCGGTCTGTACAGTCATTATATCTTTGTCGGACTTCGGTCTGTACAGTCATTATATCTTTGTCGGACTTCGGTCTGTACAGTCATTATATCTTTGTCGGACTTCGGTCTGTACAGTCATTATATCTTTGTCGGACTTCGGTCTGTACAGTCATTATATCTTTGTCGGACTTCGGTCTGTACAGTCATTATATCTTTGTCGGACTTCGGTCTGTACAGTCATTATATCTTTGTCGGACTTCGGTCTGTACAGTCATTATATCTTTGTCGGACTTCGGTCTGTACAGTCATTATATCTTTGTCGGACTTCGGTCTGTACAGTCATTATATCTTTGTCGGACTTCGGTCTGTACAGTCATTATATCTTTGTCGGACTTCGGTCTGTACAGTCATTATATCTTTGTCGGACTTCGGTCTGTACAGTCATTATATCTTTGTCGGACTTCGGTCTGTACAGTCATTATATCTTTGTCGGACTTCGGTCTGTACAGTCATTATATCTTTGTCGGACTTCGGTCTGTACAGTCATTATATCTTTGTCGGACTTCGGTCTGTACAGTCATTATATCTTTGTCGGACTTCGGTCTGTACAGTCATTATATCTTTGTCGGACTTCGGTCTGTACAGTCATTATATCTTTGTCGGACTTCGGTCTGTACAGTCATTATATCTTTGTCGGACTTCGGTCTGTACAGTCATTATATCTTTGTCGGACTTCGGTCTGTACAGTCATTATATCTTTGTCGGACTTCGGTCTGTACAGTCATTATATCTTTGTCGGACTTTGGTCTGTACAGTCATTATATCTTTGTCGGACTTCGGTCTGTACAGTCATTATATCTTTGTCGGACTTCGGTCTGTACAGTCATTATATCTTTGTCGGACTTCGGTCTGTACAGTCATTATATCTTTGTCGGACTTCGGTCTGTACAGTCATTATATCTTTGTCGGACTTCGGTCTGTACAGTCATTATATCTTTGTCGGACTTCGGTCTGTACAGTCATTATATCTTTGTCGGACTTCGGTCTGTACAGTCATTATATCTTTGTCGGACTTCGGTCTGTACAGTCATTATATCTTTGTCGGACTTCGGTCTGTACAGTCATTATATCTTTGTCGGACTTCGGTCTGTACAGTCATTATATCTTTGTCGGACTTCGGTCTGTACAGTCATTATATCTTTGTCGGACTTCGGTCTGTACAGTCATTATATCTTTGTCGGACTTCGGTCTGTACAGTCATTATATCTTTGTCGGACTTCGGTCTGTACAGTCATTATATCTTTGTCGGACTTCGGTCTGTACAGTCATTATATCTTTGTCGGACTTCGGTCTGTACAGTCATTATATCTTTGTCGGACTTCGGTCTGTACAGTCATTATATCTTTGTCGGACTTCGGTCTGTACAGTCATTATATCTTTGTCGGACTTCGGTCTGTACAGTCATTATATCTTTGTCGGACTTCGGTCTGTACAGTCATTATATCTTTGTCGGACTTCGGTCTGTACAGTCATTATATCTTTGTCGGACTTCGGTCTGTACAGTCATTATATCTTTGTCGGACTTCGGTCTGTACAGTCATTATATCTTTGTCGGACTTCGGTCTGTACAGTCATTATATCTTTGTCGGACTTTGGTCTGTACAGTCATTATATCTTTGTCGGACTTCGGTCTGTACAGTCATTATATCTTTGTCGGACTTCGGTCTGTACAGTCATTATATCTTTGTCGGACTTCGGTCTGTACAGTCATTATATCTTTGTCGGACTTCGGTCTGTACAGTCATTATATCTTTGTCGGACTTCGGTCTGTACAGTCATTATATCTTTGTCGGACTTCGGTCTGTACAGTCATTATATCTTTGTCGGACTTCGGTCTGTACAGTCATTATATCTTTGTCGGACTTTGGTCTGTACAGTCATTATATCTTTGTCGGACTTCGGTCTGTACAGTCATTATATCTTTGTCGGACTTCGGTCTGTACAGTCATTATATCTTTGTCGGACTTCGGTCTGTACAGTCATTATATCTTTGTCGGACTTCGGTCTGTACAGTCATTATATCTTTGTCGGACTTCGGTCTGTACAGTCATTATATCTTTGTCGGACTTCGGTCTGTACAGTCATTATATCTTTGTCGGACTTCGGTCTGTACAGTCATTATATCTTTGTCGGACTTCGGTCTGTACAGTCATTATATCTTTGTCGGACTTCGGTCTGTACAGTCATTATATCTTTGTCGGACTTCGGTCTGTACAGTCATTATATCTTTGTCGGACTTTCGGTCTGTACAGTCATTATATCTTTGTCGGACTTCGGTCTGTACAGTCATTATATCTTTGTCGGACTTCGGTCTGTACAGTCATTATATCTTTGTCGGACTTCGGTCTGTACAGTCATTATATCTTTGTCGGACTTCGGTCTGTACAGTCATTATATCTTTGTCGGACTTCGGTCTGTACAGTCATTATATCTTTGTCGGACTTTGGTCTGTACAGTCATTATATCTTTGTCGGACTTCGGTCTGTACAGTCATTATATCTTTGTCGGACTTCGGTCTGTACAGTCATTATATCTTTGTCGGACTTCGGTCTGTACAGTCATTATATCTTTGTCGGACTTCGGTCTGTACAGTCATTATATCTTTGTCGGACTTCGGTCTGTACAGTCATTATATCTTTGTCGGACTTCGGTCTGTACACTAAACAAAGATCTCTTCAAAACTCATGTGTTGCGTACTGTCTTGTTCATTGGACTCGAACTGTCTCATCCCTTATACTTATATAGATACTTTGACTATCCTTTTAGACTTGTCATGTCGGACGGAGTTAGCTCTAATGCTGTTGTACCTTGTACACCTTCAGTTCCTGTAATAGCTGATTCCTACCCATGTGCTCCTAACTCTTATGAAGAGGAACCATTTGAGGCTTTGGGAAATAAATCACGCCCAATCAATCTTGTATCGTCATCCAGTGAATCTGGAAATGAACATGTGTGTATCCATGTTCAATCATTTTTACCACCGGTAACTCCATATCAAAGGAGGATTACTGAGGGAGCTTGTATTCCTTACGCTCCTAGAGATCCTTATGTTGCAAGTCCATCTGCACCGGTTCAGGATAACCGAGTGTTTGGCCCTTCGTTTCTTCTAGGCGATCCGTATGCTGCGGGTTCCTACAGAGTGCCTGTCTACAATCCCGATGCTGCTAATGGAATGCCAGTTGCTGATACAGCTAATAGGTCGGAATATACTCTCCGACAAATGTCAAGGATGAACAATTCTCTCATCCGACCTAGGGAGACTATAGAGAATCAAGCTCAAGCGTTGACTGAAGCTTATCATCATGCGTCTGAGGCGATGTCTGTTGCTAGAGAAGGGAAGGAAACTATTGGGAGGTTGATCTGGATGATGTCCATCGTGGTGGTTTTGGAGGTGGCTTTGCTAGTCGTTGTTATTTGCAAGATGTAATCTTGTAATAATCTTTCTGTATTGTAAGCCTAGAACTTATAACAACTTGTACTTCTGTGCTTTGAGTTGTAGTCTATCTTTTGTGGATGTATTTCCCACGTGTCTTTAAATCGTATTGCTCCGACTATGTAGTCTATCGTTGTGGATGAAGTTTCCCACATGTTTTTGGATTGTACATACCAGACTATGTAAAATTTTGAACATCAATGAAATACGATTGTCTTTTGGCTTACATACTTGTTCAGACTATGTCAACTGCTTATTCTTAGCTCTAGAAATATGATTTTCCATATTTTCTTGTCTTGTCTAGTACATGAATTCATACAAGTCAACAATTTGTGACTTGCATTGTACTGTCATCTATCTTGCAAAGCTACTTTCTGTTTAACCTATCAAGGAAATCTCTAAATGACATTTTTGTTCATATCATAGACTTATGGCTCCTAAGACGAAAAGCAAAGTTCAGAAAAAGGCTCCAGTCAAGAAAACTGCACCAAAGAGAGTTACTCGATCAACTCCTTTGAATACTGAAGCTGAACAGGAAGAACCTGTGATTCAGGAAAGACCTGAAACTGCTACTGTCCATGTGAACACTGGTCCTGGACCTACCCCAAATACTGGCGGGGATAATAATATGGCAGCATTTGTGACACAACAGTTGTTGGCTGCTATGCCTACTTTGGTCGCCCAGATCACGGCAAGCTTGAATGCCAATAATAACCATCAGGCTGACAATAGCAACAATGTCGAGCCTACTGCTGAACAAGTTATCCCACGAGGTCATACTCACGGGAGTGATTTTAAGACCTTCACTTATTGCAAGCCAAAGGAATTTCATGGCACCGAAGGTCCTGTCGGTCTAATAAATTGGCTGGAAAGCATTGAGGCAGTGCTCCATATCAGCCGTTGTGCTGAAGAGCACAAAGTGGAGTATGCAGCCTCTCAGTTTCAAAAGCACGCTTTGTCATGGTGGAACGAACAGATAAGGACTCGTGGCCGAGAACCGGCATATAGCATACCTTGGTTGAACTTTAAAAGGATGCTCATGGAAAAGTACTGTCCTCGTGAGGAAGTACAGAAAATGGAAGGCGAATTCTGGAATCATGGTATGATTGGACTAGACAATGAGAAATACACAACTCGTTTTCATGAGCTGACAAGACTTGTCCCTCGTATGGTGGATACGGAGGAGAAGTTAGTTGAAAGATACTGTTATGGATTGTCACCTGACATCCGAAGGTTGGTAGCTGCTTTTAATCCCTTAACTCTTCAAGCGGCAGTTAGTGCAACCAATCGGATGGTGATAGACTTGAAAAGAACCACTGGTTCTTCTGTTGGAACAGAGGTGATCAAGAGGAGAAATGAGCATGCCTCTAGTAGTGGGTTTGGCGATGGTGGAAATGACAAGAGGTTTAAGACTGTTAGAAACTTTGCAGTAGTCACTCAGGACGTCACGAGGTACACTGGTCCAGACCCGAGATGTAATGGGTGTAGCCTCCATCACAGGGGAAATTGTCCTACTTGTAACCGTTGTAAAAGGACAGGACATCTGGCAAAGTTTTGTAAGAACAAGACACCGGCTTCATGTTACGAATGTGGGAGCGAAACCCATATGCGACCCGCTTGTCCACGACTCAATCTAAACCTGAACAACAATGCTATAGTTCCCGTGGGGAACAATGCGGGGGACAATCAAGCTAGCAATCAAAGAGGACAAGGCAGAGGTCGAGTTTTTGCTTTGGATGCTGCTGATGCATGACATGATCCCAACGATGTGATAGGTACATTCATACTCAATAATCATTATGTCTTTGTGTTATTCAACTCTGGTGCTGATAAAAGCTTTATATCCTTAGAATTTAAGTCTCGATTTAATATAGTAGCTATCCCCATGAAAGAAACTTATATCGTCGAGTATGGAAACGGTCAAAAGTATGTTGCTAGAGATCATTTAGTAGATTGCAATTTGACATTGTCTGGTAAAACCTTTAAGATAGATCTGATTCCCATAGAACTAGGAAGTTTTGATGTGTTAGTTGGTATAGACTGGTTGTCTAGAGTTCGCGCTGATATTGGTTGTTACGAGAAAGTTGTGTCGGGGAAACGTTGATAGTGCAAGGAGACAAGTCAGGGAAGGAATTGATTTTGGTGTCGGCGATAAAAGTGAATAGATACTTACAAAAATAATACCCTGCTTTCTTGGCACTAGTGGTCGAAAGGAAACCAGAGGGTAAAGGCATTCAAGATATTCCAATAGTTAAAGATTTTCAGGCGGTATTTCCCGAAGATTTGACGGGACTTCCACCTCACAGACCAGTCGAGTTTGGAATAGACTTAGTCCCTGGAGCTGCACCCGTGGCCAAGGCACCCTATCGCCTTGCGCCGTCAAAAATGCAAGAATTGTCCGAACAACTTCAAGAGTTGTTAGCAAAAGGACTAATTCGTCCAAGTTCATCACCCTAGGGAGCTCCTATCCTATTTATCAAGAAGAAAGACGGCTCTCTGCGCACGTGTATTGACTATAGAATTGAACAAGTTGACCGTCAAGAACATCCTTTACCTCGTATTAACGACTTGTTCGACCAACTGGAAGGTGCATCACACTTTTCCAAGCTCGATCTCAGATCTGGGTATCATCAACTCAGAGTTCGAGAGACAGACATTCCTAAAACAGCTTTAGGACTCGTTATGGACATTATGAGTTTTCGGTTATGTCGTTCGGGTTAACCAATGCACCTGCTGTGTTTATGGACTTAATGAATCGAGTATGTAGACCGTACCTTGACAAGTTTATCATTGTATTCATTGATGACGTATTGATCTACTCGAGAACTAAAGACGAACATGAAGGTTATCTGAGGACCATTCTGAAACTGCTCAACGATCAAGAACTATCCATCTAAGGTCGAGGCGATAAAGACTGACGGACAAAGTGAACGTACCATTCAGAAGTTGGAAGACATGCTTCGGGCATGTGTCATTGACTTCAAGGGTAGTTGGGATACCTTTTTGCCGTTAGCTGAATTTTCGTATAACAACAGCTATCACACTAGCATCAAATGTGCTCCTTATGAGGCTTTGTATGGGCATAAATGTAGATCGCCTGTCTGTTGACTTGATGCTGGAGAACGTCGTTTGTACAAATATGGACTAGTTCAGAAGACTACTGATCAAATTGTTGAAATTAGGGCACGGCTGAAGGCGGCTCAAGATCGCCAAAAGAGCTATGCCGACCGTAGAAGGAAACCACTTGAGTTTCAAGTGGGAGACAAGGTCATGTTAAAAGTGTCGCCTTGGAAGGGCACTGCACGTTTTGGCGTGCGAGGAAAACTTAGTCCTCGTTATATCGGACCATTCGAAATTGTTCAAAGAATTGGTTCCGTGGCTTACAAGCTCGATTTACCTAAGGAGCTAGAACACGTTCATCACACATTTCACATTTCGAATCTTAAGAAATGTCTGACTGATGAGACTTTAGTCGTACCTGTCGAAGAGCTGCAAGTGACTGACTCTCTTCAATTCGTTGAAGAACCTGTCGAAGGGATGCTGTGACAACTCGTAATTAATTAACATCGGGTTAGTCCTAATCTCATTTAGACAGTCATTTGACGTGGAACTTATTAGACTTTTGGACTTTTGACTTAGTCAAAGTAGACGTATCTTGTTGACGTAGACTATTAGCTATCTAGACGAATGCCGAGTCTTTAAAATAACTTTAAATTAATATTTAAAGGTTATGTCTTGTACGAAATAATTAGACCGTCTAGACTTAATATTATAAAGTTCACTTGGACGAAACTTTATTGGCTTGTCTTGACTAAAATGAGACAAGGAAAATACCTTTACTTTACATTTTAACCTTTTGGTCAAACGGTATTTAATCGTAAGCCTTTTACCGAATTAAGGGTATTAAAAATATCTATTTTTAGGCCACATGGGCCGGTTTCACAGTGTGTGGAGGGAAAAGAAACAACAAACAGCCCCTTCCCCCCTTTTCTCTTTGTTCTGTCGACCCACACCCACAAGAAACACATACATCACTCAAAATCTCAAATCTCTCAATCTCTTCTATCTTCTTATTCTAAATTGGTCTTGCAAGGGAAGAAATCATTTGGAGATTTTAAGGGTTTATTATCTTTATCAAACATCATCATCACCATCTTCATCTTAGTCAATTTCTTCAAGAACACCATTTTTGGTAAGTTAACTTTTTATTCAATCTTTTGATTCGATTTAAATTCAATTAAGGGTTTGTTTCAGTTGTGTTAATGGAATTAGAAGCCTTTGAATTTGATAAGAAATTAGGGTTTTATTGATAAATGGACATTTGACTTAGAAATTAGGTTTTGAAATCAAAATGGATGAAATGGTGAAATGGTTGGCAAAATGGATTGTTTTCAGACTCTTTAGACTTGTTTGCACTTGTTAAAATGAAAGGAATCGAGTTGAAAACGATTTGGTTACGGCAAAGGGTCAAAAATGCACTTAAAAACTGATCAGACAGAGCACGGATGCTCTCACAGACGATCCGTGGCTGAGTCCATGCTATTTTTCTCAAGAGCACCATTTTTGGTAAGTTAACTTTTTATTCAATCTTTTGATTTGATTTAAATTCAATTAAGGGTTTGTTTCAGTTGTGTTAATGGAATTAGAAGCCTTTGAATTTGATAAGAAATTAGGGTTTTATTGATAAATGGACATTTGACTTAGAAATTAGGTTTTGAAATCAAAATGGATGAAATGGTGAAATGGTTGGCAAAATGGATTGTTTTCAGACTCTTTAGACTTGTTTGCACTTGTTAAAATGAAAGGAATCGAGTTGAAAACGATTTGGTTACGGCAAAGGGTCAAAAATGCACTTAAAAACTGATCAGACAGAGCACGGACGCTCTCACGGACGATCCGTGGCTGAGTCCGTGCTATTTTTCTCAAGAACAAATATGACTGCAGAGCACGGACGCTCATACGGACGATCCGTGGCTGAGTCCGTGCTATTTTTCTCAAGAACAAATAAGACTGCAGAGCACGGACGCTCATACGGACGATCCGTGGCTGAGTCCGTGCTATTTTTCTCAAGAACAAATATGACTGCAGAGCACGGACGCTCATACGGACGATCCGTGAAGCGTCCGTGAAGCTCCTGTTCGTTTCTTAACTTTTTCAAAAGGTTATCGGTCGACTTCTATTGAACCAAAACTTGTTTACTAGTCTTATATCATTATAAGAAGAGTGTTGAACTTGTTAAAATGAAAGGAATCGAGTTGAAAACGATTTGGTTACGGCAAAGGGTCAAAAATGCACTTAAAAACTGATCAGACAGAGCACGGATGCTCTCACAGACGATCCGTGGCTGAGTCCATGCTATTTTTCTCAAGAACAAATATGACTGCAGAGCACGGACGCTCATACGGACGATCCGTGAAGCGTCCGTGAAGCTCCTGTTCGTTTCTTAACTTTTTCAAAAGGTTATCGGTCGACTTCTATTGAACCAAAACTTGTTTACTAGTCTTATATCATTATAAGAAGAGTGTTGCACTTGTTAAAATGAAAGGAATCGAGTTGAAAACGATTTGGTTACGGCAAAGGGTCAAAAATGCACTTAAAAACTGATCAGACAGAGCACGGATGCTCTCACAGACGATCCGTGGCTGAGTCCATGCTATTTTTCTCAAGAACAAATATGACTGCAGAGCACGGACGCTCATACGGACGATCCGTGAAGCGTCCGTGAAGCTCCTGTTCGTTTCTTAACTTTTTCAAAAGGTTATCGGTCGACTTCTATTGAACCAAAACTTGTTTACTAGTCTTATATCATTATAAGAAGAGTGTTGAACTTGTTAAAATGAAAGGAATCGAGTTGAAAACGATTTGGTTACGGCAAAGGGTCAAAAATGCACTTAAAAACTGATCAGACAGAGCACGGATGCTCTCACAGACGATCCGTGGCTGAGTCCATGCTATTTTTCTCAAGAACAAATATGACTGCAGAGCACGGACGCTCATACGGACGATCCGTGAAGCGTCCGTGAAGCTCCTGTTCGTTTCTTAACTTTTTCAAAAGGTTATCGGTCGACTTCTATTGAACCAAAACTTGTTTACTAGTCTTATATCATTATAAGAAGAGTGTTGAACTTGTTAAAATGAAAGGAATCGAGTTGAAAACGATTTGGTTACGGCAAAGGGTCAAAAATGCACTTAAAAACTGATCAGACAGAGCACGGACGCTCTCACGGACGATCCGTGGCTGAGTCCGTGCTATTTTTCTCAAGAACACCATTTTTGGTAAGTTAACTTTTTATTCAATCTTTTGATTTGATTTAAATTCAATTAAGGGTTTGTTTCAGTTGTGTTAATGGAATTAGAAGCCTTTTTCCTTTTACTTTGTGCCTGAAAAGCATGTACTGTATACACGACTACTTTATAAATGATTTGTCTTTGTCTATGCCATGAGATTTGGTAAATGAAATCATTTGTCTTATGTCTTGCCATGTTGACGGCTGTCTGAAAATGTGTATACATGTCTTATGAAAATTGGTCTATATGTCTTGACTTGCCATGTGATCGGTAGACTAAACTGTTCTGTGTTTGACGAACTAAAATGATCCCCCTTATGTAGTTTTACCATTATGATATTTTAATGGTAGTCTTGTCAGCTTTCGTATCTGACTGTCTTGGTTCTGGTCCGTACCCCGCTGTAAACGGGAAATCCTGTACGAGGCATATTGGTCTTATTGTCGGACTTCGGTCTGTACAGTCATTATATCTTTGTCGGACTTCGGTCTGTACAGTCATTATATCTTTGTCGGACTTCGGTCTGTACAGTCATTATATCTTTGTCGGACTTCGGTCTGTACAGTCATTATATCTTTGTCGGACTTCGGTCTGTACAGTCATTATATCTTTGTCGGACTTCGGTCTGTACAGTCATTATATCTTTGTCGGACTTCGGTCTGTACAGTCATTATATCTTTGTCGGACTTCGGTCTGTACAGTCATTATATCTTTGTCGGACTTCGGTCTGTACAGTCATTATATCTTTGTCGGACTTCGGTCTGTACAGTCATTATATCTTTGTCGGACTTCGGTCTGTACAGTCATTATATCTTTGTCGGACTTCGGTCTGTACAGTCATTATATCTTTGTCGGACTTCGGTCTGTACAGTCATTATATCTTTGTCGGACTTCGGTCTGTACAGTCATTATATCTTTGTCGGACTTCGGTCTGTACAGTCATTATATCTTTGTCGGACTTCGGTCTGTACAGTCATTATATCTTTGTCGGACTTCGGTCTGTACAGTCATTATATCTTTGTCGGACTTCGGTCTGTACAGTCATTATATCTTTGTCGGACTTCGGTCTGTACAGTCATTATATCTTTGTCGGACTTCGGTCTGTACAGTCATTATATCTTTGTCGGACTTCGGTCTGTACAGTCATTATATCTTTGTCGGACTTCGGTCTGTACAGTCATTATATCTTTGTCGGACTTCGGTCTGTACAGTCATTATATCTTTGTCGGACTTCGGTCTGTACAGTCATTATATCTTTGTCGGACTTCGGTCTGTACAGTCATTATATCTTTGTCGGACTTCGGTCTGTACAGTCATTATATCTTTGTCGGACTTCGGTCTGTACAGTCATTATATCTTTGTCGGACTTCGGTCTGTACAGTCATTATATCTTTGTCGGACTTCGGTCTGTACAGTCATTATATCTTTGTCGGACTTCGGTCTGTACAGTCATTATATCTTTGTCGGACTTCGGTCTGTACAGTCATTATATCTTTGTCGGACTTCGGTCTGTACAGTCATTATATCTTTGTCGGACTTCGGTCTGTACAGTCATTATATCTTTGTCGGACTTCGGTCTGTACAGTCATTATATCTTTGTCGGACTTCGGTCTGTACAGTCATTATATCTTTGTCGGACTTCGGTCTGTACAGTCATTATATCTTTGTCGGACTTCGGTCTGTACAGTCATTATATCTTTGTCGGACTTCGGTCTGTACAGTCATTATATCTTTGTCGGACTTCGGTCTGTACAGTCATTATATCTTTGTCGGACTTCGGTCTGTACAGTCATTATATCTTTGTCGGACTTCGGTCTGTACAGTCATTATATCTTTGTCGGACTTCGGTCTGTACAGTCATTATATCTTTGTCGGACTTCGGTCTGTACAGTCATTATATCTTTGTCGGACTTCGGTCTGTACAGTCATTATATCTTTGTCGGACTTCGGTCTGTACAGTCATTATATCTTTGTCGGACTTCGGTCTGTACAGTCATTATATCTTTGTCGGACTTCGGTCTGTACAGTCATTATATCTTTGTCGGACTTCGGTCTGTACAGTCATTATATCTTTGTCGGACTTCGGTCTGTACAGTCATTATATCTTTGTCGGACTTCGGTCTGTACAGTCATTATATCTTTGTCGGACTTCGGTCTGTACAGTCATTATATCTTTGTCGGACTTCGGTCTGTACAGTCATTATATCTTTGTCGGACTTCGGTCTGTACAGTCATTATATCTTTGTCGGACTTCGGTCTGTACAGTCATTATATCTTTGTCGGACTTCGGTCTGTACAGTCATTATATCTTTGTCGGACTTCGGTCTGTACAGTCATTATATCTTTGTCGGACTTCGGTCTGTACAGTCATTATATCTTTGTCGGACTTCGGTCTGTACAGTCATTATATCTTTGTCGGACTTCGGTCTGTACAGTCATTATATCTTTGTCGGACTTCGGTCTGTACAGTCATTATATCTTTGTCGGACTTCGGTCTGTACAGTCATTATATCTTTGTCGGACTTCGGTCTGTACAGTCATTATATCTTTGTCGGACTTCGGTCTGTACAGTCATTATATCTTTGTCGGACTTCGGTCTGTACAGTCATTATATCTTTGTCGGACTTCGGTCTGTACAGTCATTATATCTTTGTCGGACTTCGGTCTGTACAGTCATTATATCTTTGTCGGACTTCGGTCTGTACAGTCATTATATCTTTGTCGGACTTCGGTCTGTACAGTCATTATATCTTTGTCGGACTTCGGTCTGTACAGTCATTATATCTTTGTCGGACTTCGGTCTGTACAGTCATTATATCTTTGTCGGACTTCGGTCTGTACAGTCATTATATCTTTGTCGGACTTCGGTCTGTACAGTCATTATATCTTTGTCGGACTTCGGTCTGTACAGTCATTATATCTTTGTCGGACTTCGGTCTGTACAGTCATTATATCTTTGTCGGACTTCGGTCTGTACAGTCATTATATCTTTGTCGGACTTCGGTCTGTACAGTCATTATATCTTTGTCGGACTTCGGTCTGTACAGTCATTATACGCAATTACTTTGCCCTTATGATCTTGTAATGATTTGCTATTACAATTAGGTTAGTTGTACATACATGGAAGACGATGATACCTTTAATGAAATGTAGATGTGGTGGGAAGGCTGCGGGTGACCCTATATATAAGCATCTATGATTCCTTAAATGTAAAGTCGTATTTTCGAAATGATTGTTTTCCACAAATATGTCTTTCCAGTTCCTCCACAACCGTAAACAAAGAACACTCCACCATTACGTGCATCAACGTGCTGCATTATCGTATCAAAAACCTGAAGTTGCTGTCGGTTAAGGCCACTATGTAATGTGCGAAATCAAGAGATTTCCTCGTTAACATTGTAGGCACGCTCATTTGCCAACATGTTTCCTGTGACGTTAACCAAACGGTAGTCAATTTCAGGTAAACCAGGAAAATCTGAAAGGTTTTTTCCATATCCATTTAGAACACTTTGGATGTCCTCCAAAATGTAATTCTGAATTTCTTCCCGAGTAAATTCAAGAGCAGCATTAGGGAACAGACGTCGTCTTTGGTGAATTACATCTGGGGCTAGATACTCAACACAACCCCTAAAGAAACTCTTATAGTCAGAAACTTCACAAAACAGTAAGATCGTTACAAACAAATCCAGAAGCTTGCCATGCAGGTTCCATTGAGAAGCTTCCATAATGCATTCAATCCATTCACGATCATCACCAAGCAAATGCAAAGCTTGACAAGCCTCCATGAAAGATTCATATGGAACACCATCAACTGTTTTAATTTCTTTATAGCTTCGCGGGCCATTCACGACATTTAATAACATCCGAAGATAATATTCCTCACCAGCAGCGGGAGATATATAATAAATTCGTCCAATGGAGGACCCACCCCCACGAGGAGTCCATTCTTTTCTATCATCATGCCATGTAAAGTTCTCGGGGAATTCAGTATATGTATAATTACGTGCATGTGGATAACGCTCATTAGCAATCATCCACGCTGTAAACTTAGTAACAGATAAACTTCCTCTGGCAACAACTGCTGTAGGATTATTAGAACCCCTAAAATAAACCCTATGCTGACCTTCAAGATGAAACGACACCTTTTCAACTCCAACTGAACGATAATGAATATTGAATCCTAAAAGTCTCCAGCAAGCCTCAGACGACGAAACATATCGGCAGTTCATATACGCCTCGATTTTGTTTTCTGTATTCATCAAAGAACGAAAAGAACTTTGGTTTCTACGCGATTGGTTGCCACGATCAGATTGTATTACAGCAGTTGCTCGATCGGAACCTTTGTTCAAGTAGCTAAACAAATATTTAATCAATGAACCTTGACTGCACCATTCCAAATTCGTATGGCAATCAAATTTCACCAGCAAGTCTCTGTTATACGGAACCACAAATCTGTTATCAAGCTCCTCTTCTTTACGCCCAACCTTAGCTTTGCGGCCATTGTTGGGCCTCTTGTATCTCGGCCACCAATCTCCCATAATAACAGTTTGATTGCAGTAATCTTTTGGAAACCCCTTGGTACATACACCTCTTGACATACACGACTTACCAGGGTTTTTCTCACCACACGGGCCATGCATCATATGTCGTCGAACAACTTCAAATCCAATAGGGTCGTCAACCGGTGACGGCAGTTCAGCTTTTACAAAACGATCAATATCATCAACTGTGCGTAGCTTCGCATTGCTTTCTAGGAAGATGAGCGTATGGCAATGAGGTAATCCTCGTTTCTGAAACTCGATTGTGTAGATAACTGCAAAATTAAATCATTTAATTAAAATAGGAAACTAATTAACGTATTCAACATAAAATTCAACACATAAACACGTTAGAAAAACGTAATTGTATCAGTACCTGCTTTAATCTTTCCAAAATAGTCTTTCTTACTAATGTCATTCAGCAATTCATCAAGTTTTATCTTAAACATACGTGTTATTGATTCTGGACGATCAACTGACGGTTGTCCCGGATAGTGTTGCTGTACAAAACGCTCTATCTCAGGCCACCGGGGATTACAAGTCATTGTAAAGAAAAGGTCAGGAGTACCCACCCAATGACATATCGCCATTGCATCTTGGTATTGCTGAACCATATGCCGAGGACCACCTGTGAAAGTCGATGGCAAAATTATTCGTATGCCAATTGCATTCAAGTCCGTCTCTCCACTTGTAATCCGGTCGTGCAAACCGTTATACAACTCCGCACGAATGGTATTTTGATTCCGTCTATACCATTCAAGACTGTTTTCTAGAACAGCTGCATACGCATCGACAATGAATGTATGATACAACCTGCCAGCTTTCAGAAGAACACCCCCATCATCCAACCGCGTGTGCAAGCGATAAGCATAATATTCACGAAGCGAGACAAACTGACGCCGCGAATCTTCCCGACTCAAGGGAATCTTTAAATGATAACCATCTTCACCATATGGGAAAAGAAGCGGATACTGAAGTACCATAAAACTTGGATGCAACTCTGATATACACCTAACATTTCAGAACCTATCTCTTCAACAATAACATCGCGGTTATTAGTCGGATTGCCATCTCCAGGAATCAAAGCCGCAATTTCTGAAGCTGTTGGCAGATTGTATTGCCTACCATCACACGTACGGGTAGCCAATAGGCGAAGCCTAACAGGATGCATTGACCCTTCGGCCAACCTGTCCCTAGCCATGCGAAACACCTGAACCAACCGATTATGACGATTTAACATTTCTATCAATTGTCGAACAATTTAATGTAGAAGTGTATCATCAGACGAATTGGGCAGCCGACAATTAAGCGCAAAAAAACGATTCTCAACCTCATTTTTGGTGTCATTTATATATAATTGCGCAAACCTAGGCATGCCATCCTGATGTGTCGGCATAAGAGTACCCATCCTATGATGGTTATGACCATTCAATTGAAATACGTATGGAGATGTGCCATCATTGAGACCAGTATGTATATGGCCACCAGTTGATGTGAATGCAAACATGGCATTAACCAACTTCATATGCTTTCTAAAAAGTTTGGAACGTCGACCTCCATTATAATCCATAAGTTCATCCAACAGTGGCGGCGGTCTGGTAAGCATAGGTAACCGAACTTTACCTTCACCGCAACATAATGAGTACTTAGGTACAATTGGATTACAAGTCATTCTTGTCCTCTCGTTATACCAAACCCTCGCTTGGCAGCACTGGCATGTATATTCTGCATCACCTGCATCCCAGTAGACAACATCACCTGATGCAAAGTTGCACATTAACTATCAGCATGTAACAAAAAAAAAAAACAAATGAAAAAAAAAAATACCAAATGTTAAAAAAAATAGTAATAAAGCAAAAGATTAAAAAATACAAAAAAAAAAAAAAAAAAAAAAAAAAAAAAAAAAAAAAAAAAAAAAAAAAAAAAAAAAAAAAAAAAAAAAAAAAAAAAAAAAAAAAAAAAAAAAAAAAAAAAAAAAAAAAAAAAAAAAAAAAAAAAAAAAAAAAAAAAAAAAAAAAAAAAAAAAAAAAAAAAAAAAAAAAAAAAAAAAAAAAAAAAAAAAAAAAAAAAAAAAAAAAAAAAAAAAAAAAAAAAAAAAAAAAAAAAAAAAAAAAAAAAAAAAAAAAAAAAAAAAAAAAAAAAAAAAAAAAAAAAAAAAAAAAAAAAAAAAAAAAAAAAAAAAAAAAAAAAAAAAAAAAAAAAAAAAAAAAAAAAAAAAAAAAAAAAAAAAAAAAAAAAAAAAAAAAAAAAAAAAAAAAAAAAAAAAAAAAAAAAAAAAAAAAAAAAAAAAAAAAAAAAAAAAAAAAAAAAAAAAAAAAAAAAAAAAAAAAAAAAAAAAAAAAAAAAAAAAAAAAAAAAAAAAAAAAAAAAAAAAAAAAAAAAAAAAAAAAAAAAAAAAAAAAAAAAAAAAAAAAAAAAAAAAAAAAAAAAAAAAAAAAAAAAAAAAAAAAAAAAAAAAAAAAAAAAAAAAAAAAAAAAAAAAAAAAAAAAAAAAAAAAAAAAAAAAAAAAAAAAAAAAAAAAAAAAAAAAAAAAAAAAAAAAAAAAAAAAAAAAAAAAAAAAAAAAAAAAAAAAAAAAAAAAAAAAAAAAAAAAAAAAAAAAAAAAAAAAAAAAAAAAAAAAAAAAAAAAAAAAAAAAAAAAAAAAAAAAAAAAAAAAAAAAAAAAAAAAAAAAAAAAAAAAAAAAAAAAAAAAAAAAAAAAAAAAAAAAAAAAAAAAAAAAAAAAAAAAAAAAAAAAAAAAAAAAAAAAAAAAAAAAAAAAAAAAAAAAAAAAAAAAAAAAAAAAAAAAAAAAAAAAAAAAAAAAAAAAAAAAAAAAAAAAAAAAAAAAAAAAAAAAAAAAAAAAAAAAAAAAAAAAAAAAAAAAAAAAAAAAAAAAAAAAAAAAAAAAAAAAAAAAAAAAAAAAAAAAAAAAAAAAAAAAAAAAAAAAAAAAAAAAAAAAAAAAAAAAAAAAAAAAAAAAAAAAAAAAAAAAAAAAAAAAAAAAAAAAAAAAAAAAAAAAAAAAAAAAAAAAAAAAAAAAAAAAAAAAAAAAAAAAAAAAAAAAAAAAAAAAAAAAAAAAAAAAAAAAAAAAAAAAAAAAAAAACATGACAGATACAAATATAAGAATCAAAACATAAAATGATATGTCTTACCATAAGATGATAAATATTTATACAAACAATCACTAAAAAATGGCAAACTCACCTAAGGATGGTAGTGGTCCAATCGTCTGAGTACGTGAGGTTGTTACATTAGGATATACGTTCTCATATTCATCTTGTAAACGAACAGATTCAGAAGTCTTAGGTTTTGGCTTATTCTTAGATCCAGGTGGACGCCCACGTCGACTCTGAATCGGCTTCAATATAGTTTCCGGGATATGTGTTGAAGCTGAAGATGGCAAGCTTATATCAGACTGTTTCACAACTGCAATACCAGATGATTGAGTATGTTCTGACGGATGGTGAACAACCACATGAGAACCGATTTGACCTGAGTTATTAAGTGGACTTGTCAAAATATAATGTAATAATTTTAAGAATAAGAAGTGATAATAATAATAAATAAAAACGGAATATGATACAACTCTGTACTATTCCATTATCAGTAATACCTGATTCACATATGTTAGGATCTACGTTTTCATCATTATATGGTAAACGAACTGATGCAGAACTCGTAACCTTTGGCTTGCTCTTAGATCCAGGAGGACGACCACGTCGACGCTGAGTCGTGTTCGTTGTAATTTCAGATAACTCAGTTGCTTGTGTAGATGCATCAGAAAGGAAGTTAGATGTGTTGGAACTTACGTTTGCATCATTATCTTGTAAAACAACAGGGGAAGAACTCATAGGTGTGGGTTCATTCATAGACAGACATGAACGAACACATCGACGCTTAGGCCGTTGCAACGTAGTATCAGGGAGAGGATTAGCTTCTGTCGATGGCAAAGTTATCTCAGAAGTGGTGACAACAGGAAAACCTTCAGACAGGTTTTCAACCAAGTCAGTAAATGGACCTGTGGATTTATGATGAAAGCAACTTCTGTTAGCAGTTAAATCTGTTGTCGAATTTAGACAATAAGTAGTTGTTGCATTAACAGAATCGATAGCTATATACGTATATATTAACAAATACAAGTATAAATATGATATATCAAATCTTGAATGGAAGTACAGCATAATACTAAAAATCACATGAACATGTTATAAGGATCGAAACTCACCCAAGCTTTGGAATGTCCCATCAGTCGTAATACTTGACCCACATATATTGGCATTTAAAGTAGCTTCCTTATTTGGTATTGTAAATGATGAAGAAGTCGAACATGTTTGTCTTGTTCTAGAACCCGGTGGACGTCCACGTTTTCGCTGAATCGGTTGGAATGAATCAGAAGGGAACTCATAGGTGTGGGTTCATTCATAGACAGACATGAACGAACACATCGACGCTTAGGCCGTTGCAACGTAGTATCAGGGAGAGGATTAGCTTCTGTCGATGGCAAAGTTATCTCAGAAGTGGTGACAACAGGAAAACCTTCAGACAGGTTTTCACCAGAATTAGTAATTGGAGCAGAAGAAGTATCATGAAACACATTTCCATTAGCAGTTACAGTTGTCCTTGAAGTTATACAGTGCGTACTTGTTGTTTTTACATTGTCCGTACCTATACCGTAACACATGACAGATACAAATATAAGAATCAAAACATAAAATGATATGTCTTACCATAAGATGATAAATATTTATACAAACAATCACTAAAAAATGGCAAACTCACCTAAGGATGGTAGTGGTCCAATCGTCTGAGTACGTGAGGTTGTTACATTAGGATATACGTTCTCATATTCATCTTGTAAACGAACAGATTCAGAAGTCTTAGGTTTTGGCTTATTCTTAGATCCAGGAGGACGACCACGTCGACGCTGAGTCGTGTTCGTTGTAATTTCAGATAACTCAGTTGCTTGTGTAGATGCATCAGAAAGGAAGTTAGATGTGTTGGAACTTACGTTTGCATCATTATCTTGTAAAACAACAGGGGAAGAACTCATAGGTGTGGGTTCATTCATAGACAGACATGAACGAACACATCGACGCTTAGGCCGTTGCAACGTAGTATCAGGGAGAGGATTAGCTTCTGTCGATGGCAAAGTTATCTCAGAAGTGGTGACAACAGGAAAACCTTCAGACAGGTTTTCAACCAAGTCAGTAAATGGACCTGTGGATTTATGATGAAAGCAACTTCTGTTAGCAGTTAAATCTGTTGTCGAATTTAGACAATAAGTAGTTGTTGCATTAACAGAATCGATAGCTATATACGTATATATTAACAAATACAAGTATAAATATGATATATCAAATCTTGAATGGAAGTACAGCATAATACTAAAAATCACATGAACATGTTATAAGGATCGAAACTCACCCAAGCTTTGGAATGTCCCATCAGTCGTAATACTTGACCCACATATATTGGCATTTAAAGTAGCTTCCTTATTTGGTATTGTAAATGATGAAGAAGTCGAACATGTTTGTCTTGTTCTAGAACCCAGTGGACGTCCACGTTTTGCTGAATCAGTTGGAATGAATCAGAAGTGAACTCATATGTAGACGGAACACGAAGAACGGGGATAGTGATTTGAGTTACATCAGAATTAGGAGACAGATGTTCACTTGATACAAGCAACTGAGCATCAACGTGATGGTTATGCGTATTAGTAACATCATCAGCTATCACGATATTTATACATGTTGTGTCTAATAAACCCCGACCTGCTGATGCAGATGATGGCACAATATCACGTAGCTGGCGTACATGACGCCCGAGTTTTTCATTGTCGTTGTCCGCCATTATAAATACAGGGCACACGATATAACAAAATACTTAAGGTTTTTATGCCTATTTTAAAATCAGATATAAAGGATATGCTCTAATATCAGAAGGGTAACACATTAAACCAATATTATGGCCACTCATCATAAAAAAACAACTTAACAATAATAATTTATAAATAAATGAATAAATACAGGTAAAATAGACGTCAAGTAAGTAGCAAGAAAAATATATAATGCCCTAAAAAAAACACAATTGGAGCAACATATTAATCAGGAACACAGTGAGTAAACATATACATACAGCAAAATAAAAAAGGAGGAAGGTTTAATCTTACATGTATATGGTAATTGAAAGATTTGAACTATTCAGTTGAATTAAAAACACCAATTAAAACGACATAAAATGTAAGGATTTCGTATTTGAACAACTGAGTTAATGTATATGTATAGGATACATAACTATAAATAAATTCAGTTACTAAAATAATGGAGTAATATATAAATACAACTTCCACGTAATAAAAGTCCCTAAAGTTTCGGAAATCACATCTTCCCCACGTTTCCACTTCGTGGAGTATTTTGAACAAAGTAACTACCATTGAAATCTAAACTGACATCAATGTTTTTTCCGTAACATATATAACACACTTGAGTTATAACATTTTTTTAAATATATATAAAACAATATTTATATTTACATACGCATAAACATAAGTGGCAAAAAACACAGTAAATAATTGTTGAGTCCCAATGTTAATTGTAAATTTAATGATGACAAATCTGACCTATAAACACTTAGCAATCTTTTGGTTCTTGTAATCTGATCTGGGTCAGACTAAGCTGACACAGCTTACGATCTGTCTCTGACCCAGATCACGCTTCATACTTTGTAATTGTAATATCTTATGGAAGCAAGTGTTATTCAAGCGGCATCAACAATGTATTAGCATTCAGTCCAAGTCAAAGAGGAGGATTGAAGATAGAAGACCAAGTTGTTAGTGGAAGTTAGCTTGGGATTAGCAGTCAGCTTGGATACACTTAGGCAGATTGGTGCATTGACAAACGGCCCAATTTGTGTCTGACAATCAAGTGAAGATAACAACCTGGATTGAAGATAAAGACAAATGACGTGACTAGGAAGAATCCTAGGATCCAGGTTGGTGGTTGGTTTTACATATGCGTGTCCATACTCTTATTGGTGGATGAAGAATGTGCGTCAGTACGTGGGGGGCCACAATTACTATGAAAGGCACGATTGATTATTCCTTCATCATCCACTGAATTAAGAATACGTGGCTGCAACGGACACCAAGTGAAGGAGCAATTTCGCCTATAAAAGCCTCATTCATGGATTGTATATGTGTGGCATTTCCTGAGAATCATTCTTCACACAAGTTTCTCTGCTCTTATACACAGCTTAGTCTGTACGAGATCAGCTTGGGCTGATTCTCTTGAGCTGAAACTTATTGATTGTTGTTTGTCATTTCATAGGGTTGTTTAGATATCTATATGCTATCTTTATTCCGCAACAACCCTGTAATTCTTTGTATAGATTATTTCTTAATAAAGGATTACATTTGAAAACCACAATCTGTGTTCAAGAATGTCTTTATCACTTTACTGCTTTACTGTTTTAATGATTCCTGCTCTTTACTTACTTGCTTAATATACTTAAACTGAATCTTAAAATGTTTTGTGTTAAAAGTTTGTAAAGATTAAGGAAAGTTGTATTCACCCCCCCCCCTCTACAACTGTTCTGTGTACAATATACTTTGGTATATTGATACACCGTGGGACGTATCAATTGGTATCAGAGCAGGGGTTAAGAATTAACTTGACTTGATTCTTGCATATTTCTCTTAATAGTAAAACATTATGTCATCATATATTGATAATGGTTCTTCAACCCGACCACCCATGTTTGATAAAGATGATTTCAGTGGGTGGAAAGGTCGAATGTCTTTGTTCCTTGAATCCATGGATAACAATATGCCTGAGATCCTTGCGGATGGTCCTTATGTTCCTACACAACTGTTGTGGTAGAAGCTGTGGTCAGGGAAGGTCAACCAACCATTCCTGCCACGGTCAAGTCTATTGTTAAGGACAAGGCAGATTAGGGGGATGAGGATAGGAGGTTGGCAAACTTGGACGTGAAGGCTAGAAATTTCATTGTCCAAGCTGTGCCCAAAGACCTTTACCATTCTATTAAAATGTGTTCTACAGCTAAGAAAATGTGGGGTACATTGACTGTCATGTTTGAGGGTTGTTCTACTTCCATGGAATCCACAATCTGTGTTCAAGAATGTCTTTATCACTTTACTGCTTTACTGTTTTAATGATTCCTGCTCTTTACTTACTTGCTTAATATACTTAAACTGAATCTTAAAATGTTTTGTGTTAAAAGTTTGTAAAGATTAAGGAAAGTTGTATTCACCCCCCTCCCTCCCCCCCCCCCCCCCCCCCCCCCCCCCCCCCCCCCCCCCCCCCCCCCCCCCCCCCCCCCCCCCCCCCCCCCCCCCCCCCCCCCCCCCCCCCCCCCCCCCCCCCCCCCCCCCCCCCCCCCCCCCCCCCCCCCCCCCCCCCCCCCCCCCCCCCCCCCCCCCCCCCCCCCCCCCCCCCCCCCCCCCCCCCCCCCCCCCCCCCCCCCCCCCCCCCCCCCCCCCCCCCCCCCCCCCCCCCCCCCCCCCCCCCCCCCCCCCCCCCCCCCCCCCCCCCCCCCCCCCCCCCCCCCCCCCCCCCCCCCCCCCCCCCCCCCCCCCCCCCCCCCCCCCCCCCCCCCCCCCCCCCCCCCCCCCCCCCCCCCCCCCCCCCCCCCCCCCCCCCCCCCCCCCCCCCCCCCCCCCCCCCCCCCCCCCCCCCCCCCCCCCCCCCCCCCCCCCCCCCCCCCCCCCCCCCCCCCCCCCCCCCCCCCCCCCCCCCCCCCCCCCCCCCCCCCCCCCCCCCCCCCCCCCCCCCCCCCCCCCCCCCCCCCCCCCCCCCCCCCCCCCCCCCCCCCCCCCCCCCCCCCCCCCCCCCCCCCCCCCCCCCCCCCCCCCCCCCCCCCCCCCCCCCCCCCCCCCCCCCCCCCCCCCCCCCCCCCCCCCCCCCCCCCCCCCCCCCCCCCCCCCCCCCCCCCCCCCCCCCCCCCCCCCCCCCCCCCCCCCCCCCCCCCCCCCCCCCCCCCCCCCCCCCCCCCCCCCCCCCCCCCCCCCCCCCCCCCCCCCCCCCCCCCCCCCCCCCCCCCCCCCCCCCCCCCCCCCCCCCCCCCCCCCCCCCCCCCCCCCCCCCCCCCCCCCCCCCCCCCCCCCCCCCCCCCCCCCCCCCCCCCCCCCCCCCCCCCCCCCCCCCCCCCCCCCCCCCCCCCCCCCCCCCCCCCCCCCCCCCCCCCCCCCCCCCCCCCCCCCCCCCCCCCCCCCCCCCCCCCCCCCCCCCCCCCCCCCCCCCCCCCCCCCCCCCCCCCCCCCCCCCCCCCCCCCCCCCCCCCCCCCCCCCCCCCCCCCCCCCCCCCCCCCCCCCCCCCCCCCCCCCCCCCCCCCCCCCCCCCCCCCCCCCCCCCCCCCCCCCCCCCCCCCCCCCCCCCCCCCCCCCCCCCCCCCCCCCCCCCCCCCCCCCCCCCCCCCCCCCCCCCCCCCCCCCCCCCCCCCCCCCCCCCCCCCCCCCCCCCCCCCCCCCCCCCCCCCCCCCCCCCCCCCCCCCCCCCCCCCCCCCCCCCCCCCCCCCCCCCCCCCCCCCCCCCCCCCCCCCCCCCCCCCCCCCCCCCCCCCCCCCCCCCCCCCCCCCCCCCCCCCCCCCCCCCCCCCCCCCCCCCCCCCCCCCCCCCCCCCCCCCCCCCCCCCCCCCCCCCCCCCCCCCCCCCCCCCCCCCCCCCCCCCCCCCCCCCCCCCCCCCCCCCCCCCCCCCCCCCCCCCCCCCCCCCCCCCCCCCCCCCCCCCCCCCCCCCCCCCCCCCCCCCCCCCCCCCCCCCCCCCCCCCCCCCCCCCCCCCCCCCCCCCCCCCCCCCCCCCCCCCCCCCCCCCCCCCCCCCCCCCCCCCCCCCCCCCCCCCCCCCCCCCCCCCCCCCCCCCCCCCCCCCCCCCCCCCCCCCCCCCCCCCCCCCCCCCCCCCCCCCCCCCCCCCCCCCCCCCCCCCCCCCCCCCCCCCCCCCCCCCCCCCCCCCCCCCCCCCCCCCCCCCCCCCCCCCCCCCCCCCCCCCCCCCCCCCCCCCCCCCCCCCCCCCCCCTCTAAGAAAATGTGGGGTACATTGACTGTCATGTTTGAGGGTTGTTCTACTTCCATGGAATCCACAATTACTATATTGACCAGGAGGTATGAGAGATTTTTCTCTTTGAGAAATGAATCCTTGACTGGCACTCATACCCGCTTTAATGCATTGGTAAATGATTTAGCTGCTGTTGGAATTATTAAGAAAAATGAGGTTTTAAAGAGTAAATTTCTTGATTCATTACCACCTAAATGGAACAACTATATTTCTTCTGTTAAATTAAGTTCTGTTTATCATGATCTTGATCTCCCTGGACTTTTTGGTTTGCTTCATAACCAAGAATGTTCAGAGGCTGAAAAGTTAATTGCTATGGGTGATTCTTATAGTCAGCCTGATGCTGCACTTGTTGCTTCTATGACTGAACACCCTAGTTCAATTAGTAATGAGATCATTCCTTGTGTTAATGATGATATTCATGTTATGTCTAATCCAAACTCTGTTTGTGTGCTGAATCTGAATGTGATGAATCTGATGGTGATGAACTAGCTAATGAAGTAGTTATGTTGGCCGAAAGGGTCAGAAGGAGATCCTTTAATAAGTTCAAAGGAAAAGGAAAAGGTGGCCAAGTTGACAAGACCAAGAAGCCATTTGACATGTACAAAGTCACTTGTTACAAATGTGGCAAGACTGGACATATGGCTGGAGACTGCAGATCTAAAGAACCTACTCAAGCTATGCCAGCCAAAGGTGGAAGAGGTGAAAAATACTCAAAGCTCAAGACTAAGTACAAAGCCTTGAAAGCACAAGTAGCTGAGCTGACTGAGAAGGTGAACAAAAGTGAAAAGAGTCTGGTAGCCAAAGACTGGGCTGAAAGTGCCACATCATCTGATGATGAGTTGTATAAAGATGCCAAGTGTTTCATGGCTAAAGAAGCTACTCAAAGATTTGCTGAAGATCTGGTGAAAATACAACAACAATCTGAGTCAGCTCACCAGGCATCTACCAGTCAGACTGCTCCACCTGAGGTAACTTCTTTTTCAAATCTGTCTGATAATGAGAAACTGTCCAGACTGAATAAACTTGGTGATGAGGTTCTGCTACAAAAACACTTTAATCAAGAACTCAAAAAGGAAATACATGTTTTGAAACTTGATAACAGCTCTAAGAGTCACACGTTTAAAAAACTAGAATCTGAAGTTAAAGCTCAAAAACAATTAAACTCCATTTTGGTTAAAGAAGCTAAAACTGCAGAAGAAAAGTTTTTAAAGGTTAAGCAAATTACAGAAACATGGTGTATAAGTTCCAAAAGAGTTGCTAAGTGTGTGAATGACCAAATACCTCATCAGATCCAAGATATTTTTGATGGTGATTATGATAGGGCCATAGCCATTGCTGAAGTATGTGCTATGGAGCCTTATTATCAGCCACCTTCACCATCCAAAGTCCAAACAAATGGAATGAATTCTAAACCAATTAAAATGGTTCAGAAATCGGGTATTGGGTTTAAAGATCCTAAAACCATTGGTCAGACCATTGCTGAAGCTGTATCTGAAGCTGAT
>CM067172.1:23116421-23132828 GCA_034093135.1 Erigeron breviscapus | reverse complement strand
CACCAGGTGGAATTACAATAGAACAACTAAATGCAATTTAAGATTCAGTGAATCCAAAACACAATGAAAACAAGTAACAATATACAACAGGAGCAAATAGTCATCAAAGTTTACATGATAACATCCAAAGATGGCGAACAATCCTAAGTATAATGCAAAAGACAGGCCAATGAATCCTTGATCCATGAGGTCCATAGTCCGGGTTTACAGCAAGCCAAGCAACTAAACTCCACGCCCTGGGAGAACCTGATTACCTGAAAAGTGTACTAAGCATAGTCAACACAAGGTTGGTGAGTTCGTAGTAATGGTTCATCACGAACCAGCATCAATAACCACAATATAAGAATAGAGGCTAGACATGACTTACAGCGAGCCTCTAAGCAACACACTATCGTCCAACAACAAGATTACACAAAGGAAATGAGAGTGTAATGAGGATGCACAAATGATGTATGTATCAATGCAAATGCCGGATGAATGAATAAGCAAATATGCCTATCCCAAGCGTGACCTTCAATCACGTATGCAACGATACCCCTCTGCCATCGCCATGGACAGGGCTGTATCTCAAAAACATCGAGATATATATGTCTATATACTCGGGGTCAGGACTACATCCAAAATGGGTGCATACATCTATGCACCAGGATGCCGGCAATCCCCTGCCGAGGGCTCATCAACAATGTATGCAATGCTTACAATCAAATGTAAATGCATAATCATAAACCGACAATCAATAACCGTCAACCATAAACCAATAATCAACATTCGACAAACATGAACCAACAATCAATAATCGTAACGGGGCACACTTGTCAACAGAGGGACAAGGCCGTATCTCCATATACATAAGTCAAATCCCCTAACAGTGGGACATATGCACAACATATGCATCAATCAAAATTAATCATTAATCACAATATAAACCAACTATACGTACATATATTTCAGAGGATTCTACTTTCTTCAAGTCCCAGATGCTTATGTATAGGGTCACCCGCAGCCTTCCCACCACATCTAAAACCCAAAGGAAGGCATAACCGACTTCCATGTATGTACGTCTATCCTAATGTATAAATAATACTTAACGAAAACACAACCCAAGTCAATCAAACGAAAGGATACGCCACATCAAACCAACAATCAAGTCAGACAAATAATACATCAATAAATACAAGTAAACAAGCCAGGTTTACACTTTTCAGCCCGAATCCCAAGCGGGTAGGGAGATACGAAACTCACCTTGATCGGCAAAGAAGCTAGTAAAGGATTACAACCGAGTAACGGGTTCCACACGTCCACAACCTATCATTATTCATCGCAATACCGCCACGTCAACTATACAAACTCAAACAAGTTGAAAAGCGACACACATAAAAACACAGTGACTATCCACTGCGCCGCAGTGGACCAGAACTATGTCCACTGCGCCGCAGTGGCCAAACTGAACCAGGACCCGAGACAAAGCACTGCGCCGTAGTGAGCAAGGACTATGCCCACTGCGCCGCAGTGGGCTAAGAAGCAAAAATGGCCGAGGAAATCCACTGCGCCGCAGTGGAGGCTATGCCCTCCCACTGCGCCGCAGTGGGACAACCTGCACACCAGGACCAGCAGCTGCAAGTGCAGCAAAACGAACCCAAACACCCCAATTTCAACCCAATCACGCCAAAACGGTTTGTAACCCATTTTGAAGCATAACTAAACATCAATGACCATAGATACACATAACCCAACCCACCAATTCGACCAAAACACCAAAATCATCCACAAATTCATCAAACCCTAACCCTAACCCTAATATTTAACCCAAAACTCCATTTTACAATTTTAAAGACTCGAAATCATATCAAATCAACTAGAAACACATGAACAAACATAAATAGAAGTAAAATGGGTTGATTTAGACTTACCAAAACTCTTCCTAGTGCTCAATTCCGAATTTAGGTCAAAAATGGGTAAAATGGTAAGAACTTGGCCTTTGATTCTTCAAAGATGGCGACAATGAGAAGATGATGATTACGATTTTTGTATTAAAATCGATCCACTACTAGTTTATGCAAGAATGGTGAAGAGATTGAATGGTTCTTTTGCTTTTGGGTGAAAGAGAGAAAGAGAGAAAGAGATAGTAATGAGAAATGAGAGGGAGGAAAAGGATAAGGGGGGGGAAAGATGGGTCTTGGGGGCTTGGTGGGTCATGGACTACCCACGGGCCGACCCGTTTCTCCCACAAGCCATATAAACAATCACTTACACTACTAAACGCCAAACGACATATTTACGACTCGACTAACATACCACTTAGTCATAAAATCATAAATGGGCCCAAATTACTTCATTCAATAAGTTTGTTAGTCAAATTACACAAGAGTCAACGGGTCAAAATTCACGGGTGTTACATTATTCCCCCGTTAAAAGAATTTCGTCCCGAAATTCAACAAAACCCTAATTATTAAACAAATGCGGGTACTTAGACTTCATGTGATCCTCTCGCTCCCAAGTGAACTCGGCTCCACGTCTAGCATTCCATCTAACCTTCACAATAGTGTAGCGCTTCTTCTTGAGTTTCTTTTCTTGACGGTCCAAGATCTCTACCGGCTCTTCAACAAAGTTCAAATTCGAATCAACCCTAATTTCGTCCATAGGCACATGATGTGTAGGATCCGCCAAACACTTGCGCAAATTACATATATGAAACACATCATGCACACCGCTAAGCTCTTGAGGCAATTCTAGCCGATAAGCAACTTTCCCAACCCGTTCAAGAATCTTGAAAGGACCAACATACCTTGGTGCAAGTTTTCCCCGCTTCACAAATCGTACGACTCCTTTCCACGGTGACACTTTCAAAAGTACAAATTCACCAACTTCAAACTCCAACGGTCTTCGTCTCACATCGGCATACTTCTTTTGACGTTCGCGGGCCAATTGCAACTTCTCCTTAATTTGAGATATTACTTTGGTAGTTTCAATCACAATTTCCGGCCCGATAAGTTGACTCTCTCCAATTTCCGCCCAAGCTAAAGGAGAACGGCACACCCTACCATACAAGGCCTTAAAGGGTGCCATTTGAATAGTAGCGTGGTAGCTATTGTTGTATGAAAACTCAACTAACGGCAAATGGTCTTCCCAACTTCCACCAAAATCAATTGCACACGCCCTCAACATATCTTCGAGTGTTTGAATGGTTCTCTCGGTTTGCCCATCCGTTTGAGGGTGAAACGCCGTGCTCATGTCAAGTCGAGTACCCATGGCTTTTTGAAAGGCTTCCCAAAATTTTGATTTGAAACGGGCATCTCTATCGGAAATGATAGAAACCGGCACTCCATGCTTAGATATTATTTCCTTGATGTACAAACGAGCTAAAGTGTCAAATTTATCGGTTTCACGAATGGCTAAAAAGTGAGCCGATTTCGTTAACCGATCTACTATCACCCAAATCGTGTCACGGCCGCTTCTTGTCTTCGGTAGTTTAGTAATGAAGTCCATTGAAATATGCTCCCACTTCCATTCGGGCATCACCGGTTGTACCAACAATCCGGGTGGCTTCTTGTGATCGGCTTGACTTGTAAGCAAGTAAGACACTCACTCACATACCTTGCCACATCACGCTTCATGCCCGGCCACCAATACAATTCCTTCAAGTCAAAGTACATCTTATCCGACCCGGGATGGACCGAATAAGGTGATAGGTGGGCTTCATTCATAATAAGCGTCCTTAAATCGCCGAATATAGGAATCCAAAGTCTTTCCACCATGTAAAGCCCATTATCATTCTTTCGGTCAAATAGTTGCTCCATGCCATCTAGGTTTTCGTTTCCAAAGTTTTCCGGTAGGGTGGCTTGGATTTGGGCTTCAATAATCCGATCACGAATACTTGGCCCTACCGTGAGGCTCATAGCTCTAGCCCGTCTTGGTTTCACTCTCTCCTTTCGGCTCAAGGCATCGGCTACTACATTTGCCTTGCCCGGGTGATAACGGATGTCACAATCATAATCACTAAATAGCTCTAACCAACGCCTTTGCCTCATGTTCAATTCACTTTGGTTGAAGATGTGTTGGAGACTTTTGTGATCGGTATAAATCACACATTTGGTACCATAGAGATAATGTCTCCAACACTTCAAAGCAAACACAACCGCTCCCAATTCCAAATCATGTGTCGGGTAGTTCTTCTCATGCACCTTCAATTGACGAGAGGCATAAGCAATGACTTTACCCCTTTGCATAAGAACGCAACCCAACCCTTGCCCCGAAGCATCACAATAAACCACAAAATCTTCTATCCCATCCGGTAGCGTCAAAATAGGAGCATCACATAACATATCCTTAAGGGTTTGGAAGGCGTTCTCTTGTCTTTCGCCCCATTCGAAGTTTCTATCTTTTTGAGTCAAGAGAGTGAGTGGCTGTGCGATACGGGAGAAATTTTCAATAAATCTTCTATAGTAACCCGCCAATCCAAGGAATTGGCGGATCTCGGATGGCGTTTCGGGTCTTCTCCAATTCTTAACCGCTTCAATCTTGCTTGGGTCCACATGAATACCATCCTTGCTCACTACGTGACCAAGGAAGTGGACCTCTTCCAACCAAAACTCACACTTGGAAAATTTTGCATACAACTTCTCCTTCCTTAGTAATTCAAGCACTTCGCGCAAGTGCTTAACATGCTCCTCCTTTGTCTTCGAGTATACAAGTATGTCATCAATGAACACAATAACGGACTTGTCTAAATATGGTTGACACACCCGGTTCATCAAGTCCATGAACACCGCCGGTGCATTAGTCAACCCAAAAGGCATTACGGTGAATTCAAAATGGCCATACCGTGTGCGAAAAGCCGTCTTGGGAATGTCATCTTCATGTACCCGGAGTTGATGATAACCCGAGCGAAGATCGATCTTTGAGAAGTGCTTAGCTCCTTGAAGTTGATCAAACAAGTCATCAATTCTAGGGAGAGGATATCGGTTCTTCACGGTGAGCTTGTTCAATTCCCGATAATCAATACACATTCGGAAGGATCCGTCTTTCTTTTTGACGAAGAGAACAGGAGCACCCCAAGGAGATTGACTAGGGCGAATGAAACCCTTCTCTTGGAGTTCCTTGAGTTGAGTTTGTAGCTCTTGCATTTCGGTTAGAGCTAGTCTATAAGGAGCTTTTGCTACGGGCGCGGCTTCAGGAATAAGACTAATACGAAAATCAAGCGCACGAGTTGGAGGTAATCCCGGTAAGTCATCCGGAAAAACATCGGGGAATTCACAAACAATAGGAACGGTCTTCAATTCTACCTTTGCGGTGGTAGCACTAAAGACTTTAGAATTTGGGGAATCGGAGATTTCGCCTTGGACCCTAAGAATTTTACCGTTGGCCAAAGGTATCTTAACAACTCTCTCACCACAATCAATCGTCGCATTAACCGCCGCTAACCAATCCATACCCACTATGATATCAAAACTACCAATGTCAAGAGGCATAAGGTCAATGAAGAAGTCAACGTCTTCCAAGGTCAAAACACAATCACGGAGTATTTGGCTAATTCTAGTTAGTGACCCGTTCACCATTTCAATGTCAAGCACATAGTTTAGAGCACAAGGATGCACATCAATCAAAGGAACAAAATTAGAAGACACGAGGCTATAATCGGCCCCGGAATCAAATAAAACGGTGGCATAGAGACCATTAAGGAGAAAAGTACCTGCCACTACGTTAGGATCATTTCGGGCTTCATTTACATTGGCCGCAAAAGCTCGGCCGCGTGGTTGCACTTGGTGGCCTTGTTGCCCCCGGTTTTGATTAGGCCCAACCATTTGGAGTTGATTGGGATGAACGGCCACTTGAACTTGTTGTCCCACCCATCGAGGACAATCATTACGATAGTGGTCACGGCTACCACATTCAAAACACTCGCCCCTTCTTTGGTTACCTTGAGGAGGAACGGCCCGAATAGGAGCCGCATTCATTGGGCCCGTTCTTGGAGCCCTACAGTTCTTGGATGCGTGCCCAACTTGGTGGCAATTGTAGCATGCACCACATGGAGTGGTGGCGGGATGGTGCCTGTTGCACCTCCCACAGAAAGGATGAGGCCCGGTATAAGGCCTCCTAGCCGGTTCTACCGCCGCCATTACCCTACCCCTAAAAGCATCTACCAAACGCTCTACCACGGCCTCTACCACGGCCTCTACCACGGCCTCTACCACGGCCTCTACCACGGCCTCTACCACGGCCTCTACCACGGCCTCTACCACGGCCTCTACCACGGCCTCTACCACGGCCTCTACCGGCCTTACCTCAGCCAAGTTTGGCTCAGGAGGCTCTACCACGACCCCTACCACGGCCCTACCACGGCCTCTACCACGGCCTCTACCACGGCCTCTACCACGGCCTCTACCACGCCCTACCACGGCCTCTACCACGGCCTCTACCACGGCCTCTACCACGGAGCTCCACCAGGCTCTACCACGGACCCCTACCACGGCCTCTACCACGGCCTCTACCACGGCCTCTACCGGCCTCTACCACGCCTCTACCACGGCCTCTACCACGGCCTCTACCACGGCCTCTACCACGGCCTCTACCACGGCCTCTACCAGGCCTCTACCAGCCTCTACCACGGCCCTACCACGGCTTACCTCAGCCAAGTTTGGCTCCAGGAGCTCTACCACGACCCCTACCACGGCCCTACCACGGCCTCTACCACGGCCTCTACCACGGCCTCTACCACGGCCTCTACCACGGCTCTACCACGCCTCTACCACGGCCTCTACCACGGCCTCTACCACGGCCTCTACCACGGCCTCTACCACGGCCCTACCACGGCTCTACCACGGCCTCTACCACGGCCTCTACCACGGCCTCTACCACGGCCTCTACCACGGCCTCTACACGGCCTCTACCACGCCTCTACCACGGCCTCTACCACGGCCTCTACCCGCCTCTACCAGGCTCTACCACGCCTCTACCACGGCCCTACCACGGCCTCTCCACGGCCTCTACCACGGCCTCTACCACGGCCTCTACCACGGCCTCTACCACGGCCTCTACCACGGCCTCTAACCGTTTGACCGATTACCTCAGCCAAGTTTGGCTCAGGAGCTCTACCACGACCCCTACCACGGCCCCTACCACGGCCTCTACCACGGCCTCTACCACGGCCTCTACCACCTCTTGTACCCGGCTCTACCACGGTCTGATACGGCCTCTACCTCCCTTACCTCAGCCAAGTTTGGCTCAGGAGCTCTACCACGACCCCTACCACGGCCCCTACCACGCCTCTACCACGGCCTCTACCACGGCCTCTACCTCAGCCAAGTTTGGCTCAGGAGCTCTACCACGACCCCTACCACGACCCTACCACGGCCTCTACCACGACCTCTACCACGACCTCTACCACGCCTCTACCACGGCCCTCTACCACGGCCTCTACCACGGCCTCTACCCCGGCCTCTACCTCAGCCAAGTTTGGCTCAGGAGCTCTACCACGGACCCCTACCACGGCCCTACCACGGCCTCTACCACGGCCTCTACCACGGCCTCTACCTCAGCCAAGTTTGGCTCCAGGAGCTCCACCACGACCCCTACCACGGCCCCTACCACAGCCTCTACCACGGCCTCTACCACGGCCTCTACCACCCTTACCTCAGCCAAGTTTGGCTCAGGAGCTCTACCACGACCCCTACCACGGCCCCTACCACGGCCTCTACCACGGCCTCTACCACGGCCTCTACCACCTTGTACCACGGAGCCCTCTACCACGCCTCTACCACGGCCTCTACCACGGCCTCTACCACGGCCTCTACCACGGCCTCTACCACGGACCCTCTACCACGGCCCTACCACGGCCTCTACCACGGCCTCTACCACGGCCTCTACCACGGCCTCTACCACGCCTCTACCACGGCCCTACCACGGCCTCTACCACGCCTCTACCACGGCCTCTACCACGGAGCCTCTACCACGACCCCTACCACGGCCCTACCACGGCCTCTACCACGGCCTCTACCACGGCCTCTACCTCGCCTGTCCAGGAGCTCTACCACGACCCCTACCACGGCCTCTACCACGGCCTCTACCACGGCCTCTACCACGGCCTCTACCAGGCCTCTCAGGAGCTCTACCACGACCCCTACCACGGCCCTACCACGGCCTCTACCACGGCCTCTACCACGGCCTCTACCACGACCCTCTACCACGGCCCCTACCACGGCCTCTACCACGGCCTCTACCACGGCCTCTACCACGCCTCTACCCGGCCTCTACCACGGCCTCTACCACGGCCTCTACCACGGCCTCTACCTCAGCCTGGCTCAGGAGCTCCACCACGACCCCTACCACGGCCTCTACCACGGCCTTACCACGGCCTCTACCACGACCTCTACCACGACCCCTACCACGGCCCCTACCACGCTCTACCAGGCCTCTACCAGGAGCTCTACCACGACCCCTACCACGGCCCCTACCACGGCCTCTACCACGGCCTCTACCACGGCCTCTACCTCCCTGTACTTCCGGTTGAGCTTCCGGTCTTTGGCTCAGGAGCTCTACCACGCCCTACCACGGCCCCTACCACGGCCTCTACCACGGCCTCTACCACGGCCTCTACCACCCTCTACCACGGCCTCTACCACGGCTCACCACGGCCTCTACCACGGCCCTACACGGCCTCTACCACGGCCTCTACCACGGCCTCTACCACGGCCTCTAGCCACGGCCTCTACCCGGCCTCTACAACCGTTTGAGCGATTACCTCAGCCAAGTTTGGCTCAGGAGCTCTACCACGACCCCTACCACGGCCCCTACCACGGCCTCTACCACGGCCTCTACCACGGCCTCTACCACGGCCTCTACCACCTTGTACTTCCGGTTACCACGGCTCTACCCGGCCTCTACCACGGCCTCTACCACGCCTCTACACGGCCTCTACCACGGCCTCTACCACGGCCTCACCACGGCCTCTACCACGGCCTCTACCACGGCCTCTACCACGGCCCTACCACGGCCCTACCACGGCCTCTACCACGGCCTCTACCACGGCCTCTACCACGGCCTCTCAGGAGCTCTACCACGACCCCTACCACGGCCTCTACCACGGCCTCTACCACGGCCTCTACCACGGCCTCTACCACCCTTACCACGGTCTACCACGGCCTCTACCACGGCCTCTACCACGGCCTCTACCACGGCCTCTACCACGGCCTCGACCACGGCCTCTACCCGGCCTCTGGCTTACCTCAGCCAAGTTTGGCTCAGGAGCTCTACCACGACCCCTACCACGGCCCTACCACGGCCTCTACCACGGCCTCTACCAGGCTCTACCACGGAGCCTCTACCACGACCCCTACCACGGCCCCTACCACGGCCTCTACCACGGCCTCTACCACGGCCTCTACCACCTTGTACTTCCGGTTGAGGCTCTTCTTCTTCAGTCCTATAGTTTGTTCGTACTCTCCTTGGTCTTTCCATTTCTATAAAACAAGTGACACGTTGACCCGAGAGTTAGTCTCAAATGCTCGCATGTTAGTCACACAAGTAGTCATGCCCTCATACCGATACCACATACTCATTTCATAACATTATGCTAAGGCAACAGTGTTAAAATCGTAAGGGGTTTACATATCATATCATCACGTTGCATTTATTGCCATATTTTATCATTAAATTAAGTACTCATGTTCCTTTCATCATGTAATTAAACAACTAACACGAATGATTCAAAGTATAATCCGAATTCGATATGCTCTCTAGTTATCAACCGGGTATGTATACAAGGTGTACCAACGGCTAACCTTCCACCCAATCAACTTCCATTAAGCATATCGGTTCCTTATTATACTTTAAGCCACACGTGCGCAATCCACGATGTCACGAACTTGCTATAGTATCGGGTAACCATAAAAGAGTTGATCGGGTTCTTTTAGGGTTGCCACAATATTATACTAAGTTAATGGCATCCCTTCATTTTGCCCTAAATCATCACATTAGCTTCAACAAATAACAACAACACATCATAGTAACCATATTCATCACTTTGAAATCAAGCTATCACACAAATGGTCTTAACTACGAACTCACACGGGGATTCACAAAATTCATATTGCACACGAATTTCCTAACCATGCATGCTATATGAAGAGTTTTAACTTAAGCCGTAGTCTAGGTCAAACCACCTAATTCTCTACGACCACGCATGGGCCACCATTCTGTAACACCCCAAGCCGGAGCTCGAAATGTCACGGAAATCATACAGCACCCGGTGGAATTACAATATAAGAATAGAGGCTAGACATGACTTACAGCGAGCCTCTAAGCAACACAATATCGTCCAACAACAAGATTACACAAAGGAAATGAGAGTGTAATGAGGATGCACAAATGATGTATGTATCAATGCAAATGCCGAATGAATGAATAAGCAAATATGCCTATCCCAAGCGTGACCTTCAATCACGTATGCAACGATACCCCTCTGCCATCGCCATGGACAGGGCTGTATCTCAAAAACATCGAGATATATATGTCTATATACTCGGGGTCAGGACTACATCCAAAATGGGTGCATACATCTATGCACCAGGATGCCGGCAATCCCCTGCCGAGGGCTCATCAACAATGTATGCAATGCTTACAATCAAATGTAAATGCATAATCATAAACCGACAATCAATAACCGTCAACCATAAACCAATAATCAACATTCGACAAACATGAACCAACAATCAATAATCGTAACGGGGCACACTTGTCAACAGAGGGACAAGGCCGTATCTCCATATACATAAGTCAAATCCCCTAACAGTGGGACATATGCACAACATATGCATCAATCAAAATTAATCATTAATCACAATATAAGAATAGAGGCTAGACATGACTTACAGCGAGCCTCTAAGCAACACAATATCGTCCAACAACAAGATTACACAAAGGAAATGAGAGTGTAATGAGGATGCACAAATGATGTATGTATCAATGCAAATGCCGAATGAATGAATAAGCAAATATGCCTATCCCAAGCGTGACCTTCAATCACGTATGCAACGATACCCCTCTGCCATCGCCATGGACAGGGCTGTATCTCAAAAACATCGAGATATATATGTCTATATACTCGGGGTCAGGACTACATCCAAAATGGGTGCATACATCTATGCACCAGGATGCCGGCAATCCCCTGCCGAGGGCTCATCAACAATGTATGCAATGCTTACAATCAAATGTAAATGCATAATCATAAACCGACAATCAATAACCGTCAACCATAAACCAATAATCAACATTCGACAAACATGAACCAACAATCAATAATCGTAACGGGGCACACTTGTCAACAGAGGGACAAGGCCGTATCTCCATATACATAAGTCAAATCCCCTAACAGTGGGACATATGCACAACATATGCATCAATCAAAATTAATCATTAATCACAATATAAACCAACTATACGTACATATATTTCAGAGGATTCTACTTTCTTCAAGTCCCAGATGCTTATGTATAGGGTCACCCGCAGCCTTCCCACCACATCTAAAACCCAAAGGAAGGCATAACCGACTTCCATGTATGTACGTCTATCCTAATGTATAAGTAATACTTAACGAAAACACAACCCAAGTCAATCAAACGAAAGGATACGCCACATCAACCCAACAATCAAGTCAAACAAATAATACATCAATAAATACAAGTAAACAAGCCAGGTTTACACTTTTCAGCCCGAATCCCAAGCGGGTAGGGAGATACGAAACTCACCTTGATCGGCAAAGAAGCTAGTAAAGGATTACAACCGAGTAACGGGTTCCACACGTCCACAACCTATAATTATTCATCGCAATACCGCCAACCCTAACCCTAACCCTAACCCTAACCCTAACCCTAACCCTAACCCTAACCCTAACCCTAACCCTAACCCTAACCCTAACCCTAACCCTAACCCTAACCCTAACCCTAACCCTAACCCTAACCCTAACCCTAACCCTAACCCTAACCCTAACCCTAACCCTAACCCTAACCCTAACCCTAACCCTAACCCTAACCCTAACCCTAACCCTAACCCTAACCCTAACCCTAACCCTAACCCTAACCCTAACCCTAACCCTAACCCTAACCCTAACCCTAACCCTAACCCTAACCCTAACCCTAACCCTAACCCTAACCCTAACCCTAACCCTAACCCTAACCCTAACCCTAACCCTAACCCTAACCCTAACCCTAACCCTAACCCTAACCCTAACCCTAACCCTAACCCTAACCCTAACCCTAACCCTAACCCTAACCCTAACCCTAACCCTAACCCTAACCCTAACCCTAACCCTAACCCTAACCCTAACCCTAACCCTAACCCTAACCCTAACCCTAACCCTAACCCTAACCCTAACCCTAACCCTAACCCTAACCCTAACCCTAACCCTAACCCTAACCCTAACCCTAACCCTAACCCTAACCCTAACCCTAACCCTAACCCTAACCCTAACCCTAACCCTAACCCTAACCCTAACCCTAACCCTAACCCTAACCCTAACCCTAACCCTAACCCTAACCCTAACCCTAACCCTAACCCTAACCCTAACCCTAACCCTAACCCTAACCCTAACCCTAACCCTAACCCTAACCCTAACCCTAACCCTAACCCTAACCCTAACCCTAACCCTAACCCTAACCCTAACCCTAACCCTAACCCTAACCCTAACCCTAACCCTAACCCTAACCCTAACCCTAACCCTAACCCTAACCCTAACCCTAACCCTAACCCTAACCCTAACCCTAACCCTAACCCTAACCCTAACCCTAACCCTAACCCTAACCCTAACCCTAACCCTAACCCTAACCCTAACCCTAACCCTAACCCTAACCCTAACCCTAACCCTAACCCTAACCCTAACCCTAACCCTAACCCTAACCCTAACCCTAACCCTAACCCTAACCCTAACCCTAACCCTAACCCTAACCCTAACCCTAACCCTAACCCTAACCCTAACCCTAACCCTAACCCTAACCCTAACCCTAACCCTAACCCTAACCCTAACCCTAACCCTAACCCTAACCCTAACCCTAACCCTAACCCTAACCCTAACCCTAACCCTAACCCTAACCCTAACCCTAACCCTAACCCTAACCCTAACCCTAACCCTAACCCTAACCCTAACCCTAACCCTAACCCTAACCCTAACCCTAACCCTAACCCTAACCCTAACCCTAACCCTAACCCTAACCCTAACCCTAACCCTAACCCTAACCCTAACCCTAACCCTAACCCTAACCCTAACCCTAACCCTAACCCTAACCCTAACCCTAACCCTAACCCTAACCCTAACCCTAACCCTAACCCTAACCCTAACACCAAATTCATCAAACCCTAACCCTAACCCTAATTTAACCCAAAACTCCATTTTACAATTTTAAAGACTCGAAATCATATCAAATCAACTAGAAACACATGAACAAACATAAATAGAAGAAAATGGGTTGATTTAGACTTACCAAAACTCTTCCTAGTGCTCAATTCCGAATTTAGGTCAAAAATGGGTAAAATGGTAAGAACTTGGCCTTTGATTCTTCAAAGATGGCGACAATGAGAAGATGATGATTATGATTTTTGTATTAAAATCGATCCACTACTAGTTTATGCAAGAATGGTGAAGAGATTGGAATGGTTCTTTTGCTTTTGGGTGAAAGAGAGAAAGAGAGAAAGAGATAGTAATGAGAAATGAGAGGGAGGAAAAGGATAAGGGGGGGGAAAGATGGGTCTTGGGGGCTTGGTGGGTCATGGACTACCCACGGGCCGACCCGTTTCTCCCACAAGCCATATAAACAATCACTTACACTACTAAACGCCAAACGACATATTTACGACTCGACTAACATACCACTTAGTCATAAAATCATAAATGGGCCCAAATTACTTCATTCAATAAGTTTGTTAGTCAAATTACACAAGAGTCAACGGGTCAAAATTCACGGGTGTTACATAATCAAATGAAATATATTTCAAGTACGCTCTAGCCTCGATAAGTGATCAAATGAAGTCGGGGATCGGAGCAGAGTGTCTCCCTTTTTCAATATCAACATCTTCCAAATGAAGAGTCGATAGAAATGTGAAAATCTCTGTGAGAATAAAACAAGCATTTGTTAAGAAACACTTGAGTGGTTAGGTACAGATGTGCATTGCTTCACTGGGTCCATGAAGTCTTCTTTAATATCGAGAAATCAACAAATGAAATCTGATAGAAACGTGTTGACCCGGCTTTTTGAGAATTTTGGGGAGGGCTTTGATTTCTTTTAGCCCTTTCTCACATCATCTTTTTCACCTTAACCTCTCACTTTTCGACTACTCCCTCATGTCCTATTTGCACAAACATCATCACCACGCTCATAAACCCTCACAATCTAGAATTGAGATTTTAACTCCGGGGTTAGATCTCATCGGCGATGACAAGATCATGGAGTTTTTATGAGTGGCCTAAACTCTCATGTGCAAATCTAACACGAACTTCAATAAATATGATCGAAAATGGTTTGAAAACTTCCAAAGTGTTTTAAAATGGAAAATGAGTTTAAACACTTGGAAGTTTTGGTTTTATAAACAAACTCCCCCTAAATATATGCATGATATAAACAAAGTTTTTGCATATAAAGGGTGAGTTAAGAGTTTGAAAGTTGCCCACAAACATTAAAAATGAGACAACAAAGGCAGCACACAAAGGCGTTCGATGCCTTGCATCTCATCCTAATACATTGTGAGTAACTAAAAGACAAAGTAAATACAAATTGATGAAAAGAGAAAATCTTTTTGGATTTTTAAAATAAGAAAATGAAAATCTTTTTGGATTTTTCTAAAAAGAATGAAATTATAAACACGGTTTTAGAACGGGTTATATACTGATGTGTGCATAAGCCACTATTCATCAAATCACTTGGAAATCACTTTTGGAACCCATTTGAGATTGGGTCCAATGGTTTTTGAATTCTTGAATGTCCAAATGTAAGTCTCATCGATTTGATGAATAGAGGTTGCATTCCACGGAGAACTAAAACCCGGTGGTTTAGTTGAAAAGAGTTTTCGTGGAAGCAACGGTGAAAAATCATTTGATTTCTTTGAAAAGTTTCCAATCTTGGGAGATTGATTTAAAAAATGATTTTTCGAAGCAAAATCATTCACTTTTTGCACAACTGCTTTCACAGGTTTTGGTGCAAGATCAAAAAGTTCCGAAAAAGAATATTTGAATGATTTTGACTCAACTGACTTATCTTTTAAAATCGGTTTCCATTTTGATTTAGTCAACTGAGATTTTGCTTGAGAAAGATGTTCAGAATTATCCTCAAATGATAGAAAAGAGATAAAAGTAGTTGTTCCATCAAAATTTGGTTTCTTAGTGTACTTCTTACCCTTTTGCAAGGAGTAATTAGTAAACTGAGAGACTTTTCTTTCAAAAGGTTTTGAAGATTTACCCGTGTAAACCTTCTTTGGAACATCAGGATCAGTCTGAATAGAAGTTTCAACAATCTCAACCTTATCACAATTAGTCTGCACAGAAGAATTCACAAACATAGGACAATTAGTTTGAGTACAAACATCAATCATGACTTTGGGAAGGTCAGAATTCACAGATTTGGTTTGTGTTTGCAATTCAATCTCAAGGTCAGAAATTTTCTTTGTCAAAGATGTTTCATGTGATTGAAGTTGCAAACACTTGTCTTCATGACACTTGATTTGAGCACACAATTTTGTTCTTTCTTCTTCAACTTTGCTCTCAAAAATAGTGAACTTATTTTGCAACTCATGGTCAAGCTTAGAAATCTTTTGTTGCAAAACAAGTTCATGTGACTGTTTGGATGAGTATGCATCAGTAACTTGTGTGTAAGCTTTTCGCAATTGAGCACACAACTTACTAATTTTTGACTTTGAAAGATCATTTTCTTGTTGAAGACTATCCACGTTGGACAAAATGAGTTCATTTGCAGATTTGAGTGCTTTATTATCAGATTTAAGACTCTCAAGTTCCTTTCGAAGATCTTTGTTTTTCTCAAAATATTCCGTAACTTTTGTAGCATTTGAATAACACAAGCATGACCTCGAAAACATGAACACTCTCGACTTTCATGAAGATGATACGACTCTGTGCTTGGTTTATACTTGAACGTGATAGACATTTTGAATTTAATCTTGATGACACCCCAATAAAAGAAAATTCAGTCCAATTAAAAATATTTAAGCCCACAAAACAATTTAGCCCAAAAAAAAAAATTAAACACTTGGGCCCAACTATTATGTAGTATAAAATCTGGCCCAAAAACCTTAGCCCAACAGATTAAAAAAAAACTTAAAAAAATATTGATTTTTCTATTTGTACTGGATGCAGAGCAAAAATCTCTGCAAATAGAACAAGTAGAAATTTTGAAAATTTTGATTTTCTGCCCA
>CM067172.1:23096421-23108921 GCA_034093135.1 Erigeron breviscapus | reverse complement strand
ACACTTCCTTTTTCTTTTCATCTTGCTTATCTTCCTTCAAACACATCAACACATTTTTACAAAACTCCAATGTTCCATCAGAATAAGAAGCAAGTTCATCCATACGAATGAAAATCTTCTTCTTTCGGCTATTTAGAAAGACAACCCCAAAAGATGGTTCTTCAATGACATGACCAATACTGAGCTTTTCAATGTCTTCAGTGTAAAGACTCTGATTTGGATATGGAACATTTATCTTCCTCTTCACAACTTCAAACCCTATTTGAAAATCTTCCAATGAAGCATATTGAATGCAACTTGACATGTATCTTTTTACAGCATCAAAAGCAATCACATCTTCATGGTATCTTTGCATTGCATTCAAGAAATGGTTGTAGAGGAAGATAATGTCATCAACTGGCAAAAGTTTAAATTGGGCTTCTGTAAATCGGTAGATCTTGTTATTATCTCTTTTGACGTGAAAACATGGAATAGAGATAGTAACTCTTTTAATCAAAATCACCCTGATCAGCACCAATATCTTGTGGTTTCTTTGTTCTTCCAGCAACTTTGGATTATATTGTTTTGTAAGTTTAAGAAGCTCTGTGTACTCTTCGATTTGCCTGGCTTCCTTAAACTTGTACATTGAGTCTAACTCTGGTCTCTTGGTTTTAGTGACCTTAGTAGCTCCACAAAATATAGGGTAAGCCCTTTCCTCCAGATATCTTGATTTCTTAGCTGCTTCTTTTGGTTTGATGCCGAGAGCAACCATTCTTTCTCTATCCCTCAAGAAGTATCCCCGATTAATAAATCTTAATTGTTCTTCAGTTAAATCAGTTGGAAAATAATCAGGAAGAACTTCCTCGGATATGATTGCCTCTCTCAAAACCTGTTTGTAAGTAGATTTCTGAAAGTTCTGAACTGCAGCATTTGGAGTCTTTCTAAGATCATCAAAATTGTTGAATTCATTAAAATTATAATGCTGTGGAGCTGAGCTAGCACGAGCAGATGATTCTCCAACTTCAACTCTGCTTGAAGGACCTACTTCAAAGTAATCAAGATCTGCAAATTCTTCAAACATAGGTTCCTCTGCAGCTTCTACGTTCACAGGAGTCTCAACTATCTCTGGCTCATCCAATATAACATTATCTTTTATGGCTTCTAGATCAGCTTCTCCTTCAGCATATTCAACTAAATCCTCTTCAATAACAAAACCTTTTTCTTCATTGACCTCAATATTTTCCACTTCTTCTTCACTTTCTACATCAGAATCAATACCAAAAACTTCAACTAATCTTCTTCTAATCTCATCATCTAAAGTATCGTGCTCAACATTCTCAACATTCACACCCTCTGCTCTTTCTTCCATCACCACATCTCCAACATTTCCTTCAACTCTTGCCGAAGAATTATCAATGTTCGTTTGACCTTCTCCTTGGTTCTCCCCCTCGGGGTGATCATCAGAATCAGGATCATCCCGACGAGAAGCAACCGAGGCCGGTCGGCAAGATTCTATTGCCAACAATCTTAATTCAAATTCAGCTAGTTTAGCATCATACTCAGCCTTTTGTCTTTGAACTTGTTCTTGTAAGGCTTTGACTCTTCTTTCAGTTGCAAGTTCCCTTTCTCTAACTTCCAAGGCATTCAACACTCCTCTTTCAGTAACAGTCAACAAATCACCCTCCGATCTTAAGATATTTAACAAAATTTCACATGCAGAATCTTTGGTTGGTAGATTTGTTGATGTTGATGGAATTTGAGTTGGTGTTGGTGTTCTTTGTGTTGGTGTTTGATGTGGAGGAACCAACCCGGGGGTTGTTTGCACATTTGAAATGTGACCTAAATTCAGCGAAGCTGATTCAGGATTTCCTGTGGATCCTCGGGTTATACCCTCTACGTTCACAGGAGTCTCAACTATCTCTGGCTCATCCAATATAACATTATCTTTTATGGCTTATAGATCAGCTTCTCCTTCAGCATATTCAACTAAATCCTCTTCAATAACAAAACCTTTTTCTTCATTGACCTCAATATTTTCCACTTCTTCTTCACTTTCTACATCAGAATCAATACCAAAAACTTCAACTAATCTTCTTCTAATCTCATCATCTAAAGTATCGTGCTCAACATTCTCAACATTCACACCCTCTGCTCTTTCTTCCATCACCACATCTCCAACATTTCCTTCAACTCTTGCCGAAGAATTATCAATGTTCGTTTGACCTTCTCCTTGGTTCTCCCCCTCGGGGTGATCATCAGAATCAGGATCATCCCGACGAGAAGCAACCGAGGCCGGTCGGCAAGATTCTATTGCCAACAATCTTAATTCAAATTCAGCTAGTTTAGCATCATACTCAGCCTTTTGTCTTTGAACTTGTTCTTGTAAGGCTTTGACTCTTCTTTCAGTTGCAAGTTCCCTTTCTCTAACTTCCAAGGCATTCAACACTCCTCTTTCAGTAACAGTCAACAAATCACCCTCCGATCTTAAGATATTTAACAAAATTTCACATGCAGAATCTTTGGTTGGTAGATTTGTTGATGTTGATGGAATTTGAGTTGGTGTTGGTGTTCTTTGTGTTGGTGTTTGATGTGGAGGAACCAACCCGGGGGTTGTTTGCACATTTGAAATGTGACCTAAATTCAGCGAAGCTGATTCAGGATTTCCTGTGGATCCTCGGGTTATACCCTCACCAGCAGTTTCAGATTCATGGGCTTCGCAACACGAATCAAGTTGTGTCCTAGACTGTGATAAATCACTGTCCTGGACTTGTTGTTGTTGGGAAACACCACTCACAACACCGGGGTTACTGAGAATGCCCGTTAATACAGTCTCAGGTTGATCCTAAGGAACAGCAGTGTCACTACGGCGTTCATACTGTCCCCCAGTCTCGGTCTGAGGACTGTTACCTGCGGCTAAAGCTGGCGTGATTTTAGCTAAGGCAGGATTTCCAAGCTGTCCTTGAGGGTCACACAAAGTGGGTCCCTCTCCACTTGTTCCGGCATCAGTACTCAACTGTGCTTGTGAATCCGTGTACCTAGGAGATCTAGACTCTTGTGCACGAAATGAAGGCAAGAGGTGGGGCTGGTCCTCTCTTATTTCAACACTCTCATCCTCCAAATGAGGAGAGTGTGGTGAGCGTGGCAGATCCCCGTGCATTTGTGAGACTAACCACTCGAGATAAGCCCTAAGATGAGGACTCTGAGCAGGAACCAGATTTATCAGGAATGGTGGAATCGGAAAAGGCCTTGCTGTTTCACTACTTGTGCCTCTCAAGTTGGATTTATACATCGCAATCACATACTTGAAGCTGTTCTCCAATTTTGGAATTTCTTCTACATTATCAAGAACATCTTCGATAATCAGTGTGAAGAATCTGATAAAAGGAATATATTTTCTGTCTTGTTTATCCTTTCCTTTGACAACTTGAATCATCTTTTTCCATATAATCGCCGCAAAGTCACACTGCACATTGTGAGTGACTGCATAGTAAATTGATAAGGAATCCTTCGTCATGAGATCAAATCCTTTCTGTGATGGCATCAAACAGGTGGTTAAAACATTGTACATCGTATGCCAGAGAGTTGCTACATTACTCCTTCTAAAATCTCTCATCGTTGCCAACTCTCCGTCATAACCCAACGAATGAACTCCAGCCAACATTTCTTCAACTGATGGGAGTTCTTCGTATTCTTCAAGTACAGGAAATCCAATTGTTGTTCTAAACTCATCCAAAGTGAATCGACAATTAAACAGTTCATCTTCTGACTCTAGAGAAAATTTGAAGTAGTCTGTTGTGTTATGCCTTTTACTTCCTCGTATATATTCAATTGATTGCCACAGCTCAAAGACATACTTCTCAGGCACAATTGCACCTCCAGTCAAAGCATTATTTAATGGATGATAGCTAAGAATCTCTGGAATGATCGGGAATTTGCAAGCAAATGGAATGTGTAGTGCTTGATTGGCTTGCATCTTCATTGAATCTCCTTCTTTAAACATAGCCATCTTGATACTTTATTATTTTTCTGTTAACACAAACTGACCAATGTATTGACCAGAAAATACAATTTAATCACAGAAAAATAACAACACAAACCAACATTTAAGAAACACATTTATTACACAAAGACAATGTTTTGCATATATATTAAAAATGAGAAAACAAAGTAGTACACAAAGGCGTTCGATACCTTGCATCTCACTCAAATATATATACAAAACATGACAATATATAGACTCACATAAGTATTAAAAGATAAGAAAACAAGGTAGTACACAAAGGCGTTCGATACCTTGCCTCTCACCCCAAACACTTATGAAATACTATATATTTACCAACACAATACACAAATACATTTACATTTTAAAAACACAACACAAATAATAAAAAAATATAGAATAAAATAATGAAAGGAAAAAAAAATTAAATTCTATTTTGTACTATTTGCAGAGCAAAAACCTCTGCAAATAGCACATTTTGAAAAATATGCCCAGAAATTGACAAGGACTAAAAGTTGGTTTTGGTAAAAAAAATGAAGATTTCAAGTGTTTTCCGAACAAACTTCTCTGCAAACACGAGAAAATCTCAAGTCAGGCATCAAGTCATCGAGTATTGGAGATGAACCTTGTAAATGCCGAGCTCAAAGCTCTGCAAATAAGCAGTTCAGATTCACTCCTTTGAAATGTATGAAATTTTCTTTTATTGAACAACAAAAATGTTGTCAATTGATAAAGAACAATTTCAATTTGAAAATTTTCAAATTGTACTGTTTGCCGAGCAAAATGCTCTGCAAACAGTTGGATTTAAAACTTTGTGAAAAACTTTCATTTTGTACTGTTTGCCGAGCAAAATGCTCTGCAAACAGTTGATTTTGAAAACTTGGTGTAAAAATTTACATTGTAGTGTTTGCCGAGCAGAATGCTCTGCAAACAGTTGATTTTGAAAACCTAGTGAAAAGTTTACATGCATTTGCCGAGCTCAAAGCTCTGCAAATGCATGGTTCAAGTCTTGACAAAATTTAGAAATTCAATTTGTACTGTTTGCCGAGCAAAATGCTCTGCAAACAGTTGTTCTAAGACTTGGAACAAGTTTTGTACAAAATGCACTGTTTGCCGAGCAAACTGCTCTGCAAACAGTTGTTTTTAAAAACTTGTAAAAACTTTTGGAATTCAAAAAGGCATGTTTGCCGAGCTCAAAGCTCTGCAAACTGTTGATTTTAAAAACTTGGATTCATTTTGAAAACCAAAAACCTTGAATGCCGAGCAAAATGCTCTGCATCAAGTTGTTTTAATGGACTTGGTGAAAATTTTCTTGATTTGGTAAAAACAAGTATTTGCAGAGCAAAGAGCTCTGCAAATGACCCTTTTGATCCAAACATTTGTTTAAGAAAACTAAGAACATGTTCACCAGAAGTTATGAAGTTTTAAAGATCATCAAGAACAAACAACTCATTTGCCGAGCAAAATGCTCTGCAAATGGTAGTTTTCATCAAAACTTATGAATTTTCCCAGCCCTTGATCAAATCAACCCAGAAAAAAAAATTCACAAAGTAAGCAGATTAAGGCATTAAAAGCAAAACAACAACAAGTAATAGTCCTAATCATGCAACTAACATCATTTAGACACATACCAAATCATCATAATAGTCACAAATATCATAACATTTCATCTCGGCATTTCATCAAACACTTGGTAACAAATATTAAAGTTAAGTATATTACCTTGAAATGGATATTATGATCGATGATCAGTAAAAAAAATGTGTAACACACTGATGATTAGACTCACAAATCCACTTTAATAGTTATACAAATGATGAACACTTTGATTGATCAAAGACAGGTTCAAACTGATGATGATAGAAAAGAAAGAAAAAAACTTTGGTTTGAATTTGAATGGGAATGATTTGGCCCGCCCATATTCCTTTTATAACACAAATTCGGGTCGCGGGTCTGGGTATGACCCGCGTGTTGACCCGAATCCAAACAAACTTGGGTAGTAATTCTCATTCTGGGCTTGTAATGGGTTTTGGGCTTGTAATGGTTTTTCATAAAAACTAACAAATTGAAATAAAACAAAAAAAATCTAAAAGAAAAAAATAAAAAAACAAACACAAAAAAAATAAAACACAAAAAAAAAATTAACAACAACAAAAAAAACTTTTTGACTTTTTAAAGTTTTCTAATTTTGTATTTGGTTTTTCATATTATAAAGACAAACACACATAATAGTGAATAAAAAAAAATTACACAAACTAGAAAAATTAGAAAAATAACACAAAAAAAATTTACATGCATTTGCACACTCCCCCTCAAATTAAGCATGTATCAAGACAATAAATTTACAAACTCCCCCTAAAATCATGCATTCTACCCTTTTTCTCCCCCTCAAACATTGCATGTAATATCAGATAAAACACATCAATGTTTGAAACAGAAAATGAACATAGAACACATGGCATGAAAGCATTTAAGTTTGTAAATCTAGCATTCCCAACTTGGTTTTAAGAAAATTAAACCTGTTTTCATCCAAAGGTTTGGTGAAAAGATCAGCAAGTTGGTAGTCTGTTGGGACAAAATAGAGTTCGATGTTACCTTCTCGACATGATCTTTAAGAAAATGGTACCGAACATCTATGTGCTTGGTCTTTGTGTGCTGTACAGGATTGCAAGAAATAGCAATAGCACTCTTTGAGTCACAGTAAATAGGAATTCTGTTGAATTGAAATTCATAATCAGTCAACTGTGTCTTCATCCAAAGAACTTGTGAACAACAGCTTGTTGCAGCAACGTATTCAGCTTCTGCAGTAGATGTGGATACACAATTCTGTTTCTTTGAAGACCAACTGACCAATCTATCCCCTAGAAACTGTACACTCCCAGAAGTACTCTTTCGATCAAGCTTACAACCTGCATGGTCGGCATCCGAATATGAAATTAACTGAAACCCAGTATCCCTTGGATACCAGAGACCAAGGTTCACTGTGCCTTTCAGGTATCGGAAGATCCGTTTAACGGCCTGGAAATGACTTTCCTTGGGATTGGCCTGGTACCTGGCATACATGCATGTGGCGAACATAATATCCGGGCGACTTGCAGTCAAATACATGAGTGACCCTATCATACTGCGATATTTCTTTTGATCAAAAGATTTTCCATTTAAGTCAGCATTAATCTTTGTTCGAGCTTCCATGGGTGTCCCAATTGATTGACAATCCATCATATCAAACTTTTTCAACATGTCAAGAATGTACTTAGATTGACAAATAAAAGTACCATTTGACAATTGTTTTACTTGAAGACAAAGGAAAAAGTTTAATTCACCCATCATGCTCATTTCAAATTTCTTGATCATTAAAGCAGAGAAATTCTTGCAGTATTTAGGATTAGTTGACCCAAAAATTATGTCGTCAACATAAATCTGGATTAGAATGATATCACTCCCTTGTCGTTTGATAAACAAGGTAGTGTCAATCGAACCTTTGCTAAAACCAGATTTCACAAGATAAGAGGATAGAGCATCATACCATGCACGAGGCGCTTGTTTCAGACCATATAAAGCCTTATCTAACCTGTAAACATAGTCTGGATGTTTGGAATTCACAAATCCTTCTGGTTGTTCAACATACACTTCTTCTTTGAGTATTCCATTCAAGAAGGCAGTTTTGACATCCATTTGGTAGACTGTGAACTTCTTGTAGGCAGCATAGGCAAGAAACATCCGAATAGCCTCAATTCGTGCAACTGGTGCGAATGTCTCATCATAGTCAATTCCATCTTGTTGGCAGTATCCCTTCGCAACCAACCGTGCTTTGTTACGTACAACAACTCCAGTTTCATCCTTTTTGTTCTTGAAGATCCATTTGGTCTTAATTGGCTCCTTGTTCTTGTAAGGATTGGGAACCAATTTCCACACCTCAAGACATTCGAACTGATTAAGTTCTTCTTGCATTGCTTTCACCCAATCTGGACAACTTAGAGCTTCATTCACTGTCTTTGGTTCAACAATACTCAGAAAATTCACAAACAGACATTCATTCGCGGATGCGGATCTTGTCTGAACTCCAGTTGTTGGATTACCAATGACTTGAGAAATAGGATGAGCTCTTGTCCACTTGGTTGTGTGAGCAATTGGATTAAGTGGATCACTAGATTCTTCAGAATCAATAAAATCAGGAGAATGTTGTTCCGTTAATTGTTCAAATAAAGTTGCAATTGGTTCAACAAAGTCATCATGATCATAATCTTCAGGATTGGTTGTAGGATTTGTCAATTGTGAGATATTATGAGGTTGAGTATGCAACTCTGAAATATCGGTAGGTGGAGGAGAATCAGATGATGAATTAACATCTGATGATTATGATGGTGAAGACTCATTGGGATCCATCTCTTTTGAATTTGAACAGAATGGTTCATTGTCACAAAATTGTCCAACACTGAAAAGATTGTGTCCTAATCCTTCAACATAGGAAACTCTCTTTATAGTAACACCATTTTTAACAATGTCTCCGTAACCGAGAATAGGAGCAATATGATCATTTCCAAATCTGACGGTTCCCATAAACTTTTCAACAAAGTTCGAAAGAATGGACTTGTTTCCAGTCATATGACGTGAACATCCCGAGTCAACATACCAAACACAAATGAGAAATTCCTGCAAAGTCAAGGTATATGATTTAGGTACCCATGTAAATTGGGTCCTTGCAGGTTAGAGAGATAACATGCAAGTACACATTAAAAAATAAACATCAAGTAAAATAACACGCAAACCAACAAATTATTTAAATACCAAACAAGCACACATAATTGTTCAAAATACAAATACGAATTACAAGCAAGAAAATGTAAAGGTTTATACACATGTTTTGGTACAAGCGGGACTAGTCCTAGATTTATTAGCATTATCTAATGTATTCGATCTACGGACAATACACACTTGTTTGACATTGGCAGGTTTTCCATCAAGCTTGACTTTACTAGATGCATTCAAATATCTATCCTTAGGGATCCATCTACTGCTACTTTTCATGCACAAGTCACCTGAAACACGAACATTCTTAGAGTTAGAAACTAATTTAGCTTTTATGTTCTGAACAGGTTGCTTCTTGATGGGTTCTGTGATCTTATTCACTTTCTTTATGTTATTAGGTGACAACCAACCATACTGGTCTTTGTATTTAGTCATGCCTGTAAAAGTATCTCTAACCCTCTGTAAAGTGCACTTAGGATTCTTCTGAGAATACCTAGGGAAACTAGAATACCTAACCTGCTGAGGTTGTTTGTTACCTAATGAGAAAGTTTCAATCTTAACAATCTTCGGACCACTGCTTGTTTTGACTTCTTTTTGTGACTGAGATTCAGATTTGACCTTGTACATCTTTGGTTGCCTAGAAGTCTTTTGGACTGTGGGACTTTTCTTTGATGGTTTGGTCTTTGGTTTTGAATCAGTCTTGGGTGATGGGTTGGTCTTTGATCGTTTTTGTGTAGAGTTAGCGAAGAAATCATATGACTCATCCATTAACGCATAGTTAAAAGAGACTTTTGCAAATCCTCTATTATCTTTTCCAAAACTTTTTGTGGAACATAAGGTCTCAATTTTTCAGCCTTTGGAATTGGAATAGTGTTTTCTAAAGGTTTTTCAGTAAAACACTCAAGAATTTCGGGTATGATAGCCTCATGATTGTCTTTGATTGTTTTATGTGTAGAGTTAGCGAAGAAATCATATGACTCATCCATTAACGCATAGTTAAAATAGACTTTTGCAAATCCTCTATTATCTTTTCCAAAACTTTTTGTGGAACATAAGGTCTCAATTTTTCAGCCTTTGGAATTGGAATAGTGTTTTCTAAAGGTTTTTCAGTAAAACACTCAAGAATTTCGGGTATGATAGCCTCATGATTGTCTTTGATTGTTTTATGTGTAGAGTTAGCGAAGAAATCATATGACTCATCCATTAACGCATAGTTAAAATAGACTTTTGCAAATCCTCTATTATCTTTTCCAAAACTTTTTGTGGAACATAAGGTCTCAATTTTTCAGCCTTTGGAATTGGAATAGTGTTTTCTAAAGGTTTTTCAGTAAAACACTCAAGAATTTCGGGTATGATAGCCTCATGATTGTCTTTGATTGTTTTATGTGTAGAGTTAGCGAAGAAATCATATGACTCATCCATTAACGCATAGTTAAAATAGACTTTTGCAAATCCTCTATTATCTTTTCCAAAACTTTTTGTGGAACATAAGGTCTCAATTTTTCAGCCTTTGGAATTGGAATAGTGTTTTCTAAAGGTTTTTCAGTAAAACACTCAAGAATTTCGGGTATGATAGCCTCATGATTGTCTTTGATTGTTTTATGTGTAGAGTTAGCGAAGAAATCATATGACTCATCCATTAACGCATAGTTAAAATAGACTTTTGCAAATCCTCTATTATCTTTTCCAAAACTTTTTGTGGAACATAAGGTCTCAATTTTTCAGCCTTTGGAATTGGAATAGTGTTTTCTAAAGGTTTTTCAGTAAAACACTCAAGAATTTCGGGTATGATAGCCTCATGATTGTCTTTGATTGTTTTATGTGTAGAGTTAGCGAAGAAATCATATGACTCATCCATTAACGCATAGTTAAAATAGACTTTTGCAAATCCTCTATTATCTTTTCCAAAACTTTTTGTGGAACATAAGGTCTCAATTTTTCAGCCTTTGGAATTGGAATAGTGTTTTCTAAAGGTTTTTCAGTAAAACACTCAAGAATTTCGGGTATGATAGCCTCATGATTGTCTTTGATTGTTTTATGTGTAGAGTTAGCGAAGAAATCATATGACTCATCCATTAACGCATAGTTAAAATAGACTTTTGCACCCTTTTCTAGAAAATCATCAGCCTCATAATCACTATTAGTCGGTCTCACAAATTGGTCTGTCATCCCACATCTCAAATAAGATTCGTTGTATAATGATGGGACTTCTTCTTGTGCTTCGAGCAAACATTTTGGATTGTTATAACCCAACCCTGTTGTGAATATTGTTTCTGAATTTCTTGGCCTATTTAAAAAGACTTGTTGATATGAACGATTGATCTTATACAACTTTTCTTGATAAGACTTGATTTCAGCTTTCAGCTCATCATTTTCTTTATCAAGTTTTTGTTTAAGAGAATCTTTTATACAACATTCATATTTTAGGTCAGAAATTTTGTTTTCAAATTCCGTCACATCAGGGATAGATTCTTTCATCTTGACATTCAAAGACTCAATGTCTTCAGCCAAAGCATTTGCTCGAAACATCTCATTGGTCTTTTCAACTTGAAGTTGTCTGACAGTCTTGCTTAGTTCAAGAACTTTGGTCTCAAGTTCTTGTTTCTCAAGATGCAGTTTGGAGTTTGGAGTAAAAGAGACTGCTGCTTTTTCAGATTTCAAATTTTCAACATCTTTTTGAAGTGAATCAATTTTAATTTGAAAATCTTTTTCTTTGTCCTCCAAATCTTTCTTTAATTTTAAATTCTTTTTACTCAACTCCCTGCAATCTTTTCTTGCCGTTTCACTCATGTCCATGTAGTGTTTTAACACTGATTTGGGAAAAGAGATTACCTCATCCTCGACTTCAGAAGAACTTTCATCATTTTCTTTATCAAGTTTTTGTTTAAGAGAATCTTTTATACAACATTCATATTTTAGGTCAGAAATTTTGTTTTCAAATTCCGTCACATCAGGGATAGATTCTTTCATCTTGACATTCAAAGACTCAATGTCTTCAGCCAAAGCATTTGCTCGAAACATCTCATTGGTCTTTTCAACTTGAAGTTGTCTGACAGTCTTGCTTAGTTCAAGAACTTTGGTCTCAAGTTCTTGTTTCTCAAGATGCAGTTTGGAGTTTGGAGTAAAAGAGACTGCTGCTTTTTCAGATTTCAAATTTTCAACATCTTTTTGAAGTGAATCAATTTTAATTTGAAAATCTTTTTCTTTGTCCTCCAAATCTTTCTTTAATTTTAAATTCTTTTTACTCAACTCCCTGCAATCTTTTCTTGCCGTTTCACTCATGTCCATGTAGTGTTTTAACACTGATTTGGGAAAAGAGATTACCTCATCCTCGACTTCAGAAGAACTTTCATCATTTTCCTCCAACTCCTTTGACTTCTTGATCTTTGTCATGAAGCATACATTTGCTGCAAGTTCGTCTGTCTCCTCATCAGAAAGATGTAACCACTTGTCATCCTCAGCGAGAAGGGCAATTCCGCTTTCCTCTTGTCTTGCCAGCAAAAGTTTGTACTTATAGTACTCGGAGTTCTTTTGTCGAGGTTTAGTACAATTTATGGCAAAATGTCCAGTGATACCACAGTTGTAGCATTTCCTGTCTTCAGTTCTCTTATCCATGACCTTCTTCTCAAACTTCTTCTGATTGTCATACTTCTTCTCACCACCAGCAAAATCTTTCTTCTGATCATACTTAGGAGCATTCGCATTTTTAGCATACGAAGAGACTGATGAAGTCCTAAGCTGATTGTTTGTTGGTTTCTTCTTGAAGAATTTC
>CM067172.1:23041421-23091421 GCA_034093135.1 Erigeron breviscapus | reverse complement strand
AAAACGAAACTTATATTATAAAATTTGTTTAACAAAATAAAAGTGTTAAATGGTAAAAAAAAAAGAAAAAAAATGGCAATATAATGTTCCTCAGAAAGAACAAAAACTTTATCCCACTTCCACTGAGTAACACTATTCTCTCTCACATAATCCTTAAAGTTTAACATTATGTGATCAAACTCCATCGACATATAACGGTAAGCTTCATATAATAAAGCATCTATATTTCGGAAGCCGGCAAGCCAAACATCATTATCATCCTCTTGGACTTTTTGATCCGTCACCGTATCAACCAAAATCTTGTCTTCATCACGACAACTCCCAACAACAACAGACTCAACTTGCATAGATGATCCATTATTGGAACTATCAGTATCACATGTAATAGACATTTTATGCAAAACAAAGTGATATGAAAAGTATTATCGAAATGATATTTGTTAAATGTAAACAACGTGAGATATTTATAGCAAATGTACAGATGGTAGTAAAAAATCAGTTTCCTTTTTTGTTGGGGAAATTAGACTTAGTCAATCCACAACCACCATAAAACACACATAATATGAAACTGCTCAGTAAAAAGTTAATAAGATCCTAAAATCCAGCATTTAAAATATAAAATTGAATGAATGAAAATTATTTATTGTTAGGTCCAGCAGATTAGCTCACTGGACTTCACCCCAGTCCAGATCTACTCTACTGAAGACGTTCTCACTGAAGTCAAAGACTGAAGTCAGAATAAAGAAGACTGACAAATGGCGGAGTCCACTGGAAGTCTTACCAGATCTGTACACTGGAGGATTGTCAGTGTTCTAGACCTTACAAGTCTGAACACTGATATCGAGGAATTGACTTTTGCCTTTACACACTTTCCAAAGAACAATCCACTTGTTCTTTACCAAAGTTTATGCGTGTAAAGGTGGTTGGTTAAAAGAATAAAATCATATCGATATGACTTTATCCTTGTACCATTAACCAATGCATTTAATGTTCTTGTCGGATTATTAAATGCATGCAACCATATTTGTACGGCACAAAATTCACTGGTGATTTTTGTTTCCTATAAATACAAAGTCATTTCTTTGAGAAAATACTTTTAAGCATACATTTTGCATTAGAGTGAATTTGTTTAAATACTCTCGATCTTAAACTGGGATACTTCACAACTTTAAGTATCTCGATCCAAAAGAGTTATTTGACAAATATAGATCATTTGTAATTCATAGGTTGTTAGGATACATACTTATTTGTATTATCTTGATTCCGCACAACCTTGTATTTTATTTAAGATCATAAATAAAATACACCATTGAAAAATACATAATGTTCCACTTTACTTGTTTATTGCTTTAAGTCTTGTATTACATTGTTTATATATTCTTGCATTTATTTACAAGTAATACTAGTCCATTCTAGTGATTATTAGACTTGTTGTATTTTACACTTCTAGGTTAACCATCGTATTTCAGGGACTCACACTTGGCTGTAAGATAGACAGGAAATCCACTACTGGTGGATGTCATTTCCTTGGTGGCAAACTGGTCAGCTGGACCAGTAAGAAGCAAACTTCAGTTTCATTGTCCACTACTGAAGCTGAATACGTGTCTGCAGCCAGTTGTTGTGCTCAGATACTCTGGATGAAGAACCAGTTGCTTGATTATGGTATTAAGTACTCAAAGACCCCAAACTTTTGTGATAATACCAGTGCCATTGCTATCTCTAACAATCCAGTCATGCACTCCAAAACGAAGCACATTGATCTCAGGTATCACTTCATTCGTGATCATATTATGAAAAACAACATTGAACTCCATTTTATTCCCACTGAAAAACAACTCGCTGACATTTTTACTAAACCTATGGATGTCAAAACTTTTGAATATATTGTTGGTGAGTTGGGAATGTTAAACCCTTAAATCTGGGACTACTCAGATATTGAACGCCTTTGTGTACTATCTTTGCATAAATAGATTTCTGGATCAACATTCCAGGGGAAGACTTGAAAGATATTTTTGTTCTTAAAAATGTTTTAAGTTCAAGGGGAATTTATTAATTTATTTTCTCACTGGACAAATTCTTCAAAAAATATTACTGGTGCTTTGTAAATGTGTCCCTCTCACTGGTAATTGGACAGATTGAAGTGCGTGTTTGAGGTGATTTTGTCTCCTTGTAAATGTGTCCCTCTCATTTGTCTGTATTAGTTGACGTGCACGATTGAGGTTACCAGTCTTTCAAAATGGTTTTCACTGGTACTTTACTGGAGTGTCCCTCCAGTGTACCATCAGTGCATACTTCACTGTACTAATCCACCAGTGATACTGGAGTGTCCAGTCAACCTCTAGATGCACTGAAATAAGACACAATATTTTTTTTAATACTTGGTCATTGTGCGTGCCACGTAAGCAAACTTTTTAAAGATATTTATCTTATAATCCTACGTGGCATGTAAATTTTTCAACGTAATGATGGTATTTTTACCTTGGGAAGTCAAAAAGAGCAACTTGATACTGTTTGTGGGCTGTAAACCGTCACACATTTATGTGTGATGTGATGTAATTAATGCGGATCTCAGAACCCGATCAAAATTTTATTTGATAATTTCAAATTAAACCGTTTGAGTTCCACATTCTCTCTCCTATAAATACCCACTTTCAATTTCATTTGCATTTACTTCGAACATATTTACTCCCAAATCTTTCAAATTCCTTCATTTACTTCTTCATTCATTTTCCAATCATCATCATCTCTCATATTTACTCCATTTCCATTCATTCCTTCATCAAATCTTCATCTAAACCCTAAATACCCAATTTCATCTTCATCTATTCTTCATATAATGGCACCTAGACAATCTAAATCTCTTAAAAATCTGCTCGCTGCTGAATATGATTCAACTGAAAATGTTGACAAGGCACCCCATATCACTCTAGAGGCAAAAGCTATAAGAATAAACATGAACAACTGGATGGCCAGACTTTCACTTTCCAGTGTTCATGATGCCCAATCTGTTATTGGGAGATTAAACAAATTTTTTCTCTCATGCCCACTATTTGGTGCGTTGACATTAAATCCAGGGAGGATGTACCACGATTACCTCTGTGAATTCTGGTACACTGCACAATATGATGATGAAACTTCATCAATTACTTACTCTCTGAAGTAAGGTACCAGATCCTTGGGTTTCACTGCTAGTCTACTCAGGTCTGTTCTACAATTGAATTATTTTGAACAGAATGAGTTGCCCATCGAACTTCCTTCTGGTATCAATACAAGGGAAGTGTGCAGACTGATGGGGCACACAGATATAATGGATGAGCATGGCCAGCTATCCAGGAAGGGAACTATCTACATGAGCAAACTATCAGACTCATGGAGATACTTCTTCACCCACATTGTTGAATGTCTGGGAGGCAGTTCTAGAGGGTTAGACCAGATAAATCAAACCCATCTCCAGATTGCCTACTGCCTCTGGTTTGGACTTAGAGTGGATTTTGCTGAGATTCTTTTTGATGATCTGGTAGAGCGTCTTAGAGTGAAAGGTAGAAAAGCCTTTATTCCTTATATCCGTTTTCTTTCACTCATATTTAAAAGAGCTCTTGGAGACCAGTATGATTTTGAAACTACTTACTTTTCTGTGAGTAAGGGATCTGACCAACCTCAGATCTCCACTGAATGAGGTAGATATTCCTCAGTCCATGCTCTCCTTTCAAAGAGAAGAAGCTGAAGTGGCTCCAGGTAGAGGTCAAGTTGGTGAAGGACCCTCTGGTGACCAAGATGTACAGATAATAGAAGCTGTACAACCCATTAGACAAGTTGCTCCTGAAGGTCAAGGACCAGAAATTGTTGAACCTTCCAGACGACCTAGAACAAACAGGCGTCTGATGAGAGCTGGAGTTCAGGTGAATCCTGAAAGACATCCTGGTGATGTAATGAATTTTGATGGGTCTCCAATTTTTAAACCTGAAGAGAATGTAGAGGTTGTTGGGCAGGTGACTGATGAACAGATAGAAAATGCGGCCCAGATTATTGAGCAGGTTGTTGAGCAAGTCAAACAAATGTTCAGACTGATGAACATGTATCTGGTGAGCAAGAGGCTCAAATTGACTTGAATGTAGAGGCTGGTGAACAAGTTCATGAACAGGCTGGTGAACAGACTGGTGATCAGACAGTTGGGATGGCTCCAAATTGGGATGATGTAGATTCCCCAATGTCTGAAGGTTTTGATGTAAACATGAATTTCCTGGGTGATGAAGAAGAAAATATTGACACATCTGCTATTGCTTCAGTCACCCAACCAATTATATCTGCTGAAATGCCACCACCACCACCAGAATCAAATGAACCACCTCCACCAGAATCAAACATGCCACCACCACCACCACCACCACCACCTTCAATTCCAAGAAATACTCAATACTTCACTCCTGCAACCACTCAAACTTCACAATCTCAACCTCCACCACTTCAAACTCCAGTCAACGTAACTGAACCTCGTGCGCTGGACTCAACAGTTGTAACATCTGAAGCTACAACTGAAGAGGACTGGGCACAAGTACCTCTTATGACCAGATTGCCTTCCAATCTTGAACCTCCCAGTGGTCTCTCCACTTCATCTTCTGCCGAGGTCCAATGCCTTTTAAGTAAGGTGGCGGACCTGGAGAGATCACTCCAGACTTCATCGCAGGTTATTTCAGAATTTAAATCTTTATTATCAAATAACCTTGCATCTGAGATGAATGTGTTTGCTGGGAATGAGAAGCTTGTTTATGAGAAGCTTGATGAACTGGTACTGGCCACAAACAACAATACAGAAAATTTCAAAGTGGCAGTCCAGGGACTGGAGACAAGGCTGGTGAACTCTGTTCAGACTAGTGAAAGGTGAACTTGTTCAACCACTGGCAGGTCTGAATGAAGATGTTCAGAAGTTGGTTACCAGGATAAGTTCTCTGGAGAGTAGATCCACACCTGATCAGGATGCAGTTGTAAGTACGATTAGTGATGAATGTGCAAAGAAGTTCAGAATCAGTATGCTGAAAGAATTATCTGAAGAAATTTCTGAGACTGTTCTTCGAACTCTTCAAGATGGGCTGTTACCCCAAGTGGAGAGGTTGATGGAAGAAAAATTGCCAAAGCACTTGCCTAAAGAAGTTGAAACTGTTAAAAACGAAGTGCAGGCACTTAAGAAAGTTGTGACTGATACAACTCCAGTGGCAGGAAGAACCTTTGGTGCACTGGACAGACATATGCTAGAACAATTATGGAATGATCTCAAGTCCAGAACTGGTGATCATTCCAAGGGGGAAAAGTCATCCGGTGACCAAAAACAAGTGACACTGAAGCATTTGGCACTGAAACCACTATGCTGTCTGAAGAAGCTGTTGGTACTGAAGCCAGTGAGCCCCAGTTTGAGTCTTTCCCAGATATACCAACTACACTGAAGTCTGTTAAAGGAAAAGCACAATTGGTATCTGGTGAAGAAGAACAAACTGCTGAAGAATCATCAGAGTATCCTACTGCTGATGATGAAACCTCCAAGAAGCTAGAACAAGAATGAATAATGATAGAGATCTTTAAGAGAAATCAAAAAGATGAACTGCTGGCCCATCAAAGGGAGATGGCAACTATGGGGACTCTGGACTCTTACAATGCTGGCAGGTTAGGCATAAATATTGATGTGTACAAAAAGATGAAGGAAGACCCTAGAGTTCATCAATGTCTGAATGCATTGAATGATGTTCATGTACGCTCCTTTTACGCCGAAGAAGAACAGGTTTATGATTCTATAATTTATGGCGTTAGTGTACCAGAACTCATCAGGCAGAGGAAGGAGGAACTGGTGATGCTCCAGAGGAAGATAAGGAAGAATGCTAGTGCTCTGGAGTTAGAGTACAGAAAGAAACTGACTGGCTTAGCAAAACTGACTGCCAAACAGATCAAAGCTATTAAAGATGCTGATGTAAGCAGATTCATTCCCCTGGACACTTCTCTGAAAATTAATCGTCAACAACTCCAGTCTGCTATTGAGTAAAAGAGAGTGTCAAAGGAAACTGAAGCATTGATCCAGAGAGCCAAATTGAAAGACAAGTATAATGAAATGTTAAATTTCAGGGCTGATGCTAGACGGATCACTGGTGCAAAAGTCAAGCTTGTTGGTAATCATGAAGGTATGTCCAAGTTTGAAGTAAAGTTGACCAGGGAAGGTAATTTACTGATGAAAGAAAGAGTACTTCAGTCCAAGCGTTTGGATAGAGTGAACTGAAAGAGATTGCTTTAACGTTCAGGGGGAAGACAAATGTGTCGACTGTTATTAAAGCATTTCTGAAGAGAATTGAGAAGGTATGGAGAAGAAAGCAACAGATGGAAGTTGCAATGGGCATGAAATCGCCAGAATCCGTACCATCTTCTCCATCACCAAAGAGAAAGGCCTGACTCTTATCATTTACTTATTGTAATTTATTGTTTAAAGAAAATTGTAACTATTTATCAGTTGATGTATGTAATATTAGTTGCAATTTTTGATTCATAAAAGTAAATGATCAGATTTATTCTAAGTTAGAACTTAAAAGATGAAACTGAAAACACTCATGATCTATAAAGTGTTTTCCAGTAACTTAGATTTTTTAGACTAAAATCAAAACTTGTGTTTTTCAAGCATACAAAATTGTATAGATTTAAGCTTGAAAACACTTGCATTATTTCTAAACAAATAGGGGGAATTTGTTAGGTCCAGATTTACTGGACTCGCTCCAGACTCGACTACTGGAGACTTACTGAAGATCTGTCCAGAAACGTGTTCTACTGGACCTACTCCAGACTTGGAATCTGGAGTCCCTCTGAAGATTTGTCCAGAAATAATGGAAGACCAGTGAGCAAATACTTGTATAGAAAATCTGGAGTATTCTCCAGATTAGCTCACTGGACTTCACCCCAGTCCAGATCTACTCTACTGAAGACGTTCTCACTGAAGTCAAAGACTGAAGTCAGAATAAAGAAGACTGACAAATGGTGGAGTCCACTGGAAGTCTTACCAGATCTGTACACTGGAGGATTGTCAATGTTCTAGACCTTACAAGTCTGAACACTGATATCGAGGAATTGACTTTTGCCTTTACACACTTTCCAAAGAACAATCCACTTGTTCTTTACCAAAGTTTATGCGTGTAAAGGTGGTTGGTTAAAAGAATAAAATCATATCGATATGACTTTATCCTTGTACCATTAACCAATGCATTTAATGTTCTTGTCGGATCATTAAATGCATGCAACCATATTTGTACGGCACAAAATTCACTGGTGAATTTTGTTGCCTATAAATACAAAGTCATTTCTTTGAGAAAAATACTTTTAAGCATACATTTTGCATTAGAGTGAATTTGTTTAAATACTCTCGATCTTAAACTGGGATACTTCACAACTTTAAGTATCTCGATCCAAAAGAGTTATTTGACAAATATAGATCATTTGTAATTCATAGGTTGTTAGGATACATACTTATTTGTATTATCTTGATTCCGCACAACCTTGTATTTTATTTAACATCATAAATAAAATACACCATTGAAAAATACATAATGTTCCACTTTACTTGTTAATTGCTTTAAGTCTTGTATTACTTTGTTTATATATTCTTGCATTTATTTACAAGTAATACTAGTCCATTCTAGTGATTATTAGACTTGTTGTATTTTACACTTCTAGGTTAACCATCGTATTTCAGGGACTCACATTTATCCATCTGCATCCAACACTCTTATAATTTCTAGAGTATAGAGAATAGATTAAATAACATATAAAACAATTAACCATTTATCACAATAAATAGGGATTGCATACTATCAACTGCACAATAAAATATATACTGATTGATATAAATATAATTATACAAAAAACAAATATGAGATAAGTTAACATATATATATGAACAAAAAATAGAAAACAGACTCATTGCATTCCCATTTAACATGATCAGTATGGTAACTTACACAAACATATACCACTTTAGTAGATGCTTATACTGAAATAACGTGTGATCAGTATATTATGAAATAAATAATGAGTAGATTTATAAAATTATGGTTAAGAAACCCTCATTGTTAATATATTACTGAACGAATGTAATATGAAAAAATAAACATAAATAAATAAATATACATGTTCCTCATAAAGAACAAAAACTTTATCCCACTTCCACTGAGTAACACTATTCTCTCTCACATAATCCTTAAAGTTTGACATTATGTGATCAAACTCCATCGACATATAGCGGTAAGCTTCATATAATAAAGCATCTAGATTTCGGAAGCCGGCAAGCCAAACATCATTATCATCCTCTTGGACTTTTTGATCCGTCACCGTATCAACCAAAATCTTGTCTTCATCACGAAATGATAGACATTATTGGAACTATCAGTATCACACGTAATAGACATATTATCGAAATGATATTTGTTAAATGTAAACAACGTGAGATATTTATAGCAAATGTAAAGATGGTAGTAAAAAATCAGTTTACTTTTTTTGTAGGGGAAATTAGACTTAGTCAATCCACAACCACCATAAAACACACATAATATGATACTGCTCACTAAAAAGTTAATAAGATCCTAAAATCCAGCAGTTAAAATATAAAATCGAATGAATAAAAATTATTTATCCATCTGCATCCAACACTCTTATAATTTCTAGAGTATAGAGAATAGATTAAATAACATATAAAATGATTAACCATTTATCACAATAAATAGGGATTGCGTACTATCAACTGCACAATAAAATACATACTGATTGATATGAAAAAATAAACATAAATAAATAAATAACCAATAATAAAGATAAAATATATAAAAACTTAAAGAGTGATTACATAAAGGATAAAAATTCAGTAGTAAAAAAACTATATATGATTTCTAAACAATTCAAGATTATAAACAAACATTACTGATCCCAGGTAATATCCCTTCAACTGATTCAGTATTTGTATCACCACGATCATTACTAACATCTGACTTAACTTCAACCACACCAAACAATTTCAATTCAGGAATGAGATGCTTTTCCGGCCTTGCAACTGTTAATTCAAACTGTATGTCCAAATGGCCTGCCGCTTTACCACCCTAAAACGATATTAAACAATAAACAAAAATCATAAGGATTGGCGTTATAAAAAACTGGTTCAATAGTTTTTAATATTTAAATCCCAGTAAATAAAATTTAATTTACCTCATCATCTGAAAGGAAAACAGACTCATTGCATTCCCATTTCCAAAAGTCTTGGTGCCAAACTTCTTGTAGACTATTCGATGTTATACAATCAAACTTCGATGATAAAAATATTTCAGCTTTATAGAGTAAAAATTTTAAATTGCAGTCAGCAACAACTTGACCAATGTAACCATCTTCAGCCTGAATATGTTTTGATATCTTCATGTCAAAATGAATGTCCAACTTAGAACCCGAAACAAACCACTGATACACCATTAAAAGAAGAGTAAATTAAATAATATCTTAAGCTTGAATATGTTCAGATATCTTAATGTAAAAGTGAATGTCCAAATTCGAAGCCGGAAAATACAAGTATACACCATAAAATGAAAATTATATTAAACACAATCGTAAACAACTTAAAAGTGTAAAACTCAAACAATATAATAAAAAAGTGCTATATACCTGATCCTCAGAAAGACAAACACTATAAAAAGAAGAGTAAATTAAATAATATCGTAAACAAATTAAAAGTGTCAAATGCAAAACAAAATTAAATTATGCAATAAACCTGCTCCTCAGAGAGACCAAAATCTTTATCCCACCGCCACTGAATAATTGTGTTATCCCTGACATACTTCTTAAAATTTGACAGTATGTGTTCAAACTCAGTCGAAATATAGCGGCCAGCTTCTTCAAATAAATAAGATATATTCTCGTAGTTTGCAAACAGAGTATCCTCAAACTCCTCTTCGATTCTTTGATCCTTCATTGGTTTAAGAAGAATCTTGTTGTCATCACGACAACTCCCAACCACAACAGAATCAACATGCATAGACGATCCATTATTCGAATTACCAGTATCACATGTAGTCGACATTTTGTGGAAAACAATGTGCTAAAATAAGTATTGTCGAAATAAAGTGTGTTTAATGTAACCAACGTGTGGTATATATAGGCAATTTAAAGATGGTTGTAAAAAAATCAGTTTCCTCCTTTTTTGTAGGCGAAATTTGACTTGGTCAATATGAAACCACCATATAACACACATATTAGAAACTGCTCAGCAAAAAGTAAAAAGGGTACTAATCCTGTAAAACGCAGCAGTTATGATACGATAGACCCGCAGTTAGAATACAAATCCAACGGATGAAAATTAATTAACCATCTAGATCCAACGGTCTTGGAAATTCGAGAATAGATGGCTTAGATTTAATCTGACACTTGATCTAACGGCCAAGGATATTCGAGAACTTAAATAATAAACGGCTGAGATTTAATCTTAGACTTGATCCAACGGCCTTGGATATTCGGGAATCAAAGGCCCAGATCTAAAGTCAATGGAATCAAATGGCCCACATTGCAAGTCAAACTTTCTGGAAAAGTCGGACGTCGCGCGAACAATATATTAAGAATATCAAAATTATATATACTTGGTTTCTTTTCATTCTGCCCACGTGAAACAAGAGACAAAATGGGCCACATGCCTTGTTTCATTAGTTTTGATATTTTGAGCCCAACATAAGAATTTTGAGCCTTTATTCTTATTCTTCTCTCCAGCCGACGAGTCCATTATCCATATGTGAGTATGTAACTTCTTGCTAACTTGATCAATGATGCTAGACTCCAGTCTATGTGAAATCTTGTTCTTGGCATATGTAACACCCCGAGCTAGGCTCGGGACGCACTGAAAAGCATGACACAAGATGGAATTATCGTAGAACGGACTATATGAAAATAAAAGGATTTCGTGAACCCATCAGTTAATACATAATGTCACAAAAGCATAAGGAGCATACAACCATCAAGAGTTTACAAAATAATATCAAAAGATGGCTAATGATCCTCAGCAAGACCCATCAACGGGTAATGAATCACGGATCGATGGTCCAAGTCCAACTTCTAGCAATGCACATCAAGCTCTTGGGTTCTCTTGATTTCCTGAAAAGTGTACTAAACAATGTCAACACTAGGTTGGTGAGTTCGTAGGAAAGAAATGATAAGAACACATACCAATGCCATCCACAACATAAACAAGTATAAAGAACGAGTATTATCGATAACAATAAGCATCTAACAAGTTCTATAACGCCACACATGTCCATCAATGTCCCTCAATTGTTCTCATGTCATCCAAAATGTCCTCATGTACATAATGTACTCGTATAATGTCATCAAGTACTTTAATGTACCCGTATATATGTCATCAAGTACTTGAAATACCCGTTTGTATGTCATCATGTCCGTCAAGTCCATCATTGTTCACAACACCACACAAATTGTCCGTCATTGACCATCAATGTCCATGACATCACCACAATACCATGTACATACATTTCATACGATGCTACTTTTGAAAAATCACAGATGCTTATATATAGGGTCACCCACAGCCTTCCCACCACATCTATAACCTTTCAAAGGCATTACCGTCTTCCATGTATGCACATCTATCCTAATTTTCACATAAACAATCACATGCGCGTATGTACACTTTTCATATGTCAAACAACTCAATCAAATGACCATAAAATAATCATACGTCAAACAACTCAATCAAATGACCATAAAATAAACAAATGTAATCATGCGCGTATGTACACTTTTCAGCCCGACTCTCAGGTGAGTAAGGGAACAACGAAAACTCACCTTCTCCGAGCAACAACAAGTTATAATCGAGCTATGGGGTCCAACGGTCGTCACAAGTCCGCACCTAACATTATTTTTACACATAAAAATCAATATTTATATATATATATATATCACATTCTCTTCTAGATCGTATGGACCCTTAGACTTTGATTTCCCTTTTATCTCACGAAAACAACACCACAGAATACAAGGAAGGACTCGTTAGGAAGTTTGATTTGATCCTAGAACGATCTAACGAAAGCTAGGAAGAAAACAGGAAATATGCAAAAGGGTGCCAGCGTCTTGCACGCTACAAGTGGCGTCTCACACGCCAGAAATTTTGTATGACCGTCCCAGACGGTGGCTGGCATAAGCCATTTCTGGCATCTGGCTAGCGTCTTAGCAGCGTAAGTCAGAATGAGGGAGTTTTGAGATTTAAAAAGACAAAAGGAAGGCACCGTCCATTACGGTGCTTCCACCGTTCAAGACGCTCCAAGCGTTTATTATGCCCATAGATAACGTAGCAAACGGTCAGCCACTAGCCACCCAGCATCCCAGACGCCCATGGGTGGCGTGCCAGACGGTGGGACTGAACTGGGTAAGCAGCAACTAAGAACATGAAAACGACCCATTCTCAACAAAACCCTAATTTTGCACATCATGAACGACCAAAGGAGCTTCAAAACCCATTACAAGATTTCGATTCAAAACATCCTACAAAGTGGAAATCGGCCAAGTTTCAAAAACCAAGAATCCAAACCCTAGATTTGACCTAATGGTGCTTTTGAAACCAAATTTGACCAAAATTCGTCCATATGGGTCCAAACATAAGTTGTAAACTTCGTAAGAACAAATTTAAACCAAGAACACTTACCAAGATTTCCACCCAAGTCCAAAATCCGAATTTGAGCTTCAATAGGAGATTTCTTGCACCTTAGGTTCTAAATTTTTGATATGTGGAAGATATAATGATGATGATGATGTTTCTTACAATAATTTTGCTTGGATTAACATTAAATGAGGCTAGAATTTAGAGAGAGAGACGGAGAAGTAAATGTGTTCTTGCATTTAGTGTAGAGAGAGAGATTGAGAATGATTGGGTGAAATGAATGGAAGGGGATTGGATAGGGTTGGGTGAACCCACATGGGTCATGGGTTGGGTGTAACCCATGGATAGGATCCATTTTCCATTTACTAGTAAATTTTAATGTCGTCAAAAATCGCAAAACCAACTAAATCGGTCAATTAGCCCAATTGAACAAAATTGCACATAATGAACTCACAAATTGAACTTAAATCATATGTTATCATATAGGTGGTTAATCAAATTGTACACACGGTCAATGAGTCAAATATCACAAATGTTACATCATTCCCCCGTTAAGGGAATTTTGTCCTGAAATTCGATAGAACCTTAATCACTAAACAAATGCGGGCATTTAGACTTCATATGGTCTTCCCGCTCCCAAGTGAATTCGGCTCCACGCCTAGCATGCCATCGGACCTTGACTACGGTATAATGTTTGTTCTTTAATTTCTTGACCTCCCGCTCCAAAATCTCTACCGACTTTTCAACGAAATTTAGCCTCTTGTCCACTTAAATCTCATTCATAGGCACATGAAGTATGGGATCCGCCAAACACTTCCTTAAGTTACAAATATGGAACACGTCATGCACACCACTAAGCTCTTGAGGTAGATTCAATCGGTATGCCACTTTGCCCACTCGTTCAATGATTTCAAAAGGCCCAATGTATCTTCGTCCAAGCTTGCCTCTCTTCACAAAACGGACAACACCTTTCCACGGGGAGACTTTCAAAAGCACATGATCACCAACATTGAACTCCAAAGGTCTACGCCTTACATCGGCGTATTTCTTTTGTCTCTCACGGGCCAATTGTAATCTCTCCTTAATTTGAGAAATCACTTTCGTTGTTTCAACCACTATTTCCGGCCCAATAAGTTGGCTTTCACCAATCTCCGCCCAAGCAAGTGGAGAACGACACTTCCTACCATAAAGTGCCCTAAATGGAGCCATTTGAATACTCGCATGATAACTATTATTATACAAGAACTCAACTAACGGTAAATGATCTTCCCAACTACCACCAAAATCAATTGCACAAGCCCTCAACATGTCTTCAAGCGTTTGAATGGTTCTCTCGCTTTGTCCATCCGTTTGAGGATGAAACGCCGTACTCATGTCGAGTTGAGTACCCATTTATCGTTGAAAGGCTTTCCAAAAATTTGAGTTGAACCGGGTATCTCTATCGGCGATGATAGAAACCGGAACTCCATCCTTAGACACCACCTCTTTAATGTACAAACGCGCCATGGTGTCAAACTTATCGGTCTCACAAATGGCTAAGAAGTGAGCCGACTTTGTTAACCGATCCACAATCACCCATATAGTATCACAACCACTTTTTGTCTTCGGTAACTTCGTGATGAAGTCCATTGCAATCTGTTCCCATTTCCATTCCAGTGTCACCGGTTGCACCAATAATCCTGGTGGCTTCTTATGATTGGCTTTCACTTGCAAGCAAGTAAGACACTCACTCACATATTTAGCCACATCATGTTTCATGCCCGGCCACCAATATAAATCTTTCATATCAAAGTACATCTTATCCGAGCCCGGATGGACCGAATAAGCCGACTTGGGGGCTTCATTCATAAGGAATGTCCTTAGATTGCCAAAAACGGGAACCCAAAGACTTTCAACTAAATATAGTCCATTGTCTTCCTTCCTTTCGAATTGTTGCTCCATGCCATCCAACTCTTCATTACCAAAGTGCTCCGGTAAAGTAGTTTGCACTTGAGCTTTGATGATATACCCTATACGGAGCTTTATCTCCGTACAAAGCAGATACGAAGACACCTTCGTACAGGTAAAATTTACTTATTCATATACCTGGAACGGATCACAACCTCCGTAAATCATACTCTTTCCGGAGCCCCTGGGAAATAACACCCAGCTCCGAAGGGACATATTAAGAGATTGGATATACATGGATCCTTTTCGTAATTATCTGAATGCCTCGGACACGACTTACGATAAGATCATCATAAATCTTCTTAAACAAATAGCAGATATCCTTAAAAGTGGAAGAGATTTACCCTAATTCTCTTACCCACCTCTCCAAGTTTCCTACCCTCTATATAAAGAGGAGATGCCATACGACACGACATCATATTTTCATACTCTTCATACACAAGGCAACACCGATCCTTGGACTCGGTGACAAACCATAACATCAATTAGGCGTAAAGCGGCCGCAACCCTATTACCATAAGGGAACCGCCTGTAAATCACCTCTGAAACCCACTCACCCCCTCGGTTGTGCCATAATGCGATTATTTGATCAAACAAATTGGCGCAATCCGCGGGACAAATCCCTCAAAAAAGCAAAAAAAAAACAACAAACATCTCTTCAAACCCACCCACGATCAGAATAATCAACTATCATAGCCGATATAGAACCCAATTACTCACCAAGAACACCTAATACGGGGGGACCTCGGACACCCCCCGGAGGATTGAATTTTCAGGAGCAATTTTCCTTTGACACGCCTGTGTCAAACTTCAACCCACCTATCATTACAACAGGCGATCACAGTGCGGCTGCAGGTGAAATATCAAATAGGCAAAGAGGTCTAGACAGATCCGTGATTACACCACAGGGTCAAGGTCTGGATAGATCCACAGCACAGGGTCAAGGTCTGGATAGATCCGCAGCACAGGGTCAAGGTCTAGACAGATCCGCGATTACACCGCAGAGTCAAGGTCTGGATAGATCCGTAACACAGGGTCAAGGTCTAGACAGATCCGCGATTACACCGCAGAGTCAAGGTCTGGATAGATCCGTAACGCAGGGTCAAGGTCTAGACAGATCCATGACAACACCGCAGGGTCAAGGTCTAGACAGATCCGCGATTACACCGCAAAGTCAAGGTCTAGATAGATCCGCGATACACCGCAGAGTCAAGGTCTGGATAGATCCGCAACACCGGCAAAGTCAAGGTCTAGATAGATCCGCGCCGCAGGGTCAGGGTCTAGAAAGATCCGTACTTACCCCACCCCAGGGCCAGAACAGATCCGTACTCACGCCACTCCAAGGTCTGGGCCAGGGACATAATAGGCCCAGAACTACTCTCCTGAACCAAAGGAGATCACAGGCCCCCGGAGACACTAACCGGGCATCAACATCAGCAGAGCACGAAATAAACGATGCATATGTGCAAGCTAATTATGATGTGTTGAGTAGGATCATGCAGCGCCTAAGAGAAATGGGTCAGATCTATAATGTTACCAGAAACCTGGAAAACAACTATGACTCAGACTTAGTAGATGAATACATTGAGTTGAAGACCCCTTTCGGAAGGACAAGTGAAAGGGTCCAACCACAAATAGGAAGACGTAATCGGGCAGTAACACAAGAACCACAGAGTTACGGATAGGAGGGGAAAGGAATGCCCCAAATAATACCGAAGGGATAACCCTCTGAAGAACAAGAGAAGGGCGTCTGCCTGGTCTCGATGGAGGTCCGGAGAACAACCTACTAACCCAGCAAAACCAGGGTGCACCAAGAAGACACCAACAGGGGGCTATGCACCCCCGAAGGAATGCAGTTCACCCAGATTATGACTAATATGAATGGGAGGATCCGGAACCAGTTGATCTGTCTCACCTGGTAAATACGGACATCCCATTTTCCGTGACCATACAGAGTCACCCACTGCCTGCAAAAATGAAATACCCTCAACATTTAGGGTACTATGATGGAAAAAGTGACCCAGACGACTTCTTAAAAAAGTTTGTCAGAGCAGCTCTGATCCAAAGATGGGATATGCCAACCAGATGCCACGCATTCTCTTACTCATTGACGGATGATGCACGGGAATGGATTGACGGCCTACCCAAGAATAGCATCGACAACTTTGAGGTGCTCAAAAACAAATTCAGGTCACAATTCAACATGCAGAAAAAGCACATAACAACTCATATTTCTGTACACTAATGAAACCCAACAAGTACGGGGACTACCAGAAAGCCAAAGAACCTCATCGAGCACTTAAGCACCGATTTGCCCGAAACATACGATGGCTTAACTGATAAGGCCCATATTTGGTTGGATGCAAGAGAAACAACAAATGTAGATTATACCTCAGGAAGGAAAAGGAAAGGGTACGGAGGAAACGGAAGATTTCCCCGATACACAAGGGACGACAACCAATGGGCCAGAAGAGACACAGACAATGGGATCGATATCCTGTCCAGTCTCACAAAAAAACCGAAGCATATTCTGGCTACGGAGCGAGTTGCTTCGACTTTCCCGATCCCAAATAAGCTTATAACAAAAAGAAGAACATGGATAAATACTGTGAATACCACAGAGACCATGGGAACGACACAAACAATTGCAGAAATCTAAGGAAAGCCATAGAAGAAGCTGTAGAATCGGGAACGCTGGATCACCTGGTCAAAGGTATCTGCCAAGCAACAAGGATTAAGAACGAAGCTGAGAAAACAGAAAAGACAGCACCAGCACAAATCCTCACGATACGCTCCAAAGTACACAAAGAGCAACCACAGGAGCAGCAGTACCAGTTCACACTGTTGAGGTAGATAGTACCATCCAGCGGACCAATCGTCATCGAAGCTACCATCACAGGTACTTAGGTGAAAAAAGTCCAGATAGATGGAGGAAGCGCGTGTGATATCCTCTACGAGAATTGTTTCTCTCGATTACCAAGAAGTGTCAGAGAAAAGCTAAGAAGAACGGATAAACCACTAACCGGGTTTACAGGAGAACGAATATGGCCAATCGGAGAACTAAGGGCATAAGTAACAATCGGAAAATATCCGAAATACAAAACAGAAAGAATTACTTTCATGGTCATACCAGCAAACTCTGACACCAATGCAATCCTTGGGAGAGAAGCAATGAGGAAGTTCGGGATAATAGCATCTACAATTCACTCACAAATAAAATCCCAAAGTGAGTCAGTGATAGCAACAATATTATCCAATTCAGCTGCCAAACTAAGAAAGCGTGACGAGAGAAGCCAAAGCCCAGCAAATGAGCAAAGGAATACATATTCCATGCTACTAGAAAGAAAGGCAAAGGCCCCAGAAACAACAAAGTTCAAAAAAAGAACACACAAAAGGAACCAAGGGGCCATGAAAAACAACGCACTAAGGAGCTTCGGGAAAAAGACGGAGGACCAGAAAGACCTCCGTCAAAAAGTGAATTACCTGAAAAGGCAACGGGATAAGTCCGATTAGCTACCGGATAAGTCCCACAAAGAAAGCTAGCAGCTAGGAACTTTACTATGTAATGTCCTCCTGCCAATTATTTTTAGATAAATAAAGCTTTCAAAAAATATTTCTAAGATCGATTAATAAACTTTAAACGCGCGTAAAAAACAAAAGAAAAAAGACTTCATGTAAATGTTCAAGGGGACGCCCATTAAGACATTCATGAAGCAACAAAAAGAGCCTCCCCAAAATAAAGGGGAAAGGCCAAACAAAAAAAACCACTCAAAGACGGACTCGTCATTACGAAGAAGTCAAGGGTACGGTTAAATATGATAATTTCAGGTACCAAAAGTATATACAGAGACCTCCCCCAACATAAAGAGAGGTCGGTCAAGTATTAATAAAATTGTTCAAAGGCACACAGGCCATCAAAGACAAGATTGTTCAAAAACCACAAGAAGCTACCAGAAGTTCCAAATCTAAACAAGGAAATGTCAAAAAGATCAAGGGGCAACCTGCAAAAGATCAGATGGAGAAGCCTCAGGGTCAGATGCTAACTTGCGAAGGTATGCAGAATCAATATTAGCCAATTCATCCAATGCAGAGTCCAGACGCCCGACTGTGTCCTCAGAAATGCTACGGCCATCCAAGTTTATGACACCTTCACCATCCAAAGCACGCATCAACCCTGCTTCCGCGTCGACTCTGTTCTCATTGCACACCTTCGACAGCAACGCACCGACTTCAGGACCATGAAGGAATGACTTGCAGACATGGGGGATAACTTCAACAACCAATCTCCCATACTTCCCAGATTGTTCTGCAAGAGCATCCCGTGCCTCTTTCAATGACGCATCCTTCTCTCTAATTTGGCCTCTGAGTACATCCAGCTCCTTCTCCTTCTCCACAATGACCGCCCGCGAAGTATCCAGCTCAGATTGAAGGCCTCCATAGTCCACTTCTAAATCAGACACCTTTATCTCAAGAGAATGCTTCTCCGACATCAGCTTCTCATATTACTCCTTCGACGGTCCAGACTCCTCAGAAATTTCCCGCAATCTTGAATCTAGAGCATTGCCAACAATGGCACTGCAAAAGATAAAGCGATTAAAGAAAGAGGAAAGCTCTGGGATCTCCATATTTATCAGTTCGGTGACCTATCCAGAAGGAGCAATGCTCTGTATAAAACGATGACAAGAAGCAGCGTCGGGAGCCTCCCGAAGGCTGCAAAGGAAGGAAAACAGATAATTAATGACAAGTAAGGAAAGAAAAAGAGAAAGACTAAGGAGTACTTACAAGTAGACTCCTCAGGCACTTCAACACACTTGGCCTTCGATCTCTTCGCCCGAGAACTGCTAACACCTTTGGACGACTTCTTCCTCTTCTTCAAACGGCTGGCAACGGTATTCTCCTGAGCAACATCCTCCAGATCTTCAACAACACCATCAGACACATCAACTACAACCTGCTCTTCAGCAACTTGTTCCTGAACTAAGGGAATAGGTGTCTCAGCCAACACCTCAGTAGAAGAACCCCCCTGAATAACAGAGGATGGGGTAGAAGGTGGAGCAAGAGCCACCGGCCTGAACACAAGGTTGGATAACACAGGTTGTTTATCAACCATCTGCTTGAATGACATCTCTGCAGAAAAAGATGAATCATATCAAAGATTACAACAAAATCAAAGAAGGAAGAAGCAAGATAGAAGAAGCAGTAACCTACCCTGACCACCACATTAGATGATGAAATCCCTAGTACCATGTTCCCAAAATGAAGCAACACCAGATTTAAACAAAACAGCCTCAGGATATATACACAGTTTAATCACTTAATGGCATAGGTGGAAAGAAGATCAACATCAGACTGCCTTACACCATGGGTGTTGGGGACACCTATAGATTGCTACTCCAACTTATCTACATCTAACAAACCCCTATGCCTTGGAGGAATCAACGAATGATTAACAAACACAAACAAGTGCTTCCAATCCCTAACCTATGTACCACCAGCAACAAACAACTCACAATCACCATTCTTCGACACAGTAACCTAATCACCAGATTCTTTCAGCTTATAGAAGGAATTAAATAACACTATGGAAGGCTCTATACGGTTAGCACTACAAAGAACCTGGAAAGCAATAATCTTTGCTACACCGGTGGGATGAACAGTAGAAATATGGCATCGGTAATCATCTAAGACAGCTAGGAGGAAAGGAGAAAGAGGAATCCTAAGATTGCCAAGGGTGAAGGCCTTTACATATAAACCAACAAAACCAGCAGGAGGATCAAGAATAGATTGCCCTATTTCCGGAAGACGGATTAGATTAGGGTTTCGCGCAAAATAAGTCGATACAAAGTTCTGATAATCAGAACGGTTTAGTGCAGTAAAGATATTCTTGATTCCTCTCTTCGACATTTCTAAAAAATACGGAATAAAAAGATAAGGAAAGCGACGAGTGTACCTGATGAAGATCGATGATGGAACTGCAGAAGAAGATTTTTCGAAATAAAATAGAGGGAGGCAAAAGCCCTTTTTTGACAATAAAGTTGGTATTTATATGGAGGTAATAATCACGGATACCAACCAGTGAAAAGTTACCTTGGGTTTTGCGCCAACAAGTTGTTACTCTAAGGGATAAGTCGTAATTAACTCTCTGAACCAAGTGGAATTAATGCCGCTTAAAAATTAATAGGCTGATAAGAGGGGCAAGTTGCATCACGAAGCGACGGAGCATATTTTTTGAAGTCTAACCGGACACCCTGCTCACAGCCTCTCCAGTTAGACTGGGGGCTTGATGATATACCCTATACGGAGTTTTATCTCCGCACTCAAAGAAGATACGAAGACACCTTCGTACAGGTAAAAATTACTTATTCATATACATGGAACGGAGCACAACCTCCGTAAATCATACTCTTTCCGGAGCCCCTGGGAAATAACACCCAGCTCCGAAGGGACATATTAAGAGATTGGATATACATGGATCCTTTTCGTAATTATCCGAATGCCTCGGACACGGCTTACAATAAGATCATCATAAATCTTCTTAAACAAATAGAAGATATACTTAAAAGAGGAAGAGATTTACCTTAATTCTCTTACCCTCCTCTCCAACTTTCCTACCCTCTATATAAAGAGGAGATGCCATACGACACGGCATCAACTTTCCATACTCTTCATACACAAAACAACACCGATCGTTGGACTCGGTGACAAACCATAACATCAACTAGGCGTAAAGCGGTCGCAACCCTATTACCATAAGGGAACCGCCTGTAAATCACCTCTGAAACCCACTCACCCCCTCGGTTGTGCCATAGTGAGATTATTTGATCAAAAAAGCTTCTATGATCTGGTCACGAATACTTTGCCCCACCGTGATACTCATGGCTCTTACTCTTCTCCGCTTGACTCTTTCTTTCCTACTTAATGCATCGGCTACCACATTAGCTTTGCCCGGATGGTAGCGAATATCACAATCATAATCACTAAAAAGTTCGAGCCATCTTCTTTGCCTCATATTCAACTCACTTTGATTAAAAATGTGTTGAAGACTTTTATGATCGGTGTAAATCACACATTTGGTGCCATAAAGATAATGTCTCCAACACTTCAAAGCAAAAATAACCGCTCCCAATTCCAAATCATGAGTGCGGTAGCTTTTCTCATGCACTTTAAGTTGACAGGAGGCATAAGCAATGAGCTTGCCCCGTTGCATAAGTACACACCCCAATCCTTGACCCGAAGCATCACAATATACCACAAAGTCCTCAACTCCATCCGGAAGACTCAAGATAGGTGCATCACACAACATGTCTTTGAGAGTTTGAAAGGCAATTTCTTGCTTCTCGCCCCATTCAAACATCCTCTCCTTTGTTGTTAAAAGAGTAAGTGGTTGTGCAATCTTGGAGAAATTCTCAATGAACCTTCGATAATAGCCCGCCAAACCAAGAATTTGACGAATCTCGGATGGCATCTCGGGTCGTCTCCAATTCTTGACCGCTTCAATCTTGCTAGGTACATGAATCCCATCAAGGCTAACCACATGACCAAGGAAATGAACTTCTTCCAACCAAAACTCGCATTTAGAAAATTTCGCATACAACCTCTTTTTTCTAAGCAATTTTAACACTTCGCGTAAATGTTGGGCATGATCTTCCTTTGTTTTTGACTAAACAAGTATGTCATTAATAAAGACAATGACAAACTTGTCCAAGTATGGTCGACACACCCGGTTCATCAAATCCATGAACACCGCCGGTGCATTGGTCAACCCAAACGGCATAACGGTAAATTCAAAATGACCATACCTTGTACGGAACACTGTCTTTGGTATGTCATCTTCATGAACTCTAAGTTGATGGTAACCCGATCGGAGATCGATTTTTGAGAAATATTTGGCACCTTGCAATTGATCAAATAGGTCATCGGTTCTAGGAAGTGGATACCGGTTCTTCACCGTGAGCTTGTTCAATTCCCGGTAGTCGATACACATCCTAAAAGACCCATCCTTCTTTACAAACAAAATAGGAGCTCGCCAAGGCGATTGACTAGGACGAATGAACCCTTTCTCTTAAAGCTCTTTGAGTTGAGTTTTTAATTCTTGCATTTTCGTCAAGGCAAGTCTATATGGAGCTTTAGCCACGGGTGCGGCTCCGGGAATCAAATTGATACGAAAGTCAAGTTGACGAGACGGGGGTAGACCCGGTAGATCATCCGGAAAGATATCGGAAAAGTCACGAGCGATAGGAACGGTTTTCAATTCTACCTTTGTAACGGTAGCACTAAAAACCTTGGAACTAGAGGAATCGGATGTTTCACCTTGGACTCTAAGAACTTTACCGTTAGACAACGGTATTTTGACCACCCTTTCACCACAATCAATGACCGCATTTACCGCCGTCATCCAATCCATACCCACAATGATGTCAAAGCTTCCAATATCGAAAGGCATAAGATCAATGAAAAATTAGACGTCGTTTAAAGTCAAGATACAATCACGGAGTACTTGACTAAGTCTAGTTAGAGCACCATTGACCATTTCAATATCAAGCACATAGTTTAAGGCACAATGATGAACATCTATCAAAGGAACGAAACTATGGGACACGAAGCTATAATCGGCTCCGGAATCAAATAACACCGTGGCATAATGACCGTTAAGAAGAAATGTACCTGCCACCACATTTGGATCGTTGCGGGCTTCATTAGCATTCACCGCAAAGGCTCTCCCCCGAGGTTGTACTTGATGGCCTTGTTGACCACGGTTTTGGTTAGGACCGGCGATTTGAAGTTGGTTTGGATGAACCGCCACTTGAACATTTTGTCCCAACCATTGGGGACAAGTATTACGATAATGATCGGTGCTTCCACATTCATAACAAGCTCCCCGTTGGCCCCTTTGATAGTTAGCTTGAGGAGGAAGGGCTTGGAGAGGAACCGCATGGGTAGGAGCCACTCTCGGGGCCATACAATCTCTAGCAAGATGACCGGTTTGATTGCAATTATAACATGTCCCACAAGGAGTGGTGGGAGCATGATGTCGGGAGCATCTATTACAAAGTGGATGAGGACCCACATAAACCTTCTTTGCCGGTTCAACCACCGCAAACACCTTTCCTTTATTAGGGCGTTTGGGGTCAAACCTACCCATTTTCTTCCCTCCACTAGATTCCGGTACATCCTTCCTCTTAGATGACGCCTTGCTCAATTCACCACTTATTAGCAAATCATCGGTAACACAACCGACACGATTAATAGCTTCCGACAAGGTGGTAGGCATGATATTATTCACCAAGTGTCGGACTTGTGGAGTCAAGCCCATAACAAACTTTTCAATGGCACGAGGCTTGGGAGACAACAAGTGTAGAATAAGTGTTGACAAATCTTGAAATCGCCGAATGTACCCCTTATAATCCGCCCTATTCATTTGGAGTTGAATGAACTCCAACGTTAGAGTTTGGAGCTCATAGGGAGGACACAATCTCTCTTTCACCAAAATTTTGAATTGGTCCCAAGGTATAACATTGCCCGCGCCCGCTTCTTTGTTCCACCAACTCAAGGCATCACCCTTAAACATGCCGGTTGCATAAGTAACTTGGTCATCATAAGTACAATGGCTCATAGCAATTACCGCTTCAATCTCTTTAAACCACCTTATACAATCCGTGGGACCCCCATTCTCGTCAAACTCCGGGGCTCCACAACTTTTGAAATCTTTGAAAGTGCACCCTTGACGATGCACTCCGTGTTCATTGAACATTGGAACATAGTTGTCTTGCATTACCGATGCCTCTTCTTCTTCCACCACTACTTGTTGAACACCTTCATTGCTCACATTAACTTGAGCTTCAACATTTGGCACCGGATTGTTGGGTGCTTGGAGAGATGCCTTGACTTGGGCAATTATAGTAGGCATGATGTTTGTGACCGCTTGAGCGATCGCGGTTGCCAAGTCGGGTGTTGGTGCTTCACCACCACCTTGAACTCTCTCTTGACCTCTTCCTTGAACTTCTGGCTCCGGCCTTTCTTAAAAATTTTCCTTATAAGTGGTCCCGGCTCTTCTTGGTCTCACCATTACTATAAAACAAGGAACACGTCGACTCGAAAAGTTAGCCTCAAAATGCTCACATGTTAGTCACCCAAGTAGTTAATGCTCTCATGCCGGCATATCATACATAATTCATATCTTTACACTAAGGCAAAAGTACTAATGTTCCAGGGGAATCATTATGTATCATGCCATCATACCAAGTTCACCATAATTGTTCATCATCAAACCACATACTCATGATCAATACATCACACAACCAAGCAACTAAACAAGCAGTTTAAAGTATAATCTAAATCCGATATGCTCTCTAGTTATTGATCGGGTTTGTATACAGGTGATACCATTGGCTTTCCCTCCACCCGATCAACTCCCATTAAACATATCGGCTTTCCATTATACCCTAAGCCAAGCATGCGCAATCCGTGATGCCATTAACTTGCATATAACACGGGTAACCATAAGACAGTTGATAAGGCTGTTTAAGGGTTGCCACAATGTTATACTAAGTTAATGTCATAACTTCATTTTGCCCTAATTCATCAAACAACATCAATTCAAATCATCTCAAACCAACAATATGCACATGACCTAATTGATTTCAAATAACTACGTTGACCTCATGCACTTGACCATCACACAAACAACACATTGTCCACATCAAGCCAATTGTACTCATGTTATCACATGTAATGAACCTTCCTACGAACTCCAAGCGTACACTTATAATGTTCATATAATTCATGTTGCATACAAGATTCCTAATCATGCATGCTATATGAAGAGTTTTGATTAAGCCGTAGTCTAGGTCAATCCACCTAATTCTCTACGACCATGCAATGGGCCACCATTCTGTAACACCCCGAGCTAGGCTCGGGACGCACCGAAAAGCATGACACAAGATGGAATTATCGTAGAACGGACTATATGAAAATATAAAGATTCCGTGAACCCATCAGTTAATACATAATGTCACAAAAGCATAAGGAGCATACAACCATCAAGAGTTTACAAAATAATATCAAAAGATGGCTAATGATCCTAAGCAAGACCCATCAACGGGTAATGAATCACGGATCCATGGTCCAAGTTCAACTTCTAGCAATGCACATCAAGCTCTTGGGTTCTCTTGATTTCCTGAAAAGTGTACTAAACAATGTCAACACTAGGTTGGGGAGTTTTGATGTGGAAATGTCCAGGTTCACTGAACTGGAGGAACCCAGTGAACTGAAGAAGTCAACTGAGCTGAAGGAAACTGAGCTGATCATGCCATCTGAACAAGCCATGTTGATTCTGCCAGCAGTGGCCCATTTCAGACAAGTCTTTTCTGAACCCGTCCAGTCGCCAGTAACACTCCTCCAGTGGCAAGTCTCTCCAGTGACCAATACTGGTATTCCACCAGTGAAGCTCTCAACTGAAGCGCTCCAGATGACTGCTCCAGATAAATGCTCCAGTGACCACTACTGAAGGCCACCAGTGAAGCGCTCCAGATTGCGTCTCCAGTTGCCAGATAATAAAGTCCCCACTGAAGTCCTATGTCTGTGGGTCCAATAAAGAAGGAATGACAGCTGTCAAGGAAGGAGCGTGTGACTAACGGTATTGTGGGACCACGTGCAGGGGAATATTTCTAGAAGCTTTACTTGTCCATTTTCTATTGGTCAATTAATTAGTGGTGGTCCGTAGCACATGACAGCTTTTTGATTATTTTATTGTATTTCGTTATTTCCTAGGTAGGGCATGTGGCTATAAATAGAGGCTTATTTTCCTTGTAAAAAAACAGTTAGTTGATGTTGAATGAAAATTAATAGAGCAGCCTCTATTTCTTACAAATCTTCTTTTACCTTTATAGATCTTTGATCTTGGTGGTTGGGAGTGACCCCTTTATCAATATTTGTGGTGGTTCGTCCTTTATCAAATATTGTGGTGAGGTCTTTTAAATCTTCGGTTTCCTTTATCTATAATCGTGGTGGCTAGACTTTTAACGATTGTAGTGGTGGGGCGGAGTGTTTCCTTTATCCTTGATTCCGGTGGCTTAGCCTTTACGAGTCTTGGTGGTGGATTCTTTTATCAACCATTTTACTTTATTGTCTCATTTAATTGTTTGTTTCATATAAAATCCAGAAAATACCAAAAATAGTCTTCCGCTGTTGTCTGTCGCGTGATTTACGCATCAGGTTCGTAGGAAAGAAACAATAAGAACACATACCAATGCCATCCACAACATAAACAAGTATAAAGAACGAGTATTATCGATAACAATAAGCATCTAACAAGTTCTATAACGCCACACATGTCCATCAATGTCCCTCAATTATTCTCATGTCATCCAAAATGTCCTCATGTACATAATGTACTCGTATAATGTCATCAAGTACTTTAATGTACCCGTTTATATGTCATCAAGTACTTGAAATACCCGTTTGTATGTCATCATGTCCGTCAAGTCCATCATTGTTCACAACACCTCACAAATTGTCCATCAATGACCATCAATGTCCATGACATCACCACAATACCATGTACATACATTTCATACGATGCTACTTTTGAAAAATCACATATGCTTATATATAGGGTCACCCGCAGCCTTCCCACCACATCTATAACCTTTCAAAGGTATTACCGTCTTCCATGTATGCACAACTTTCCTAATTTTCACATAAACAATCACATACGATAACCATATCACAAACAAATAATCATACGTCAAACAACTCAATCAAATGACCATAAAATCAACAAATGTAATCATGCGCGTATGTACACTTTTCAACCCGACTCTCAGGTGAGTAAGGGAACTATGAAAACTCACCTTCTCCGAGCAACAACAAGTTATAATCGAGCTATGGGGTCCAACGGTCGTCACAAGTCCGCACCTAACATTATTTTTACACATAAAAATCAATATTTATATATATATTTATATATTTATATATCACATTCTCTTCTAGATCGTATGGACCATTAATGGACCCTTAGACTTTGATTTCCCTTTTATGACACGGAAAAAACACCACAGAAAACAAGGAAGGACTCATTAGGAAGTTCGGTTTGATCCTAGAACGATCTAACAAAAGCTAGGAAGAAAACAGGAAAATCCAAAAGGGAGCCAGCGACTTGCACGCTACAAGTGGCGTCTCACACGCCGTAAATTTTGTATGACCGTCCCAGACGGTGACCACCACCGTCCCAGACGATGGCTGGCATAAGCCATTTCTGGCGTCTAGCTAGCGTCTCGGCAGCCACTAGCCACCCAGCATCCCAGACGCCCATGGGTGGCGTGCCAGACGGTGGGACTGAACTGGGCGAGCAGCAGCAGCTAAGAACATGAAAACGACCCATTCTCAACAAAACCCTAATTTTGCACATCATGAACGACCAAAGGAGCTTCAAAACACATTTTTATACATAGTTGACTTGAAACAAACATTACCCATTACAAGATTTCGATTCAAAACATCCTACAAAGTGGAAATCGGCCAAGTTTCAAACACCAAGAATCCAAACCCTAGATTTGACCTAATGGTGCTTTTGAAACCAAATTTGACCAAAATTCGTCCATATGGGTCCAAACATAAGTTGTAAACTTCGTAAGAACAAATTTAAACCAAGAACACTTACCAAGATTTCCACCCAAGTCCAAAATCCGAATATGAGCTTCAAAAGGAGATTTCTTGCACCTTAGGTTCTAAATTTTTGATATGTGGAAGATATAATGATGATGATGATGTTTCTTACAATAATTTTGCTTGGATTAACATTAAATGAGGCTAGAATTTAGAGAGAGAGACGGAGAAGTAAATGTGTTCTTGCATTTAGTGTAGAGAGATATTGAGAATGATCGGGTGAAATGAATGGAAGGGGATTGGATAGGGTTGGGTGAACCCACATGGGTCATGGGTTGGGTGTAACCCATGGATAGGATCCATTTTCCATTTACTAGTAATTTTAATGTCGTCAAAACTCGCAAAACCAACTAAATCATATGTTAGCATATAGATGGTTAATCAAATTGTACACATTTTCAATGAGTCAAATATCACAAATGTTACAGCATACATCCATGATTATCTAGCTTCTTTCCATTAACTTCTTGAAAATCATGGTCTTTTAACTCATTTGTACCATCAATCATTATTTGAACCTATAATTCAACAAACCATACATTAAGTATCAAAATATCATTAATACAACTAGAAAATACGTATAAAAGGCTCACATATAATGTGATAAATATGTATAAAATGAGCCACATCAATATCAAAGCCACATAATGTATCAAAGTCGTTACTTTCCCTAATATAAACTTTCTCGCCCCAACAAGGCTAAATAAAAGTAAATGCCCTGAATCTAAAATTATAATGACACAGTAACCAAATTCCGTTAAGGAGTGGAAATTTAGATGATGTTAGAGAAAACACAACCAAATAAACCAATGAACACAAGCACTGAAATAGTTATGAAGCAGTCAAGTTGGGGCAGGAATCCATCTACGAACATCTTGATGCAATTAAGAGTGGTCCCCACATTAAGTCTCGCTTGGCTCCTGTCAACCATCAAGCGGGCTCCTCGCCTTTTCAAGTATCTGTATTACTATGTCTTAATGTGGGGACCACTCTTAATTTGCATCAAGATGTTCGTAGATGGATTCCTGTCCCAACTTGGCTGCTACATAAATATTTTAGTGCTCGTGTTCATTGGTTTGATTAGTTGTGCTTTCTCTAACATCATCTAGATTTCCACTCCTTAACAGAACTTGGTTACTGTGTCATTGTAATTGTAGATTCAAGGCATTTACTTTTTTTTTATCCTTGTTGGGACGAGAAAGTGTATATTAGTGAAAGTAACGGCTTTGATACATTATATGGCTTTGATATGTATAACATTTATTCTAAGACCATATGTAATGATGCTAAATGACAACTCAAGTTGCAAGTGTATATATTGATTTAAACAAGGGACTTTTGTTGTATCCAAACTATAGGATTAGTTACAGGGAATCACAATCTGTAGAAAGTAGAAACATTAATTATACAAATTAGCATTTCTAGACTATAAAATTTGCATCATTACAACATTTCAGCAGCAAACTGCTGCTCAAGAGCATAGAAACACTCATTAGACAATGATGCTTTGCTTATGTTCGATTGTCTTTATTTCACTGATCACGAGGCCGATGATGAGGCAAGTGGTGATCCTCATGCCACTGAGAGTGATCATGATGAAGACTCCAGTGATAATGATGATGGTCCACAGAACCCTCGGGAGAGAGCGCGTAGGCTTGCTAAAGCAAAACGTGTTGCTCGTGCTGAGAGGGAACGAAAGGCTGATGCAGACTTCCAGCCTTATGACGAAGATGATGAAGAAGATAGTCTGCCACGACAGATCAAGAGGAGGAGAAGAGTTGGCGAAGGCACATCTGGCATACATAAATCAACTGCATTCGATGCCATGATGAATGTGGAAGAAGAAAGACGTGGGCGTGAGTCTGAGCTACCAAGACAAGAAGAGAAATGTTGAGAGAGTGGCTGAGATTGTGACTGAGAGACCTAGAGGAGTAGATAAAGGTTTGATAAGGGCACTGACTGAACAATCAAGATTCAGAATCAACCTATCGGCAATGGGGTCTTCATTCTCTACATTTACGAGTGTTGCTTCAACATCAACACCTATAAGCTCAGTTACATTGCCGGTTGTTGGAACTTCTGCAATCCAACAACCAAATGTATCTACATCAAGACCGTCAGTGTCCACTTCAACAACTCCACCGACTATCCCTCCCAGACCATCTGTGATTCCTTCCGAACCAAGCAGCTCAACAGAGACTCTGTCTAAGCAGGAAGAATCACACCATCAGGAGCTTGAAGAGCTGAAGGCTAAGAATGCTCAGCTACAGATAAGAGATGAGGCTCTACAAGAGATCCAATCTGAGACAACAAAGCACCTAAAACAGATTGTCAAGAGAATGGATAACCACAAAAAAGTGATAGAGAGCCAGACTAAGGGTCTGATAAGTTTTGATGACGACTATGACAAGCTGAATGAGATCATTGAGTATCTTAAATCTCAGGGGGAGATACAACCAACTTGTAAGGATGACGCTCTTAGGAAGGATGGAAGAGAGGACGAGGGCGATGATCCGAGCTGAAGAAGAGAAGAGATTCCAAGATTTTCAACGGGCATCCGAATTGCCACATCTCATGGGGAAGCAAAGCTTGGTGCTGCTGGTACCTCTCGAGCCCCCATAACTCAAGATAAAGGAAAAGGGAAAGCTACTACCGAAGCTGGTCCCTCACCAACTGGAGATGTAGTTGTTGGTTTCCATGAATGACCAACTGTAGAGGAAGGGGTTGGTCATCAGGAAAAACCAGTAGATGATGAAGATGCTGGTAGTCTACATTCTGAAGATGGTTCCCTACCATTAGATAGAAGTATCTTAAGTGGTTCATCTGACTCTTCTGACACCTTGATTCTGAAGAATGAGATTTAAGTATTTTTATTTAAGTATTTTCATTAGTTTTGTTATGTATTTTTTTGGTGTTTTGTATCTATTTTTCGGTGTTTTGTTTCCCTAAGACCTCGCTACTCTAAGGTAAGTCTATAGGTTATCCTTCACTTCACTTGACTTTAATTATACTATAAGGTAAGTCTATAGGTTTAACACAACAAATAATTAACACAACAAATTATAGAGTAGTGAAGAGCATTGGGTCCCCAACACTACTATAATACACGCACACATATTTTTATATAGACTTGAAGAGCATTGGGCTTACTTACTTGAGTAGGTTGCTCGCTTGGATCCCCTTGTTCTCTTGCCTTTTTTCGCCTAGTAAATTTTGTACGGATGGGAAAATTTTCAAGCCAAAGTGGTGTTTCTATGAAAATGCCTCAAAACAACTGCAAATCTAAGAAGACCAGTGTTGAGAACACCGGGCTTGTTCAAATTATTAAAACCTATTGTCTGCAACACCCATACGTAGCTCGTCTTTTTGTTGTGTGGACTTAAGGCCTATCTTGAAGACACGAGTATTATTCTTTTCCTTGCTTAAGGACGGTATTGGTAGCATTGGTCTTCAACTTTTTCTTCCTTTTCCATCAAGGCATGTGTCGTGTTCACCTATCTTCATACTTCCCGTTCAATGCCGACAGCCTCTACACTTTTTTTGGATTTTTCATTTTCTTTCTTTCTCTAGCTTTTGTAATGTTATGTATGTATATATAGTGCATGTTTTTAGGTTTTGGATAACAATATTTAGTGGTTGTAGTGTTTTATCTCTTGTTTTGGGGCTGCTCGACAAGAAAGAAAAAGAGCTAAAAAGAGTGTTTAAAATTCTTGTTTATTTGTCTATGTATGTCCATATCCGAAGACAACAAGTAATCAAAATGTATATCTTGTCAATCTTTGACAATAATAAGGTCATGTTTGACTTGACATTGACCATTTGACTATTGTGCCGGGTGTCAGTGTTTTATAAACCGGTTCAAACCGCCGGTTTGTTAGTCGACCAGTATAAGTAACAACGGTTATAAAGAAAACTACTGGATAAAAATTTAGCCGCCAGTAAAATTGGTTGAACTAGGTATCCCAAACCGGCGGTTGACTAAGACTTTTTAAAAAAATTTGATTATAGAAGATAATAAGTTAAGGACAGCAAAGTAAGATGTAAAATCATAAAACACAAATCTTTTACCATTTTAGAAAGAAAAAAAAAGTTGTCTATGTAAAGGATTCTATTTAGGTATGAGACAATGTATATGTATGTCCATATCCGAAGACAACTAGTAATCAAAATGTATATCTTGTCAATCTTTGACAATAATAAGGTCATGTTTGACTTGACATTGACCATTTGACTATTGTGCCGGGTGTCAGTGTTTTATAAACCGGTTCAAACCGCCGGTTTGTTAGTCGACCAGTATAAGTAACAACGGTTATAAAGAAAACTACTGGATAAAAATTTAGCCGCCAGTAAAATTGGTTGAACTAGGTATCCCAAACCGGCGGTTGACTAAGACTTTTTAAAAAAATTTGATTATAGAAGATAATAAGTTAAGGACAGCAAAGTAAGATGTAGATCATAAACGATCGCCCAACCACCACTAGCACCACTACAGCATCACAAACCTACCGCCCAGCCACCACTTTTGGCCAACACGCTCTCACCCTGCCACCACCCCTCTAGCCCGGCCAACCACCGACTAACAGTGTAATATTTATAGCACCGCCATCCACCACTTCCAGCCACCACACTTCTCGCCCATCGCTACTTCGACCACCACCACCACGATAATGTGTGTAATAATATATGTGGATATGATTTTTTGAGTTTTTTGGGTATTTTTATATATATAGAGAGAGAAAAGAAAATGTTTTATGGGTATATTTTTGAATTTTGGTTGTATTCGGCCGGATTTTAGCCTAAAAGTTGATGAATATTGAGTTGTTTGAAATCACCTGACCTTGAAAGAAAAAAAAGGTTCTTGGAAATAAAGAAGACAATGAAAGAGACAATAGAATACTCTCGATCTTTAAAAAAAAAAGAGGCAGTGGACATTATTACTATATCCAGTACAAATATTTATTATTCCAAACCAACCAAGCTCCAAATATTATACACTATGTATTGAAGGTTGTAAATAACACTAGATCTTAATTATTTCATACATACCATGTAACATTGTACACTATGTATTGAAGGTTGTAAATAACACTAGATCTTAATTATTACAGGATTGACTTCAGTAGAACCTACCAACTGGTCGCGGGAAAAAATTCGGTTAAGCTAATAAACTAGTTTTTAAAATGTTGACGGTTGTTACAAAATGTTTAAAACAGCTAAAAGTATATACATGAACTCACAAATTGTATGCATTAAATAAAAATAGAAAAATCTTGTGAAGAGTGGTGATTTAGGTAGTTGGCAAGTGTAACATTCATATCATTGTCATACATCCATTCAATTTTTGCATGTTTATTTATGTCTTTGTCGTTTAAAACAATGAAAGTCAGATTTTGCATTAAATAATTGCATGTCATGAATAGTTTGTCAGGATAGTAAGTTGGGGCATTAATTGTTTATTTAAGTCTTTCAACAACCGGGTTTAAAATTTAAAAACTTAGCCACATATGTGAAGAGCGGTGTTGGAGACACCGGTTTTTGATGATGGACAACACCGGTGTGCTCAACACCGGTCTTCCTAGTTTTACAAATTCTTCATTTTCTTAGAAGCACCACTTAGCATGAAAACTTTCCCATCGGTACAAATTTTTCTTTTTGCCCATGATGACCACCCTTCACACACTTGTGTCTTTATAAGAAAAGATACAAGGAGTAGTAGCGCATGCATGCGCGCACACACATAAACTTTAGATCAGGCTTAGGACTCCTTTGACAGCAGTCCACTTAACCATACACCTACGTACATAATTTTAAAACAGAACCTGTCATACCCCAACTAAGGGGGGAAATTCAGGATGCAATGAATAAGTATACGCGTACAAGAAAATTACATAGGGTAACTAAAATGCATTCGATAAATAATTTTTAAGATTTAACACGATACACAAAGATAGCCAAAACCAACCAAATAAAATAAGTCATAATAAGGTCTCTCACACAGGTGGGAAGTCAGAAAACTACCAGGAGTAGTGACTTTCTTTCACAAATTCATGGGTTTTAAAGGTGTGAATTCAAATCCTAAACCCAAACCCTATACCAAAATATATCAATATACCCAAACCTTAAACCCAAACCTATACCAATATATATGCATACCAAACGGCTCCTAGAACTATGTACTTTTGTGACGATATAAAGTTAAATTTAAATATTACTTACTAATTTTTTTATATATGAGGGATACTTAATGACATGCTAAATAAACTTTTATAATATCGTAATTTATAAACATAGATAAAAGATGTTGAAAATGGTGATGTTGTCATTTATACAATCTTTTATTTTTTTGATTAATTTATGCACCGTGTACATATCGGTAATATCTTTTATCTAAATATCATAAGATACTAACGATGTAAAATTAAATACTTATAACCAATATTTATTACGTTATATGATAAAAATCCAATAAACTCATAATTTAATAAAATGTACGACATAAAACAAAAGAAAATAGTACAATGTAAAAAAATCAAAAAAGTGATTTGAAAAAGTGTAATATGGATTTAGGAATTATTTTTCATAATTATATCATTAAAATAATTACTTTTTATAATTACAAAATGTAGGAATTACTTTTCATAATTAATGACCACATGTAAATTTATTAAATTAAAATTAATTCTATAAAAGTTAAATATGGTATATGACATCATCAATTTGATTTAATGGTTCTCATTAAAACTTAAACCTCATTTAAGGTTCTAAACTTTTCTATTTTAGAATTAAGATTTTTCATTTATATATATTTAGAGATAGAGATGAATGTGTTACATATATTATTAAACTTTGTAATTAGTCTTTCCAATAAAGAGATATTAACAGTTTTAATTTATACGTATAAACACATTTCAGATGACTTTCAACCAGATTGACCCATTTTGACATGATTTTCGTTTCTTGGAAGTCATTTAGCTTAATCCATGTGTCTAGTTAGAGACGGAATAATGTAACAATCATCCATGTGTCTAGTTAGAGACGGAATAATGTAACAATCATCCATGTGTCTAGTTAGAAAACATGTTTTAATCTTGCACCTTGATTTTATAAAAGTTTTACTATTTATTAGAATTAAGATTTTTCATTTATATATATTTAGAGATAGAGATGAATGTGTTACATATATTATTAAACTTTGTAATTAGTCTTTCCAATAAAGAGATATTAACAGTTTTAATTTATACGTATAAACACATTTCAGATGACTTTCAACCAGATTGACCCATTTTGACATGATTTTCGTTTCTTGGAAGTCATTTAGCTTAATCCATGTGTCTAGTTAGAAAACATGTTTTAATCTTGCACCTTGATTTTATAAAAGTTTTACTATTTATTAGAATTAAATTATGATGTTAGATCGTGCATAAGAAAGATATATACATAAACGGGTAACTGATTAAAGTAATTAACATGATCTTAGAGGCCCATTTTATATTTTCGGGCCGGGTCCTGAATTTTATGTTTTCAAAGACGGCTCTGAATATGTGGAGCTTAAACGTAATTGTATCCACTATGAAAAAAAAAAACATAGCCCATATATCTCAGCACTTGTTAAGACCAACACTAACAAAATTATGTGTTTGACAAAATTATCTATAAACATTCACCCTATCGTTGAAAATTCCCTCTGTTTAGATGATACCGAGCCTATGGCTTTGGCTACCTGCCGTCTAGTATAGTAATTGTGACCTCGTTCATGGTCAAGGATTCATCTTGTTTGCTAGATGATAGCGAGCCAGGATATTTCGGTTGTGGCATGCTGGCTTCAGTGTTACCGCTCAACATTAACATCACTTTCGACATATCTGGTCTATCTTCTGCGTGTTCTTGAACACATAACAACCCTATTTGTATGCATCTTAATACTTCCTCTGAAAATTCAGCCCTTATGGATGCATCGAGTAATTCCAAAGGGTTGCCTTCGTTCCATGATCTCCATGTCTGGAAAATATTGTTTTTTAGTACAAAAAATGGTGCATGTAAAAACTAACGCAAATGCTCACTGCGTGTTAGTACTTACACGTTGGAAGAGATTATGTTGGTCACTTGCGTAGTAGAGCCCTCTATTCTTTTGACCGGTCACTATCTCGAGAACCAAAACCCCAAAACTAAAAACGTCTGATTTTGTTGATAAAATGCCACCCATTGCATATTCTGGTGCTATATAACCACTGCAAAAGATGGAGAAAATAATGTTTAGGAAAAAAACTGTAACATGTCTAAAAATCCATCTTGAGGTAAAGAGGCTGGTATAGTACTTACTGTGTTCCGACCACTTTTTCATAATTATATCATTAAAATAATTACTTTTTATAATTACAAAATGTAGGAATTACTTTTCATAATTAATGACCACATGTAAATTTATTAAATTAAAATTAATTCTATAAAAGTTAAATATGTATGAATTATTTTCAATAATTATATCATTAAAATAATTACTTTTTATAATTACAAAATGTAGGAATTACTTTTCATAATTAATGACCACATGTAAATTTATTAAATTAAAATTAATTCTATAAAAGTTAAATATGGTATATGACATCATCAATTTGATTTAATGGTTCTCATTAAAACTTAAACCTCATTTAAGGTTCTAAACTTTTCTATTTTAGAATTAAGATTTTTCATTTATATATATTTAGAGATAGAGATGAATGTGTTACATATATTATTAAACTTTGTAATTAGTCTTTCCAATAAAGAGATATTAACAGTTTTAATTTATACGTATAAACACATTTCAGATGACTTTCAACCAGATTGACCCATTTTGACATGATTTTCGTTTCTTGGAAGTCATTTAGCTTAATCCATGTGTCTAGTTAGAGACGGAAACATGTTTTAATCTACCCTGATTTTATAAAATCTAACAATGTCACTCGTATTTTCTTGACCCCTATATCTAATATCATCTTTTAAATGTTTGTAGAGTACGATAGATTACCTTATAGATGCATCGAGTAATTCCAAAGGGTTGCCTTCGTTCCATGATCTCCATGTCTGGAAAATATTGTTTTTTAGTACAAAAAATGGTGCATGTAAAAACTAACGCAAATGCTCACTGCGTGTTAGTACTTACACGTTGGAAGAGATTATGTTGGTCACTTGCGTAGTAGAGCCCTCTATTCTTTTGACCGGTCACTATCTCGAGAACCAAAACCCCAAAACTAAAAACGTCTGATTTTGTTGATAAAATGCCACCCATTGCATATTCTGGTGCTATATAACCACTGCAAAAGATGGAGAAAATAATGTTTAGGAAAAAAACTGTAACATGTCTAAAAATCCATCTTGAGGTAAAGAGGCTGGTATAGTACTTACTGTGTTCCGACCACTTTCTTTGTTTTTGTTGCAGTTTGATCTCCCCAAAAAATCCGAGCCATGCCAAAATCAGATATTTTTGGGTTCATTTCCTTATCAAGCAAAATATTACTTGCTTTAATATCTCTATGAATGATTCTAAGCCTCGAATCTTGATGAAGATAAAGAAGCCCTCGAGCAATCCCACATATAATATTGAATCGTTTTTGCCAATTAAGTTGTGCACTTTTTTGTTTATCTACATTAAAATTCAAGAATTATGTTAAATGCAAACTATGAAATCAATTTGCAAATTTATAATGAAAATACCCAAAACCTTGAAGAAGAAACTCACCAAAAAGAAACGCATTGAGACTTTTGTTTTCCATGTACTCATAAACCAACAACTTTTCTTTGACCTCAATACAACAACCAAGTAATCTAACGAGGTTTCTATGTTGAAGTTTCGCGATTAACTTTACCTCGTTGCTAAGTTCTTCAATTCCTTGGCCGGAAGTTTTTGAGAGCCTTTTTACAGCTACAACGCCTTCCTTTAAAATACCCTGATTTTATAAAATCTAACAATGTCACTCGTATTTTCTTGACCCCTATATCTAATATCATCTTTTAAATGTTTGTAGAGTACGATAGATTACCTTATAAACGCATCCAAACCCTCCTTGCCCGAGTTTATGTGTGTCGGAGAAGTAGTTTGTTGCTTTAGCTAATGTCGTAAATTTAAAGGAACGTAATTCAAGTTCTTGACGTGTTTCACCAGCATAATCCTTCTTGCTTACTGATATATTTCCTTCATTCATCAAGAAATTTAGATTATAAAAACATACATCAATACATCATAGACATATAGCAGTAATAACCACCATCTGATTTAAATTACCAGGTAGCTTTCTAATCCAAAGTTTTTATCAAACTTCTGGAATTATTAATTGTGGAGCTATGACAAATATGAAACTAGTATACTTTAACGATACTTATTAAGCAGTAAAGTTATTGAGTCAAATTACCTCTTTTATCTATCATGGTGCCCTTCAAGCGTTGCATTTTCTTCCTCTTGAAGTAAAAGAGTAGGAGTAATAGTATTATTAGAGCTGCAAAACTACCTACTACTGTAATGGCCACAGTTTTAGCAACATTGTTGCTTGAACCGCTTTTTGAAGAACCTGCTGGTGCCGATGATATGTCTGCAAAATGCATAGTACATATATTGATTAATGTCCGCCATATTATCATTTTCAATGAAAATTTTCACGCCTTTTGGTAGAAGATCGGCCTAAATATGTTGGAGCTTTAGGTAAAAGGCCGGCCTAAACTATAGTTCAGCTAAGCATGCAAAACGAACATTACTAATCTTTACACAATAGTAATTAGTACTGAAATTTAAGAGATTGAGATTAGCAAATTAAACGTACCAGCATCAGAATTTGCAACTCTAACGTAAAGATCTTGTCCACTTCCTTCAGATTCAACATATTGTCTCATATCCAAAAGATCCACATCCCAAATCACACAACCCGACCCAGCACCAGTAATATTCATATTAGCATAAGCAGTACAAGAACAATTCCTTTTACACATCTCACGACACTCGTCCAAATTCATTGTCTTATTAACAAACGCTTTGCTACTCTCGGGCAACTTCGTGTTATTCAAAGCCAAAAATCCATCCGACCCGCAATCCAACTTGGTGGCCCGAACACACCCCTCATTCCCTTCCTCTAGATCCCAAGCTATTTGGTCTTTCGGTCTGAATCCTTTCATACATTTACAATTAGAAATAGAGTTTGCATCACATATACCAAAATTCCCACATTCGCTATAATTGTCACATCTGTCACGTGGAGCGTACCAGTATTCGCTCCACGTGCCAGTTGTTTCAACCCAGGTTAAAAGTCTAATCTTACCCGAAGACTCCATAACCAATCTTGAAAAAACCGACCTATCCTTCAACACGAATGTATATGTAATCTCGTCCAAGTTGTTATAAAACTCGTACTCCACCGGGGTGTTTTCCATCACCGGTGCTCCACCTCCACTAAACCTTCTTCCATTCCACGATCCACTTCTATATATTATTTCCCTTTCCTCCTTATACAAAAAAAACTCGGGGAAACCATCAATATCCATCTTGACCGTATAATTACCACTACCCGGCTCAATATCTGATTTCCATGATTGCAAAAACCGGTTTACTCCATCTTCACGAGTCCAACCAAGTTTCATCCCAGGCAAAAGTGTATCTGTAGGATAATCAAACCCTTGCCAGATATAATAACTCTCATTATTCTCGGGTCGTAAAACAAAATTACCATCATCAAGAAGTTGTGCAACTGTATTTACAACAGAAACCGATTTCTTAGATGACCAAACAGGGGTTACTGTTTCATTAGATATTAGTGCTATGTTGCCGTCATTGCCTATAGTTAACATTGTACTATTTGATAATGAAGTAATGGGGTTGTCTCTATTCGCTACCCAAACGTATACTTTCGGTTCAACGTTCTTGTACCAAATAGCTATGTATAAATTACCATCGTTGGCTGGATTGATAAAGCCGAGCTCATAAACGTCACCGTTAGATACCAGAGTTTGGTTTATGGTTAGTGGGTTAGATGATGTGAGAGTATCAATGGCTAAAGAGAATGATGGCAAGAATATTAAAGAGACGATGATGGTGATGATGACATTGAAGTACTTCATGTTCGAAAGAGCTAGAATTCAGTTGGGGTTTTGAGATTTTTTTTTTAGATTGTTTTATTTGGCCATCTGATTTTGGTTTCCATTGATGATCATGCATCGAATATAATATTATTACATAGTTTTTGGTCGGCATGTCTTTGAGATTTTGTTTCTATAATTACATAAGAAAATTAGTCTTTGAGATTTTGTTTCTATAATTACATAAGAAAATTAGTCTTTGAGATTTTGTTTCTATAATTACATAAGAAAATTAGTCTTTGAGATTTTGTTTCTATAATTACATAAGAAAATTAGTTATGGGGTAATGTAAAGGCATCGGTAGAAAAGGCGCTTTATATCATCAGTTGAACAGAGACCGAGATAGAGCAATTTTAAAAGTTATTTGTCCTACTTATAAAAGTCGTATTCGAAAATGTAAAAAAAAATGGGGCCTAGCTCAAGAATAAAAGGATAAATAAGTGCAAATTTAAATTTGCTTTACATAATCTTGTAATGAAATGGTTTAAAGAGAATAAAAGGATAAATAGGTGCAAGTTTAAAGAGAATAATGGTGTAATAAATAGTGTTTAAAGAGAATAAAAGGATAAATAGTGCAAGTTTAAAGAGAATAATCTTGTAAGTAAATAGGTGCATTTAAAGAGAATAAAAGGATAAATAGGTGCAAGTTTAAAGAGAATAAAAGGATAAATAGTGCAAGTTTAAAGAGAATAATCTTGTAAGTAAATAGGTGCATTTAAAGAGAATAAAAGGATAAATAGGTGCAAGTTTAAAGAGAATAAAAGGATAAATAGGGGCCTAGCTCAAGAATAAAAGGATAAATAAGTGCAAATTTAAATTTGCTTTACATAATCTTGTAATGAAATGGTTTAAAGAGAATAAAAGGATAAATAAGTGCAAATTTAAATTTGCTTTACATAATCTTGTAATGAAATGGTTTAAAGAGAATAAAAGGATAAATAGGTGCATTTTAAAAAATCAAAGAACTTTAATACTTCGTAAAATTATTAAAATTATTCAGAATGAAATTACACAAGTTATTTATAAACAAAGCATGAATTTGGATTTGTGAGGAAGTTCATAAGGCTTCCTAATGACACTACAACAAAAATGTCATTTACTCACACTTATTTCTTCACATTTCTAAAAAATGTGAGAATATATGTTAATTTGTTCACACTTAAAATTGTATAAAAAAAATTCACACTTAAAAGTGTGAAAAAATTAAAAAAGTCATACATTTTTCACAACTATAAATGTATAAACAAAATGTTCACACTTAAAAGTGTGAACAAACCTCAAACATTTTTACACTTGAAAATGTGAGAGCTAATTTGTCACACTCAATTTCCTCGCACTTCCTCTGAGAATGATGGCAAGAATATTAAAGAGACGATGATGGTGATGATGACATTGAAGTACTTCATGTTCGAAAGAGCTAGAATTCAGTTGGGGTTTTGAGATTTTTTTTTTAGATTGTTTTATTTGGCCATCTGATTTTGGTTTCCATTGATGATCATGCATCGAATATAATATTATTACATAGTTTTTGGTCGGCATGTCTTTGAGATTTTGTTTCTATAATTACATAAGAAAATTAGTCTTTGAGATTTTGTTTCTATAATTACATATATATATATATATATATATATATATATATATATATATATATATATATATATATATATATATATATATATATATATATATATATATATATATATATATATATATATATATATATATATATATATATATATATATATATATATATATATATATATATATATATATATATATATATATATATATATATATATATATATATATATATATATATATATATATATATATATATATATATATATATATATATATATATATATATATATATATATATATATATATATATATATATATATATATATATATATATATATATATATATATATATATATATATATATATATATATATATATATATATATATATATATATATATATATATATATATATATATATATATATATATATATATATATATATATATATATATATATATATATATATATATATATATATATATATATATATATATATATATATATATATATATATATATATATATATATATATATATATATATATATATATATATATATATATATATATATATATATATATATATATATATATATATATATATATATATATATATATATATATATATATATATATATATATATATATATATATATATATATATATATATATATATATATATATATATATATATATATATATATATATATATATATATATATATATATATATATATATATATATATATATATATATATATATATATATATATATATATATATATATATATATATATATATATATATATATATATATATATATATATATATATATATATATATATATATATATATATATATATATATATATATATATATATATATATATATATATATATATATATATATATATATATATATATATATATATATATATATATATATATATATATATATATATATATATATATATATATATATATATATATATATATATATATATATATATATATATATATATATATATATATATATATATATATATATATATATATATATATATATATATATATATATATATATATATATATATATATATATATATATATATATATATATATATATATATATATATATATATATATATATATATATATATATATATATATATATATATATATATATATATATATATATATATATATATATATATATATATATATATATATATATATATATATATATATATAATATATATATATATATATATATATATATATATATATATATATATATATATATATATATATATATATATATATATATATATATATATATATATATATATATATATATATATATATATATATATATATATATATATATATATATATATATATATATATATATATATATATATATATATATATATATATATATATATATATATATATATATATATATATATATATATATATATATATATATATATATATATATATATATATATATATATATATATATATATATATATATATATATATATATATATATATATATATATATATATATATATATATATATATATATATATATATATATATATATATATATATATATATATATATATATATATATATATATATATATAATAACTAACTCAAATAATAGTAAATGTATATTAAGAATTTATTAGAAGTCCAACACATACAAATATATATATATATATATATATATAATATATATATATACACATACACACACATACATTGTGAGTCCCAAATATATAGATGATTAACAAACCCGACTGGCAAGTACAACTGGTCTTGATGGACAAGTTCAGTTTACGCTCCAGATATGGATAACAAGAAACAATTGACTAGATATAAAAATGCAAGAACAAATGGCAGAAACTATATAAAGATATATATAAATATAATCAAGTATGTAGCATTGAGACACGTTGTTTTCTTTTCAATGTATTTGATTTATTGATGTATAAACAAATACAAGGATTGTTGCGGAACAAAGATAAACACCCAAGTGTAAGTATCTAAACAATCCCGAAATACAAGTGATCTAATTGACTTGGAAATACTCGTAAGTTTACTTAGAGTATATCTCACAAGTTGCAATGCTAAAGTTTCAAGCTATTTGCAAGTTGTGAGAAGACTTTGTATTTATAGACCAAGTCCATGATGATGTGGACAAGATCGTAAAAATGTGGTTGTGAGCATTTAAGGAATTAAACCATAATTCCTTACATGCTGCACTTGGAAGAGTATATAAGTCACTTGATGTGACTTATAGTACTAGGTTCCAAGCCTATACTTTGTACCTTTTGTTAATGGATAAATCTATTAACTGGATAAAGGTGTAAAGTAAAAAGTCTTCCTCGTAATCAGTGTAAAGTGTTGTAAATACTTTACACTGAGATGCTTAAGTCTTGATCTGGTAGAATCACTCTTTGCTCGCTTCTGAGGTGATTCTCTTCTTCATACTTCAGTCTTTGACTTCAGAATGAATGCTTCAGATTTATCTCGATCTGAACTGAAGTGAAGCTTCAGTGAAGGAATTCTGAGACATCTCAGAATTCTGCAGAAACGTCTTCACTAAACTTCAAGCTATTTCTGAACAAATTATACTTGGTCGATTTTCGACCTAACAAATTCCCCCTATTTGTTATGAAATAGTGCATGCATCTCAGACTTCTATCTATACATGTTTGTAAGTCTGAAATGCAAGTTTTAGTTTAAGTTGTAAAAAATTTCTAAGTACATCTTATAGATCATTGATGTCTCAGAATTTTACTTGTGGTTTTCTAACTTAAACCTATCATCTACTTATTGATTACAAAATGCAACATATATATACAAACTGAAATGATAGTTACAAATGTAAATTCTTTACAAGTACATGATAATCTGAAAAGAAAACTACTTCTTGGCAGACCTTGAACCAGAAGGTGCCTCAGTAGGTTTTCTCTTCAGTGGAGAATGATCCTTTTTGCCAAACAATCTGCTTTCAATTTCCACCTTGGCTTGCATCTTTTGTTGTATTCTTGCTAACCATGCACCAGTCAAGGCAGATTTTGGTTTCCCTTTCAGAATCTGGATCATCTCCCTATGCTCAGAAATCCCAAACTCGTGCACTGAAACCTAATGGTATTCTTCAGCTGCCCTTCCTTCTCTTTTAACAACCAAGTCAAAAAGCTTCAATCCATCAGCTTTTGTTACTTCCATATCGACTATCTTGGCTGGATGAGATCGATGCTTCATATAATGCTCATATTGATCCCTTTCATGTTTTCTTTGAATTTCAACAGCATCATCAGACATTGGTTTGAAGGTAGAAAGATCAGCATCACGAACACTCTTTCTTGATGATCTAGGTCCAGTTACTTTGGGTTTAGAGGTTGGTCTGAGCAACTCTTTCTCAACTTTCTGAACTTCGTTCAGAATTTCTTTCCTTTTTATCGCCATTTCTTTATCTCTATTTTTCTTTAAGTCTTCAATGGACAACTTAAAGGTCAGACTTTCCAACTTTTGTTCCAGAGGAGAGTAGTTCATCCCACACTCATATTCTAGCATATCAACAATTGCCTTTTGCACTCTGGGATCATTCTTGATTTTCTGGTATCTTTCTAATGATAACCCAAGAGCTACAGCATCTATGTGATCAAGAGTCCCCATCTTTAGATGTTGTTCCCTTTCTCTTTCTTTGTTCTCCCTCCACATAATGAATTGGTTGGAAACCTGCTTTTGCAATGTTTCCAACTTCTTGCTATCAGCTTCAAGATTGTGCAAGGGATAACCATGCTCGTCCACATTTTCACCAACAACTATTCCAGATCCCTTAGCACTTTTCTTTGGTTCTTCTACTTGAACCTTGCCTTTTCCCTTATCCTTTTTCTGAAGTTGTTCCCCCTGAACTGAGGCACTACCAGAAGGTACCTCAGTTTGCTTCTTGGTTGCTTCGATTATTTCTTGAGTACTGGCCAGCAAACCAATAGGCACACGACTTCCCCCTTTGGGAATCTCTGAAGGCAATGTAGCATAAAGATCAAGTGTTGTTTTAACTGCCTTCAGTGGTTCCCAACTTTGTTGTTCTAGGCAATCACTTATACCTTTTGCCATTGTAGCAAACTGAGCCTTTAATCTGAAAGAAGAATTCAGGTTCAGTGCTTCTTGATCTTTGATGTCCTTCAACATTTTTCTGTCTTCTTCAGTGAAGGAAGCAGGGGGAGGAGGAGCAACAACATTATCTTTCTTCAGAAGTGTTAGACTTTCATCTAACTGCTTTGACTGATTCTGAATTGAACCTTCAAGCTTGGAAACTGAATCTTTAACTTCATTTACAGCCTTTTCCACCTTGTCATTTGTGTCTTTGGTCAGTTCAGCAATCATCATTCTAACCTCTTCACCAACCTTCTGAGAAACAGAATCTGAAATCTGAGCAGCTAGATTCTGAGATAGCTCAGACTTCAGATTATCTGAAACACCAACACTTATGGAAGCCCCAAGTTCTTTTTCATTAATACTGGGCTTCTGAACCAATTCATGAACTTCATTACCAACTGCCATAAACTCTTGCTTCAATAACTCAACACTAGATGTCAAGTTCGCAACCACCGAAGCTTGCACATCTCTCTTTGTCAACCTAAAGGCTTCTCTGATTGCAGAGCTCACCTTGTTGCAAGTCATCACCAAGTCATTTAGCTTCCCAACCACTAGTCCTTCATTACCAGCAACTTTGGTCAACTCAGTTCCAAGGAACATCTGAGCACCTTTCATATCAGCCAAGGAACTAGTGTTGGCAGTTAGAGATTTGGTTAAGTCCTCCACCCTTAAAATAAGGCCTTGGACTTCGGTTTGTGTTTTCTCTAACTGTGCTTCTATATTCAAAGGAGGTGGGGGTTGAGTAGAAGCAGGAGCCACAAATGGTAATTTACCAAGCCCTTTAAGTACTTTATTCATTTGAACATCTGTTGGACTCTCAGATTCAGTCTCAGAATCCAAGTCCTTCTCTGAAGGGGCATCATAGTTGATTGGTGGTGGTATGTTGTGAATTTGGGGGTGAAGAAATTGAAGTGAAGGAGTGAAAGATGGATCGGTTACATATGCGGGAGTGGTACCAGGTGGAAAGATAGGATTTTGGTGAGATGGTGGTGGTGGAACATAAGGCTCATTTTCTTGTTCTGGTTGGATTTCTGGGGGAGGAGGAGGGGCGTCTGCGAGGATGGGGGCTGGCTCAGAATCAGATTGATTCGCCTCTAATAGTTCCTCGTCAAACTCAAAGTCAGCAAGAGAATCAAGATTCTCCTGAGGTAGCTCATCGTCATCCCAGAAAGCGTTCACTTTCACAATCTGGTCAGATATGCCCTGGTTTGGGTCACTAGTACCCTTACCAGATTCTGGTTCAATAGCTGCAGAAGCAGTTGCATCGTCACCAGATTCAATGATTGTTAACTTTTCTTTAGGTCGACTAACGGGTCCTACATTCTTTTGTAGCCCACTTAGTGACCTTTCTGAACCAGCTAGTGTGGCTGAAACAGTTTTAGTAAATACCTGAAGCATAGCAGAGGAGAGTTCAGGCTCATCTTCAGTAATTGTTGCCTTGGAGAAATCTCTGCTATATTCTGGTACTGAAGCTTCGGGTCCAGCTTCATTGTAAGCATCACCAAGAATATCCATGAAGCACAAGCTCAGAAACCTTGGGAAAGCAATAAGCAGACTTCTCTTTCCTTTTAACTTTGTAATCAACTGAGCAAAGAGAATCTCAACAAAGTTTGCTTGCATCCCATTCCAGATATAATACCCCATCTTAACTTGGGGTAATGAAAGTTGGTCCAACCCTCCATGGTTGCCACCAAGACTTTCCATGATTTGAGTCCAGAAGAACCTCCAGCAAATACCAAAACCAGACATGAAAATGTGTCCAGAGGTCTTCAAATTACCATTATCATCCTCCATATCACCATGACCGGTGGCGACTAGAACCTCCCTAAAATTGACTCCTTTGAGTCTTTTAGCAAACACCTGGGGAGGTTTGAGGTAGTTCAGATGAAGGGAATTTCTGAACCCCTCAAGAGTGATGACACACTTCTTGGTGCCTTCATTTAGAGTGAAGGAGATGGATTGTTCATCCTTACTCACCACAACAGTGTACCAGAATTCAAGCAAGTATCGATGATACAATGCTTGAGGATTTGCGGTCAACGCATAATGGAAAGGGGACTGCTCCCAAAAATTGTTGATTCTTCCCATTAAGGTTTCGGACTTCACATTCAATTGAGCCAAGAAGTTGCTCATGTTGAATCGGATTTGAGAAGGTGTGAAGTTCTTTGGCCATGTGGCAGATGTTTTCACATCACTCGATGGAGTATATTCAAAATTTATGAGTGATTTGTGTGAAGAAGAAGATGATGATTTAGACATTTTAAGATTTGAAAGATAAAAGTGAAAGGAATATGAAGAGTTAAGGAATTTGAAGAGTAAAGATGAGAGAGATTGATGATTAGAGAGTAAATGAAAACGAAGTAAATGAAAGAATGAATAAGGAATTTGTATTTAAGATGGAACAAAAAGGATTTTTTCCAATTAAAAACAATTTCTGGGGTCAAGTCCGCATTTAATGCAGTTACGTTTGAGTGACCCCACCCTGCACACTTTTTCAGAAAAAGTACTCATTTATTTCTCTTTTTACGGCGCAACTTGTGTGACACATAAGCATGACCAATCCTAAGTTAAAAACCAGTATACATTCTGAATAACTCTAATCAGCTTGGAAAATTTGATGCAAAAGCTGATGAAGGGTACTTCCTAGGATATTCATCAAATCGCAAAGCCTTTAGAGTCTTTAACAAGAGACTTGAAAAGGTTGATGAGTCAATTCATGTTAACTTTGATGAATCCAATTCTGCAATCTTTAAAAATTCCATTCCTGTACCACCCTCAGAAAGTCCAATAAGTTTTGGTGATTCTGATTCTATTGCTGAAACTTCTTTTGCAACATGCAGACTTCTTTCTTTCCCCAACTTTGTAATCAACTGAGAAAAGAGAATCTCAGCAAATGCTTGTATCCCATTCCAAATATAATACCCCATCTTAACTTGGGGTAATGAAAGTTGGTCCAACCCTCCATGGTTGCCACCAAGACTTTCCATGATTTGAGTCCAGAAGAACCTCCAGCAAATACCAAAACCAGACATGAAAATGTGTCCAGAGGTCTTCAAATTACCATTATCATCCTCCATATCACCATGACCGGTGGCGACTAGAACCTCCCTAAAATTGACTCCTTTGAGTCTTTTAGCAAACACCTGGGAGGTTTGAGGTAGTTCAGATGAAGGGAATTTCTGAACCCCTCAAGAGTGATGACACACTTCTTGGTGCCTTCATTTAGAGTGAAGGAGATGGATTGTTCATCCTTACTCACCACAACAGTGTACCAGAATTCAAGCAAGTATCGATGATACAATGCTTGAGGATTTGCGGTCAACGCATAATGGAAAGGGGACTGCTCCCAAAAATTGTTGATTCTTCCCATTAAGGTTTCGGACTTCACATTCAATTGAGCCAAGAAGTTGCTCATGTTGAATCGGATTTGAGAAGGTGTGAAGTTCTTTGGCCATGTGGCAGATGTTTTCACATCACTCGATGGAGTATATTCAAAATTTATGAGTGATTTGTGTGAAGAAGAAGATGATGATTTAGACATTTTAAGATTTGAAAGATAAAAGTGAAAGGAATATGAAGAGTTAAGGAATTTGAAGAGTAAAGATGAGAGAGATTGATGATTAGACATTTTAAGATTTGAAAGATAAAAGTGAAAGGAATATGAAGAGTTAAGGAATTTGAAGAGTAAAGATGAGAGAGATTGATGATTAGAGAGTAAATGAAAACGAAGTAAATGAAAGAATGAATAAGGAATTTGTATTTAAGATGGAACAAAAAGGATTTTTTCCAATTAAAAACAATTTCTGGGGTCAAGTCCGCATTTAATGCAGTTACGTTTGAGTGACCCCACCCTGCACACTTTTTCAGAAA
>CM067172.1:23027578-23040421 GCA_034093135.1 Erigeron breviscapus | reverse complement strand
CTAAAAGGTTTGAGAATCGAACACTTTAAGGGCTCAAGCTTCTCACATTACACTTGCGACTCTCATTACGGCACTCAATCGACTCATCGTTCCCATCTTTATGAGCTCTCGGTTGCGCATTAAGTTAGGCGTTCAATTAAATCAACTTTCACCAATCGTATTCGTATTTATATGCACCACCCAATATCATCCACACCTCAACTCCATCTCTGCGACGTTCGTGTTTTGCGAAACTTTTACGTGTTGGGTAGACTTTTAGATTTCAATTTATTTGTTCAACCCTATGGTTAGCCTGACCAAGGTCGTTCCTTCTCACGCATAATAAGGTTTATAGATGTATAGTAGTTCACAACGAGTTGTTACGTTCCGTTGTCGCCATCGATATTGACTTCGCAATTAACACCACTGTTATTCGTTTATTCTAATCAATCCACATTAGTTAACTCAGGCATTTTCCTAAAGTTCAATCTTAGGGACGTATAATACAACGGGGTTCTCATCTTCATAATATAACTACACTTATAGTCTCTATGTTATTGACTAAATCATACATTAAACAAGAGGAAATAACTTAGTCAAGTAGTTTATAATGGTCGTACCAGCTATACCGTTTACATCTACGCGTGCATCTTCAATTCTTAACTAGTTATTCAATAAGTAAGTGAGGCAATAAGATGTTGATATATATTATAGCAATGTGGCTGGCATGGCAACCTATACACACAACCTACACACACAATTTCCCAGGACTCCCCTTTTCTTTTACGCATGTATTACCAAGTCCTAACGATTTATTTCACCAACTTAGTTAGGCAACGAAATTTAAGCATATTCGATAATTATAATATCATGGCAACCATATTTGTTCTACCGCATTTCCTAACAATTTATTTACATAACCTATTTAGAAGGTAAGATGTTGTAGGTCTATCAACTTCACCTCGCAATACCAAGCCGTACATACAATCTCTCATACGTTGGGTATAACTATGCATAAGTTTTAAATCGTTACTAATTCTTCCTTATAACTAGGTTGAGAATTTACATTTTGAGCATACTCAAGTATGAAACATGTCTACCGTTCTTATTCATATAATTGTCCATTTATTAAATATTTATACATACATCACCGTATTCGCTTATCTCATGTATACAATTTAGCCTAACAACCTACTTTATACATGCCAAACTATCAAACTAGTAAGCCAATCCTTTCATGAAAATGTTTGTTGATTAGCACACCTACATATGCATTATCTATTTCCGTTACATCATGCATAATGATCACGCTTAACCACATAATTTCTCATACTTTTGCCACATAACTAATATGTTAAATCGATTCATAAAATTTTCCGTTGATTAATACATTTTACGCATGCATCACCAAATATCTCTTATCCCGCATACAATCAAGTTTAACAATGTCTCATACGTGTTTAAGTTCACATACCATTAAGCAACATACCCCCCATTGTTCACCGATTACAATTAACATCATTAGTGTTAAGATATCGACCGTTTATACTATATGAGAATTAGGATACTTACAACATTGACTCTCTCTAAGGGTGCATGTCAACACATTCATCACATTGCATTCTAACCGTCTGTCAACACGTTTAAGTCGAACCACAACAAAAGCATTTATAACATCAACTTGACCACTAAGGCCCTACATATATACGCATCACACATGCATAACATATATGTTATTAAATCATACTAGACAACATGTCATTACGCTACAAAACCCAATCATAGTAATAGTTCTAAAGTTTATGACCAGGGGGTTTACTTCACAATTTCTCTCATGTTAGCCGCATTAGTAGTTAGTGCTTTAACGCCGACACACTACACACATTCAATGTCTTTTACTAAGGCCGACACATAAATATTCTCAATTAACTGTCATATATCGTGTTATCATACCAACATACCATACATGTTTCATATCACTACACTAAGGACAGCATATCAAAGTTCTCAAGTAATCGTTATCTATCATGTTCTCGTGCCAAGTTCACAACAATTGTTTATCGTTAATTCAAGTAATCACGTCAATACATCATACTATCAAACAATTAACACAAATGGGTTCAAGTATAATCTGAATTCGATATGCTCTCTAGTCATTGACCAGATATGTATACAGGGTGTACCAACGGCTAACCCTCCACCCAATCAACTTCCATTAAGCATATCGATTCCCTATTATGCTCTAAGCCACACGTGCGCAATCCACGATGTCATTAACTTATTATAATGTTGGGTAACCATAAAAGAGTTGATCGGGTTCTTTTAGGGTTGCCACCATATTATACTAAGTTAATGGCATAACTTCATTTTGCTCTAAATCATCAAACAGCACCAATCAATAACAATAATTCAACAATATGCACATGACCTCATTGACTTCAAACAACCACGTTGACCTCATGCACTTGACCATCACACAACAACACATTGTCCGCATCAACCAAGTTGTACTCATGTTATCACATTCATCACATTGTACTTGCCACGACATAACACATTGTTCACATTGTACTCGTCACAAAACAACATGTTGATCACATAGTACCCATATCAAAACAACACATTGATCACATAGTATCCATATCAAAACAACACATTGATCACATAGAATCCATATCAAAACAACACATTGAATTTAAGCTATCACACAAGAGGTCTTAACTACGAACTCACACGGGGATTCACATAATTCACATTGCACACGAATTTCCTAACCATGCATGCTATATGAAGAGTTTTAACTTAAGCCGTAGTCTAGGTCAAACCGCCTAATTCTCTACGACCACGCATGGGCCACCATTCTGTAACACCCCAAGCCGAGGGCTCGAAATGTCACGGAAATCATATAGCACAAGGTGGAATTACAATAGAACCAACTAAATGCAATTAAAGATTCAGTGAATCCAAAACAACACGAAACAAGTAACAAGATACAACAGGACCAATGATAACATCAAAAGATGGCAAACGATCCTAAGTATAATGCAAAAGGAAGGCCAATGAATCCTTGATCCATAAAGTCCACAGTCCGGGTTTACAGCAATCAAAGCCCCTAAACTCCACGCCCTGGGAGAACCTGATTACCTGAAAAGTGTACTAAGCATAGTCAACACAAGGTTGGTGAGTTCGTAGTAATGGTTCATAAAGAACCAGCATCAATAATCACTGTAAATATCAATAGAGGCTAGACATGACTTACAGCGAGCCTCTAAACAACACAATATCGTCCAACAACGAGATTACACAAGACAAGTAAATGTGTAATGAGAATGCACAAATGATATATGAATCAATGTAAGTGCCAAATGCATGAATAAGCCAACATGCCTATCCTATGCGTGAACGCAGTCACCAATGCAACGATACCCTTCTGTCATAACAATGAACAAGGCTGTATCTCAAAATCATCGAGATATATATGTCTATATACTCGGGGTCAGGAACTACATCCCTAACGGGTGCATACATCTATGCACCAGGATGTCGGCAATCCCCTGCCGAGGGTTCATGAACAATGTATGCAATGCTTACATTCAAATGTAAATGCATAACTCATAAACCAACAAATCAATGTACGATGAACCTGTGCCAACAATCAATATTCGTCAACATAACCCAACAATCAATATACGACGAACCTGTGCCAACAATCAATATTCGTCAAACATAACCCAACAATCAATATACGACAACCATAAGCCAACGATCAATAATCAACAAACATAGGCCACTAATCACAATTTAAACCAACTATACGTACATATACTTCAGAGGATTCTACTTTCTTCAAGTCCCAGATGCTTATATATAAGGTCACCCGCAGCCTTCCCACCACATCTAAAACCCAATGAAGGCATAACCGACTTCCATGTATGTACGTCTATCCTAATATAAAAGAATACTTAACCAAAATATAAACCAAGTCATCCAAACGAAATGAACCATCACATCAATCCAACAACTAGAACCATCAATCAATCAATCAACGAATGCAAGTAAACACGCAAGATTACACTTTTCAGCCCGAATCTCAAGCGAGTAGGGAGATACGAAACTCACCTTGATCGGCAAAAGATGTTATTAATTTGGTATAACGTCGAGTCAAAGCCGTTCAATAGTCACTTCACGTCCACTACCTATATATTATTAATATACGTACACATTAACATTTATATCCAAATATATACACATACTCCATTTTGCTTGCCAAAACCTTAATTAGGTTTTAGCTTATTACAAGGTCTCAACCAACTACTAAGTCTCGACACGGTAACTAGTAAGGCCAAGAGTAGGTTTGAACCCGACGAACGTCGTTTAAGAATAATCCCGAGTCGTTAATTAATTTATGTCCATTTATGTATTTATAAATATATATATATATTATATATTATATATATATATATATATATATATATATCACTTGAGGTTACAAATATCTAGTTAGGGTTTCATAAGCGTTTCAAAGGTTAAAGTGACTCTCAAGACTCAATACCTCATTAACGAAGTTGTGATGGTTCGGATCGAATCCCGGTACGAGTCTAGAGTTCTGAAAGTCCACAAAGGAAAACAACAACACAGCACCACCGTAACCTACGGTGGTGCCCACCGTAAGCTACGGCAGTTCAAGGGTGAAGGGGCGTAAGGTACGGTTCATGCAGGCGTAAGGTACGGTGGCTAGAAATGAACGGGCGTAGGGTACGGTAGATCCACCGTAGCCTACGGTGGCCTGCATTCGAAGGTTTTAGGCGTAACATGCAGCGTAAACAGGGGGGTTTCAACGTAAAGTAAGTATGTAGCGTAAGCTACGCCCAACCTGGACGTAACCTACGCCCAGCCTACACTCAACCAGCGTAACCTACGCCCAACCTGGACGTAACCTACGCCCAGCCTACACTCAACCAGCGTAACCTACGCCTGGGAGGGGGCGTAAGGTACGCCAGCTGCCAGACAGCTCAAGAACAGCAGCAGCAGCAGCAGGTTAGCTCGACCAAAACCCTAAAATTTCGCCCCCAAGAACCCTAATTCGACTTATGAAGTTATGAGTCTCGTTTTGCAGCAATAAAAGATGTTCACAAACATAAATACACTTAACCCACCATTTAAATCCATTCTAAGCACCATTTAATCCTCTAAAAATCATCTTGACCCATTTGACCACATAAACCCTAATTCCGGCCTTTGACCCGATTTTTGACCCACAAATCCAAGGGTTTGACTTAGAATATGATTGTAAACATGAAATGATAATTATAAGTCGAAGTTTACTTACCAAAATCGCCACTAAAGGTTTAAAACCCGAAATGAGCTAGAGATGAGATTTTCTTGCACTTGGGACTTCAAATTCTTGATATGATGATAAAGTGTTGATGATGATTATTATTCTATCTTAATTCCAGCTTGAAACTCCAAATTTGGTGTAAGAATTATAGAGAGGGAGAGAGATTTGCAGTGGTGTGATCTTGGAAGAGAATAAAGAGAGAAAGAGAAGATAGAATGAAAGGATAAGGTGGGGGGGGCATGGGTTGGATAACTAGTTGGGTAAATGGGTCGTGGGTCTAACCCATGGGTCGACCCGACTATACTTGCAGTTCATTTAGATCGTCGTCGTGTGTCGTCTATTATCGTATTGTCCATCTAGTAGTCAAGCGACCCATTACGCGTTTGCCCGTCATTTAGTCTCGAAATGAATTAAATTATTTATTAATTGATTTAACTAGTCGAATTTCACTCAAGCCAAAAGGTCAAAAAAATCTCGGATGTTACAATAATAGAAGACTACTGAGCAAATACTTGTATAGGAAATCTGGAGTATTCTCCAGATGAGCTCACTGGTCTTCACCCCAGTCCAGATCTACTCTACTGAAGACATTCTGACTGAAGTCAAAGACTGAAGTCTGAAGATAGAAGACTTATCAAATGGCGGAGTCCACTGGAAAGTCTTACCAGATCTGTACACTGGAGGATTGTCAGTGTTCTAGACCTTACAAGTCTGAACACTGATATCGAGGATTGACTTTAAGCCTTTACACACTTTACAAAGAATAACCCACTTGTTCTTTACCAAAGTATACGTGTGTTAAGGTGGTTGGATATAAGGATACACTTGCACTTGATGTGATTCTATCCTTATTCTTTATCCAATGCATTTAATGTTCTTGTCGGTTCATTAAATGCATCCAACCATATTTGTACGGCACAAAATTCACTGGTGAATTTTGTTGCCTATAAATACAAAGTCATTTCTTTGAGAAAATCACTTTTTAGCAAATTGGTGAACTTGCTTAAATACTCTCGATCTAAACAGCTATACTTCACAACTCTAAGTATATCGATCAAAGGAGTTTATTTAGCAAGTATAGATAATTCAAAGATTGTTTAGATACTTACATACGTGTAATATCTAGGTTCCGCAACGATCTTGTATTTTGTTTATACATCAATAAAAAAATACACTTGAAAACTACATTCGTGTTCCACCTTTTATTTACTTGTTTAAATATTGCTTAAAGTCATTTATTACTTTGTTTATATTCTTGCATATTTATATTGAAGTAATACTAGTCCGATTCTAGTTCATACTTGTCTTGTTATTTCACACTCGTGGGTTAAACCATCGTGTGAGGGACTTTACAGGTCTCTCACACAGGTGGGAAGTCAGAAAACTACCAGGAGTAGTGACTTTCTTTCACAAATTCATGGGTTTTAAAGGTGTGAATTCAAATCCTAAACCCAAACCCTATACCAAAATATATCAATATACCCAAACCTTAAACCCAAACCTATACCAATATATATGCATACCAAACGGCTCCTAGAACTATGTACTTTTGTGACGATATAAAGTTAAATTTAAATATTACTTACTAATTTTTTTATATATGAGGGATACTTAATGACATGCTAAATAAACTTTTATAATATCGTAATTTATAAACATAGATAAAAGATGTTGAAAATGGTGATGTTGTCATTTATACAATCTTTTATTTTTTTGATTAATTTATGCACCGTGTACATATCGGTAATATCTTTTATCTAAATATCATAAGATACTAACGATGTAAAATTAAATACTTATAACCAATATTTATTACGTTATATGATAAAAATCCAATAAACTCATAATTTAATAAAATGTACGACATAAAACAAAAGAAAATAGTACAATGTAAAAAAATCAAAAAAGTGATTTGAAAAAGTGTAATATGGATTTAGGAATTATTTTTCATAATTATATCATTAAAATAATTACTTTTTATAATTACAAAATGTAGGAATTACTTTTCATAATTAATGACCACATGTAAATTTATTAAATTAAAATTAATTCTATAAAAGTTAAATATGGTATATGACATCATCAATTTGATTTAATGGTTCTCATTAAAACTTAAACCTCATTTAAGGTTCTAAACTTTTCTATTTTAGAATTAAGATTTTTCATTTATATATATTTAGAGATAGAGATGAATGTGTTACATATATTATTAAACTTTGTAATTAGTCTTTCCAATAAAGAGATATTAACAGTTTTAATTTATACGTATAAACACATTTCAGATGACTTTCAACCAGATTGACCCATTTTGACATGATTTTCGTTTCTTGGAAGTCATTTAGCTTAATCCATGTGTCTAGTTAGAGACGGAATAATGTAACAATCATCCATGTGTCTAGTTAGAAAACATGTTTTAATCTTGCACCTTGATTTTATAAAAGTTTTACTATTTATTAGAATTAAATTATGATGTTAGATCGTGCATAAGAAAGATATATACATAAACGGGTAACTGATTAAAGTAATTAACATGATCTTAGAGGCCCATTTTATATTTTCGGGCCGGGTCCTGAATTTTATGTTTTCAAAGACGGCTCTGAATATGTGGAGCTTAAACGTAATTGTATCCACTATGAAAAAAAAAAACATAGCCCATATATCTCAGCACTTGTTAAGACCAACACTAACAAAATTATGTGTTTGACAAAATTATCTATAAACATTCACCCTATCGTTGAAAATTCCCTCTGTTTAGATGATACCGAGCCTATGGCTTTGGCTACCTGCCGTCTAGTATAGTAATTGTGACCTCGTTCATGGTCAAGGATTCATCTTGTTTGCTAGATGATAGCGAGCCAGGATATTTCGGTTGTGGCATGCTGGCTTCAGTGTTACCGCTCAACATTAACATCACTTTCGACATATCTGGTCTATCTTCTGCGTGTTCTTGAACACATAACAACCCTATTTGTATGCATCTTAATACTTCCTCTGAAAATTCAGCCCTTATGGATGCATCGAGTAATTCCAAAGGGTTGCCTTCGTTCCATGATCTCCATGTCTGGAAAATATTGTTTTTTAGTACAAAAAATGGTGCATGTAAAAACTAACGCAAATGCTCACTGCGTGTTAGTACTTACACGTTGGAAGAGATTATGTTGGTCACTTGCGTAGTAGAGCCCTCTATTCTTTTGACCGGTCACTATCTCGAGAACCAAAACCCCAAAACTAAAAACGTCTGATTTTGTTGATAAAATGCCACCCATTGCATATTCTGGTGCTATATAACCACTGCAAAAGATGGAGAAAATAATGTTTAGGAAAAAAACTGTAACATGTCTAAAAATCCATCTTGAGGTAAAGAGGCTGGTATAGTACTTACTGTGTTCCGACCACTTTCTTTGTTTTTGTTGCAGTTTGATCTCCCTCCTTGCCCGAGTTTATGTGTGTCGGAGAAGTAGTTTGTTGCTTTAGCTAATGTCGTAAATTTAAAGGAACGTAATTCAAGTTCTTGACGTGTTTCACCAGCATAATCCTTCTTGCTTACTGATATATTTCCTTCATTCATCAAGAAATTTAGATTATAAAAACATACATCAATACATCATAGACATATAGCAGTAATAACCACCATCTGATTTAAATTACCAGGTAGCTTTCTAATCCAAAGTTTTTATCAAACTTCTGGAATTATTAATTGTGGAGCTATGACAAATATGAAACTAGTATACTTTAACGATACTTATTAAGCAGTAAAGTTATTGAGTCAAATTACCTCTTTTATCTATCATGGTGCCCTTCAAGCGTTGCATTTTCTTCCTCTTGAAGTAAAAGAGTAGGAGTAATAGTATTATTAGAGCTGCAAAACTACCTACTACTGTAATGGCCACAGTTTTAGCAACATTGTTGCTTGAACCGCTTTTTGAAGAACCTGCTGGTGCCGATGATATGTCTGCAAAATGCATAGTACATATATTGATTAATGTCCGCCATATTATCATTTTCAATGAAAATTTTCACGCCTTTTGGTAGAAGATCGGCCTAAATATGTTGGAGCTTTAGGTAAAAGGCCGGCCTAAACTATAGTTCAGCTAAGCATGCAAAACGAACATTACTAATCTTTACACAATAGTAATTAGTACTGAAATTTAAGAGATTGAGATTAGCAAATTAAACGTACCAGCATCAGAATTTGCAACTCTAACGTAAAGATCTTGTCCACTTCCTTCAGATTCAACATATTGTCTCATATCCAAAAGATCCACATCCCAAATCACACAACCCGACCCAGCACCAGTAATATTCATATTAGCATAAGCAGTACAAGAACAATTCCTTTTACACATCTCACGACACTCGTCCAAATTCATTGTCTTATTAACAAACGCTTTGCTACTCTCGGGCAACTTCGTGTTATTCAAAGCCAAAAATCCATCCGACCCGCAATCCAACTTGGTGGCCCGAACACACCCCTCATTCCCTTCCTCTAGATCCCAAGCTATTTGGTCTTTCGGTCTGAATCCTTTCATACATTTACAATTAGAAATAGAGTTTGCATCACATATACCAAAATTCCCACATTCGCTATAATTGTCACATCTGTCACGTGGAGCGTACCAGTATTCGCTCCACGTGCCAGTTGTTTCAACCCAGGTTAAAAGTCTAATCTTACCCGAAGACTCCATAACCAATCTTGAAAAAACCGACCTATCCTTCAACACGAATGTATATGTAATCTCGTCCAAGTTGTTATAAAACTCGTACTCCACCGGGGTGTTTTCCATCACCGGTGCTCCACCTCCACTAAACCTTCTTCCATTCCACGATCCACTTCTATATATTATTTCCCTTTCCTCCTTATACAAAAAAAACTCGGGGAAACCATCAATATCCATCTTGACCGTATAATTACCACTACCCGGCTCAATATCTGATTTCCATGATTGCAAAAACCGGTTTACTCCATCTTCACGAGTCCAACCAAGTTTCATCCCAGGCAAAAGTGTATCTGTAGGATAATCAAACCCTTGCCAGATATAATAACTCTCATTATTCTCGGGTCGTAAAACAAAATTACCATCATCAAGAAGTTGTGCAACTGTATTTACAACAGAAACCGATTTCTTAGATGACCAAACAGGGGTTACTGTTTCATTAGATATTAGTGCTATGTTGCCGTCATTGCCTATAGTTAACATTGTACTATTTGATAATGAAGTAATGGGGTTGTCTCTATTCGCTACCCAAACGTATACTTTCGGTTCAACGTTCTTGTACCAAATAGCTATGTATAAATTACCATCGTTGGCTGGATTGATAAAGCCGAGCTCATAAACGTCACCGTTAGATACCAGAGTTTGGTTTATGGTTAGTGGGTTAGATGATGTGAGAGTATCAATGGCTAAAGAGAATGATGGCAAGAATATTAAAGAGACGATGATGGTGATGATGACATTGAAGTACTTCATGTTCGAAAGAGCTAGAATTCAGTTGGGGTTTTGAGATTTTTTTTTTAGATTGTTTTATTTGGCCATCTGATTTTGGTTTCCATTGATGATCATGCATCGAATATAATATTATTACATAGTTTTTGGTCGGCATGTCTTTGAGATTTTGTTTCTATAATTACATAAGAAAATTAGTCTTTGAGATTTTGTTTCTATAATTACATAGTTTTTGGTCGGCATGTCTTTGAGATTTTGTTTCTATAATTACATAAGAAAATTAGTCTTTGAGATTTTGTTTCTATAATTACATAGTTTTTGGTCGGCATGTCTTTGAGATTTTGTTTCTATAATTACATAAGAAAATTAGTCTTTGAGATTTTGTTTCTATAATTACATAGTTTTTGGTCGGCATGTCTTTGAGATTTTGTTTCTATAATTACATAAGAAAATTAGTCTTTGAGATTTTGTTTCTATAATTACATAGAAAATTAGTCTTTGAGATTTTGTTTCTATAATTACATAAGAAAATTAGTCTTTGAGATTTTGTTTCTATAATTACATAAGAAAATTAGTCTTTGAGATTTTGTTTCTATAATTACATAAGAAAATTAGTCTTTGAGATTTTGTTTCTATAATTACATAGTTTTTGGTCCAGTCTTTGAGATTTTGTTTCTATTATTACATAGTTTTTGGTCGGCATGTCTTTGAGATTTTGTTTCTATAATTACATAAGAAAATTAGTCTTTGAGATTTTGTTTCTATAATTACATAAGAAAATTAGTCTTTGAGATTTTGTTTCTATAATTACATAGTTTTTGGTCCATGTCTTTGAGATTTTGTTTCTATAATTACATAGTTTTTGGTCATGTCTTTGAGATTTTGTTTCTATTATTACATAGTTTTTGGTCGGCATGTCTTTGAGATTTTGTTTCTATAATTACATAAGAAAATTAGTCTTTGAGATTTTGTTTCTATAATTACATAGAAAATTAGTCTTTGAGATTTTGTTTCTATAATTACATAAGAAAATTAGTCTTTGAGATTTTGTTTCAATAATTACAACAATCCCAATGTTGTTTGTGGATCCTACATGTCAATATTTACTGTTGGTGGTTTGTATAAGGGGCAAGGGTGTAGTCGGCAAGTTTTATCGGCAAGTCCATCGGCAACTATCGGCAAATCGGCACTATAGCTTCAAGTTTGGCAAGTTTTTGGCTAAAATTGGCTTTTTTTTTGCTTGGCCACGTGTCAGCTTGTGATTGGTTAATAAAGAACCAAAAACAAGCCTAAGAGCCGATGTGAAGCACTACAACAAAAATGTCATTTACTCACACTTATTTCTTCACATTTCTAAAAAATGTGAGAATATATGTTAATTTGTTCACACTTAAAATTGTATAAAAAAAATTCACACTTAAAAGTGTGAAAAAAAAATTCACACTTAAAATTGTATAAAAAAATTCACACTTAAAATGTATAAAAAAATTCACACTTAAAATTGTATAAAAAAAATTCACACTTAAAAGTGTGAAAAAAATTCAATAAAATGTATAAAAATTTTTCACAACTATAAATGTATAAACAAAATGATCACACTTAAAAGTGTGAACAAACCTCAAACATTTTTACACTTGAAAATGTGAACTTTTTGTTTCTACATATATAAGTGTGAAAAGATTTTGATTCTTTCAATTTATTCACACTTTTAAATGTGAGTTCTTTTTACACACTTATAAATGTGAACAAATTAACAATTTTTTTAACATTTTTTAAAAGTGCGAAAAAATGAGTGTTAACAAATGACATATTTGTTGTAGTGTGATAGGCTTCCCAATGATTGACTTTACAAATGTACTAACTACAACAATCTATACACAAAATACAACTAACAAAACATGTCTTATGTTTACGTGTATTAGCTACAAAATCATAGATGTATAATAATTAAAACACAATTTACAATAACTTCTAATGTACAATAATTACAACAATCCCAATGTTGTTTGTGGATCCTACATGTCAATATTTACTGTTGGTGGTTTGTATAAGGGGCAAGGGTGTAGTCGGCAAGTTTTATCG
>CM067172.1:22982578-23022578 GCA_034093135.1 Erigeron breviscapus | reverse complement strand
GGTGGGTTGAGGCGATAGAGGCGGTGATTGAAAGGAGTCATTGCACCTATGATGACCGGATTTCCTATGCATCCGGCATGTTTAGGCATGACGCCTTGAGTTGGTGGAACCAGGAAATAACGTTGGGGCGGACTCAAAATTTGGAGTGGATTGACTTCAAAAACAAAGTAAAAGCAAAGTTTTGTCCTCCGTATGAACTACAAAACTTAACCATTGAATTTGCAAATCTCAACATGGAGGGAGCCGATTACAAGGGCTATGTGAGACGATTTCAAGAGTTGTCTACCCTCATTCCTCACTTGGTGGGTACCGAGTCACAGGCCATCCAGAAGTTTGTATTGGGCTTGAATCCTCAAGTCCGATCTTATGTAAACTCCAACATGCCTACTTCTTTGGCTAATGCGGTCAACCAAGCCGGGAGTGTGACTGAAGATTTATTGAGGTGTGGTGTTTTGAGCAAATCCTCATCAAGCAAGAGGAAAGAAGGGGGTGAGTCAAGTGGGGTAAAGAAAGCGGGAAGGTTTGACCCCAAGAATGCTTATAGGGGTAGGGTAATGGCGGCGGTAGAACCGGCTAGGAGGCCTTATACCGGGCCTCATCCTTTATGTGGGAGGTGCAACAGGCACCATCCCGCCACTACTCCATGTGGGGCATGCTATAATTGCAACCAAGTTGGGCACGCATCCAAGAATTGTAGAGCCCCAAGAGCCGGCCCAATGAATGCGGCTCCTATTCGGGCCGTTCCTCCTCAAGGTAACCAAAGAAGAGGCGAATGTTTTGAATGTGGTAGCCGTGACCACTACCGAAATAATTGTCCTCGATGGGTGGGACAACACGTTCAAGTAGCCGTTCATCCCAATCAACTACAAATGGTCGGGCCTAATCAAAACCGGGGACAACAAGGCCACCAAGTGCAACCACGCGGCCGAGCCTTTGCGGCCAATGTAAATGAAGCCCGCAACGATCCCAACGTAGTAGCAGGTACTTTTCTCTTAAATGGTCTCTATGCAACCGTCCTATTTGATTCCGGGGCCGATTATAGCCTCGTGTCTTCTAACTTTGTTCCTTTGATTGATGCGCATCCGTGTGCTCTAAACTATGTGCTTGACATTGAAATGGTAAATGGGTCACTAACTAGAATTGGCCAAATACTTCGCGACTGTGTCTTGACTTTAGAAGATGTCAACTTCTTCATTGACCTTATGCCTCTTGACATTGGTAGTTTTGATATTATAGTGGGTATGGATTGGTTAGCGGCGGTTAATGCGACGATTGATTGTGGCGAGAGAGTTGTCAAGATACCTTTGGCTAACGGTAAAATTCTTAGGGTTCAAGGCGAAATCTCCGATTCCTCAGATTCTAAAGTCTTTAGTGCTACCCTCTCAAGGGTAGAATTGAAGACCGTCCCTATCGTTTGTGGTTTTCCCGATATTTTTCCGGATGACTTACCGGGGTTACCTCCGACCCGTGAACTTGATTTTCGTATTAATCTTATTCCCGAAGCCGCGCCCGTAGCCAAAGCTCCATATAGGCTAGCTTTAACCGAAATGCAAGAATTGCAAGCTCAACTCAAGGAACTCCAAGAGAAGGGTTTCATTCGCCCTAGTCAATCTCCTTGGGGTGCTCCTGTTCTCTTCGTCAAAAAGAAAGATGGGTCCTTCAGAATGTGTATCGACTACCGGGAATTAAACAAGCTCACAGTGAAGAACCGGTATCCCCTCCCAAGAATCGATGACTTATTTGATCAACTTCAAGGTGCTAAGCACTTTTCAAAAATCGATCTTCGCTCGGGTTATCACTAACTCCGGGTACATGAAGATGATATCCCCAAAACGGCTTTTCGCACAAGGTATGGTCATTTTGAATTCACCGTGATGCCTTTTAGGTTGACTAATGCACCGGCGGTGTTCATGGACTTGATGAACCGGGTGTGTCAACCATACTTAGACAAGTCTGTCATTGTGTTCATTGATGACATACTTGTATACTCGAAGACAAAGGAGGAGCATGTTGAGCACTTGCGTGAGGTGCTTGAACTACTAAGAAAAGAGAAGTTGTATGCCAAATTCTCCAAGTGCGAGTTTTGGTTGGAAGAGGTCCACTTTCTTGGTCACGTAGTGAGCAAGGATGGTATTCATGTGGATCCAAGCAAGATTGAAGCGGTCAAGAATTGGAGAAGACCCGAAACGCCATCCGAGATCCGTCAATTCCTTGGATTGGCGGGTTACTATAGAAGATTCATTGAAAACTTCTCCCGTATTGCACAACCACTCACCCTCTTGACTCATAAAGATAGAAACTTTGAATGGGGCGAAAAACAAGAAAACGCCTTCCAAACTCTTAAAGATATGTTATGTGACGCTCCTATTTTGACGCTACCGGATGGAATCGAAAATTTTGTTGTTTATTGTGATGCTTCGGGGCAAGGGTTGGGTTGTGTTCTTATGCAGAGGGGTAAAGTCATTGCTTATGCCTCTCGTCAATTGAAGGTGCATGAGAAGAACTACCCGACACATGATTTGGAATTGGGAGCGGTTGTGTTTGCTTTGAAGTGTTGGAGGCATTATCTCTATGGCACCAAATGTGTGATTTATACCGATCACAAAAGTCTTTAACACATTTTCAACCAAAGTGAATTGAATATGAGGCAAAGGCGTTGGTTAGAACTACTTAGTGATTATGATTGTGACATCCGTTATCACCTGGGCAAGGCAAATGTAGTAGCCGATGCCTTGAGCCGAAAGGAGAGAGTGAAGCCAAGACGGGCTAGGGCTATGAGCCTCACGGTAGGGCCGAATATTCGTGATCGGATCATTGAAGCCCAAATTCAAGCCACCCTACCGGAAAACTTTGGAAACGAGAACCTAGATGGCATGGAACAACAATTCGACCGGAAGAATGATAATGGGCTATACATGGTTGGAAGACTTTGGGTCCCTATTTTCGGTGACTTAAGAACACTTATTATGAATGAAGCTCACCTATCGCCTTATTCGGTCCATCCCGGGTCGGATAAGATGTACTTTGACTTGAAAGATTTGTATTGGTGGCCGGGCATGAAGCGTGATGTGGCTAAGTATGTGAGTGAGTGTCTTACTTGCTTACAAGTCAAAGCCGATCACAAGAAACCACCCGGATTGTTGGTACAACCGGTGATGCCCGAATGGAAATGGGAGCACATTTCAATGGACTTTATTACAAAACTACCGAAGACAAGAAGCAGTCGTGACACGATTTGGGTGATAGTAGATCGGTTAACGAAGTCGGCTCACTTTTTAGCCATTCGCGAAACCGATAAATTTGACACTTTGGCTCGTTTGTACATCAAGGAAGTGATATCTAAGCATGGAGTGCCGATTTCTATCATTTCCGATAGAGATGCCCGTTTCAAATCAAAGTTTTGGGAAGCCTTTCAAAAAGCCATGGGTACTCGACTCGACATGAGCACGGCGTTTCACCCTCAAACGGATGGGCAAACCGAGAGAACCATTCAAACACTTGAAGACATGTTGAGGGCTTGTGCAATTGATTTCGGTGGAAGTTGGGAAGACCATTTGCCACTAGTTGAGTTTTCATACAATAATAGTTATCATGCTACCATTCAAATGGCGCCCTTTAGAGCATTGTATGGTAGGATATGTCGTTCTCCTCTAGCTTGGGCGGAAATGGGAGAGAGTCAACTTATCGGGCCAGAAATTGTGATTGAAACAACTAAGGTAATATCTCAAATTAAGGAGAAGTTGCAATTGGCCCGTGAACGTCAAAAGAAGTATGCCGATGTGAGGCGAAGACCGTTGGAGTTTGAAGTTGGTGCTTTAGTACTTTTGAAAGTGTCACCTTGGAAGGGAGTCGTACGTTTTGTGAAGCGGGGAAAACTTGCACCAAGGTAATATCTCAAATTAAGGAGAAGTTGCAATTGGCCCGTGAACGTCAAAAGAAGTATGCCGATGTGAGGCGAAGACCGTTGGAGTTTGAAGTTGGTGCTTTAGTACTTTTGAAAGTGTCACCTTGGAAGGGAGTCGTACGTTTTGTGAAGCGGGGAAAACATGCACCAAGGTATATTGGTCCTTTCAAGATTCTTGAACGGGTTGGGAAAGTTGCTTATCGGCTAGAATTGCCTCAAGAGCTTAACGGCGTGCATGATGTGTTTCATATTTGTAATTTGCGCAAGTGTTTGGCGGATCCTACACATCATGTGCCTATGGACGAAATTAGGGTTGATTCGAATTTGAACTTTGTTGAAGAACCGGTAGAGATCTTGGACCGTCAAGAAAAGAAGCTCAAGAAGAAGCGCTACACCATTGTGAAGGTAAGATGGAACGCTAGACGTGGAGCCGAGTTCACTTGGGAGCGAGAGGATCATATGAAGTCTAAGTATCCGCATTTATTTGGTAATTAGTGTCTTGTCGAATTTCGGGACGAAATTCTTTCAACGGGGGAATAATGTAACATCCGTGAATTTTGACCCGTTGACTTTATGTGTAATTTGACTAACAATCTTGTTGAATGAAATAATTGGGTTCATTTTGTGATTATATGACTATGTGGTATGTTAGTCGGGTCGTTAATATGTTTATTCGACGTTTAATTGTGTAAATGATTGTGTTGTGGCTTGAGAAGTGAAACGGGTCGACCCGTACCCGCGACCCATCAGCCCATATGACCCATACTCCCTCCCCTTATCCTTCTCATTCACCACACACTCCTATTTCTTCTATCTTTCTCTCAAGTAAAAGCAAAACCACCCAAACCTTCTCATATCTCTAGTTCTTTATCATTTCTTGCATCAACTTTGTGTTTGAAACTACCATAATACAAGAATCATAGCCATCTTCATCTCGTTTGCTTCCTATTGGAGAATCAAAAGCCAAGTTCTTGCATTTTACCCATTTTGACCTAATTTCGGGTTCTAGCTCAAGGAGGAGTTTCGGTAAGTCTAATTCATCTCAATTGTACCTACTTATGTTTGTTTATGCATTTCTAGTCATCTTGAACATTTACAAGTCCTAAATCGGCTTAAATCTTGTTTTGGGTCAAATTAGGGTTTAATTAGGGTTGGAAGGATTTGGATGTGATTTTGATGTTTTGAATCGAATATAAGATAGGGGTTATGTTTATTTATGTTGAAATATGTTTGTATAAGCTTCAAAATGAGTCTTGAAACATCACTAGTCGATTTGGTGATCAAAAATGGAGTTTGGGTTGAGTTTGGTTCGTGTTTGAAGTGTTTTGGAGCTGATCTGGGCGCAGGTGCGCCGCACCTCCTCTTTGGTGCGCCGCACCAAAGCTTGGACTGGGTTCCCTGGTTGATTTGTGCGCCACACTCCCTCATTGGTGCGCCGCACCTGTCTTGGTGCGCCGCACCTCATCAATGGTGCGCCGCACCTCTCAATGGTGCGCCGCACCTCCTCTTTGGTGCGCCGCACCAAAGCTTGGACTGGGTTCCCTGGTTGATTTGTGCGCCACACCTCCTCTTTGGTGCGCCGCACCAAAGCTTGGACTGGGTTCCCTGGTTGATTTGTGCGCCACACCTCCTCTTTGGTGCGCCGCACCAAAGCTTGGACTGGGTTCCCTGGTTGATTTGTGCGCCACACCTCCTCTTTGGTGCGCCGCACCAAAGCTTGGACTGGGTTCCCTGGTTGATTTGTGCGCCACACTCCCTCATTGGTGCGCCGCACCTGTCTTGGTGCGCCGCACCAAAGCTTGGACTGGGTTCCCTGGTTGATTTGTGCGCCACACTCCCTCATTGGTGCGCCGCACCTGTCTTGGTGCGCCGCACCTCATCAATGGTGCGCCGCACCTTCTTGGTGCGCCGCACCTCAGGTGCGCCGCACCTCCTCTTTGGTGCGCCGCACCAAAGCTTGGACTGGGTTCCCTGGTTGATTTGTGCGCCACACTCCCTCATTGGTGCGCCGCACCTGTCTTGGTGCGCCGCACCTCATCAATGGTGCGCCGCACCTTTCCTCTAGGGCAGCAAAACCTGTTTTAGTTTGAAAGGTCGTAACTTTTGATCCGTAAGTCCAAATAAGTCGTATGACCTATCGTTGGAATCGTGAGAGAGTCTAGTTTCTAGTAGTAACACTCTTTTTGTATGAATCCTTTCTCATTTCTAAAAAGGTCGAGTCGAATGCGTCTTGTTCCTACTCGTTAACGTTGTAAAGGTGTTTAGGGTTTGGGACTTGACTTAATTGTGCTAAACCAACTTGTTTATGATTGTAGAGTTGACATTACGGTATTATGATGTATAATTATAGGTTGTGGACGTGTGGATCCTATTACTCGTTTGTAATCTTATACTAGCTTCTTTGCCGATCAAGGTGAGTTTCGTATCTCCCTACTCGCTTGAGATTCGGGCTGAAAAGTGTAAACCTTGCGTGTTTACTTGCAATTATTATTGATTGATTGATTGATAGATTGATTGATTTGGTTTGAATGTTGGATTGTCGAGACGGTTATCACGCTTGAATGACTTGGTTTAAGTTTTGCTAAGTATTTCATTTATGTTAGGATAGACGTACATACATGGAAGTCGGTTATGCCTTCATTGGGTTTTAGATGTGGTGGGAAGGCTGCGGGTGACCCTATATATAAGCATCTGAGACTCGAAGGAAGTAGAATCCTCTTAAGTGCATGTACGTATAGTTGGTTTAAATTGAAATTTGACTTATGATCGGTGATTATTGATTGTTGGTTCAAGTTCATCGTATATTGATTGTTGGTTCACGTTCGTTGAATGTTGATTAGTGGCTTATAACTTACGATTATTGATTGTTGGTTCAAGCTCATCGTATATTGATTGTTGGTTCAAGTTCATCGTATATTGATTGTTGGTTCATGACTGATGCATTTACATTTGATTGTAAGCATTGCATACATTATTGATAACCCTCGGCAGGGGATTGCCGACATCCTGGTGCATAGATGTATGCACCCATTTTGGATGTAGTGCCTGACTCCGAGTATATAGACATATATATCTCGATGATTTTGAGATACAGCCTTGTTCATTGTGATGACAGAAGGGTATCGTTGCATTGGTGACTGGCGTTCACGCATAAGATAGGCATGTTGACTTATTTATGCATTTGGTGCTTGCATTTGATATTTATATCATTGAGCATTCATTTACACGCATTTACGTACTTATGTAATCTTGTTGATTGGATATTGTTGTGTTACTTAGAGGCTCACGGTAAGTCACGTCTAGCCTCTACTTGTTCTTTATGATTATTGTTTATGGTTCCTTGTGGACCATTACTACGAACTCACCAACCTTGTGTTGACTATGCTTAGTACACTTTTCAGGTAATCAGGTTATCCCTGGACGTGGAGTTTGATTGTTACATGCTGTTAACCCAGGCTTTGGACTTTATGGATCAAGGATTCATTGACCTTCTTTTGCATTATACTTAGGATTTATTGCCATCTTTTGAATGCTCCTTTGTTACTTTGATGGTTATTGCTCCTTTTGTATTTTGATACTTGTTTCGTCTTTGTAATGGATTCACTGAATCTTTATTTGCATTTAGTTATTGTTCTATTGTAATTCCACCTTGTGCTATATGATTTCCGTGATATTCCGAGCCTCGGCTTGGGGTGTTACAGAATGGTGGCCCATGCAGGTCGTAGAGAATTAGGCGGTTTGACCTAGACTACGGCTTAAGTTAAAATTCTTCATATAGCATGCATGGTTAGGAAATTCGTGTGCAATGTGAATTATGTGAATCCCCGTGTAAGTTCGTAGTTAAGACCTATTGTATGATAGCTTGAATTCAATGTGATGAATGTGAATTGTAGTTAATATGGGTTGTTGTTGTTAATTGTTGGAACTAATGTGATGATTTAGGGCAAAATGATGGGATGCCATGAACTTAGTATAATATTGTGGCAACCCTAAAAGAACCCGATCAACTCTTTTATGGTTACCCGATATTATAGCAAGTTCATGACATCGTGGATTGCGCACGTGTGGCTTAAAGTATAATAAGGAACCGATATGCTTAATGGAAGTTGATTAGGTGGAAGGTTAGCCGTTGGTACACCTTGTATACATACCCGGTCAATAACTAGAGAGCATATCGAATTCGGATTATACTTTGAATCATTCGTGTTAGTTGTTGATTGCATGACGTAATGAGCATGATTACTTGATGTTATGATATGTAAAAAATCCCTTATGATGCTAACACTTTTGCCTTAGCATAATGTTATGAAATGAGTATGTGGTATCGGTATGAGAGCATTGACTACTTGTGTGACTAACATGCGAGCATTTGAGACTAACTCTCGGGTCAACGTGTCACTTGTTTTATAGAAATGGTGAGACCAAAAAGAGTCAGAACAAACTATAGGGCTGAAGAGGAAGAACCTCAACCGGAAGCTCAACCGGAGGTACAGGGAGGTAGGGGCCGTGGTAGAGGTCGTGGTAGGGGCCATGGTAGGGGTCGTGGTGGAGCTCCTAAGCCAAACTTGGCCGAGGTAATCGCACAAACGGTCGCCGGCATCATGCCAACCATCATTGCTCAAGTTACGGCAAGTCTTGGGCAAAACAATGGGCCTCAAAACAACGAAGCCCCAGAAAACGTAAACAATGAAAATGATCAACCTTATGCCGAAGAAGATGAAGGAGAGGGACCAGTGGGAGTTAATATTGGAATGCCCATGAACAATCAATATGGTGGGTACCATCAAGGATGTATATTTAAGGACTTTAAAAGTTGTGGGGCACCGGAGTTTGATGGAAGAGGTGGTCCCACGGAATGTATAAGGTGGGTTGAGGCGATAGAGGCGGTGATTGAAAGGAGTCATTGCACCTATGATGACCGGATTTCCTATGCATCCGGCATGTTTAGGCATGACGCCTTGAGTTGGTGGAACCAGGAAATAACGTTGGGGCGGACTCAAAATTTGGAGTGGATTGACTTCAAAAACAAAGTAAAAGCAAAGTTTTGTCCTCCGTATGAACTACAAAACTTAACCATTGAATTTGCAAATCTCAACATGGAGGGAGCCGATTACAAGGGCTATGTGAGACGATTTCAAGAGTTGTCTACCCTCATTCCTCACTTGGTGGGTACCGAGTCACAGGCCATCCAGAAGTTTGTATTGGGCTTGAATCCTCAAGTCCGATCTTATGTAAACTCCAACATGCCTACTTCTTTGGCTAATGCGGTCAACCAAGCCGGGAGTGTGACTGAAGATTTATTGAGGTGTGGTGTTTTGAGCAAATCCTCATCAAGCAAGAGGAAAGAAGGGGGTGAGTCAAGTGGGGTAAAGAAAGCGGGAAGGTTTGACCCCAAGAATGCTTATAGGGGTAGGGTAATGGCGGCGGTAGAACCGGCTAGGAGGCCTTATACCGGGCCTCATCCTTTATGTGGGAGGTGCAACAGGCACCATCCCGCCACTACTCCATGTGGGGCATGCTATAATTGCAACCAAGTTGGGCACGCATCCAAGAATTGTAGAGCCCCAAGAGCCGGCCCAATGAATGCGGCTCCTATTCGGGCCGTTCCTCCTCAAGGTAACCAAATAAGAGGCGAATGTTTTGAATGTGGTAGCCGTGACCACTACCGAAATAATTGTCCTCGATGGGTGGGACAACACGTTCAAGTAGCCGTTCATCCCAATCAACTACAAATGGTCGGGCCTAATCAAAACCGGGGACAACAAGTCAAGTAGCCGTTCATCCCAATCAACTACAAATGGTCGGGCCTAATCAAAACCGGGGACAACAAGGCCACCAAGTGCAACCACGTGGCCGAGCCTTTGCGGCCAATGTAAATGAAGCCCGCAACGATCCCAACGTAGTAGCAGGTACTTTTCTCTTAAATGGTCTCTATGCAACCGTCCTATTTGATTCCGGGGCCGATTATAGCCTCGTGTCTTCTAACTTTGTTCCTTTGATTGATGCGCATCCGTGTGCTCTAAACTATGTGCTTGACATTGAAATGGTAAATGGGTCACTAACTAGAATTGGCCAAATACTTCGCGACTGTGTCTTGACTTTAGAAGATGTCAACTTCTTCATTGACCTTATGCCTCTTGACATTGGTAGTTTTGATATTATAGTGGGTATGGATTGGTTAGCGGCGGTTAATGCGACGATTGATTGATGGTTATTGCTCATTTTGTATTTTGATACTTGTTTTGTCTTTGTAATGGATTCACTGAATCTTTATTTGCATTTAGTTACTTTTGTATTAATAATCATGCCCCTACCTCCGCCGCCTCCACCTCCATCGTCGCCGCCGTCATCACTATCACACCATCAGGAGCTTGAAGAGCTGAAGGCTAAGAATGCTCAGCTACAAACAAGACAGGAGGCTCTACAAAAGATCCAATCTAAGACAACTGAGCACCTTAAACAGATTGTCAAGAAAATAGATAACCACAAAGAAGTGATAGAGAGCCAGACTGAGGGTCTGACAAGATTCGATAACGACTATGACAAGCTGAATGAGATCATTGAAAATCTTAAATCTCAGGGGGAGATACAGCCAACTTGTAAGGATGACGCTCTTAGGAAGGAAGGAAGAGAGGACGAGGGCGATGATTCGAGCAGAAGAAGAGAAGAGATTCCAAGATTTTCAACGGGCATCTGTATTGCCACATCTCAGGGGGAGATAAGCCAACTTGTAAGGATGACGCTCTTAGGAAGGAAGGAAGAGAGGACGAGGGCGATGATTCGAGCAGAAGAAGAGAAGAGATTCCAAGATTTTCAACGGGCATCTGTATTGCCACATCTCAGGGGGAGATACAGCCAACTTGTAAGGATGACGCTCTTAGGAAGGAAGGAAGAGAGGACGAGGGCGATGATTCGAGCAGAAGAAGAGAAGAGATTCCAAGATTTTCAACGGGCATCTGTATTGCCACATCTCAGGGGGAGATATAGCCAACTTGTAAGGATGACGCTCTTAGGAAGGAAGGAAGAGAGGACGAGGGCGATGATTCGAGCAGAAGAAGAGAAGAGATTCCAAGATTTTCAACGGGCATCTGTATTGCCACATCTCAGGGGGAGATACAGCCAACTTGTAAGGATGACGCTCTTAGGAAGGAAGGAAGAGAGGACGAGGGCGATGATTCGAGCAGAAGAAGAGAAGAGATTCCAAGATTTTCAACGGGCATCTGTATTGCCACATCTCAGGGGGAGATACAGCCAACTTGTAAGGATGACGCTCTTAGGAAGGAAGGAAGAGAGGACGAGGGCGATGATTCGAGCAGAAGAAGAGAAGAGATTCCAAGATTTTCAACGGGCATCTGTATTGCCACATCTCAGGGGGAGATAAGCCAACTTGTAAGGATGACGCTCTTAGGAAGGAAGGAAGAGAGGACGAGGGCGATGATTCGAGCAGAAGAAGAGAAGAGATTCCAAGATTTTCAACGGGCATCTGTATTGCCACATCTCAGGGGGAGATACAGCCAACTTGTAAGGATGACGCTCTTAGGAAGGAAGGAAGAGAGGACGAGGGCGATGATTCGAGCAGAAGAAGAGAAGAGATTCCAAGATTTTCAACGGGCATCTGTATTGCCACATCTCAGGGGGAGATAAGCCAACTTGTAAGGATGACGCTCTTAGGAAGGAAGGAAGAGAGGACGAGGGCGATGATTCGAGCAGAAGAAGAGAAGAGATTCCAAGATTTTCAACGGGCATCTGTATTGCCACATCTCAGGGGGAGATACAGCCAACTTGTAAGGATGACGCTCTTAGGAAGGAAGGAAGAGAGGACGAGGGCGATGATTCGAGCAGAAGAAGAGAAGAGATTCCAAGATTTTCAACGGGCATCTGTATTGCCACATCTCAGGGGGAGATACAGCCAACTTGTAAGGATGACGCTCTTAGGAAGGAAGGAAGAGAGGACGAGGGCGATGATTCGAGCAGAAGAAGAGAAGAGATTCCAAGATTTTCAACGGGCATCTGTATTGCCACATCTCAGGGGGAGATAAGCCAACTTGTAAGGATGACGCTCTTAGGAAGGAAGGAAGAGAGGACGAGGGCGATGATTCGAGCAGAAGAAGAGAAGAGATTCCAAGATTTTCAACGGGCATCTGTATTGCCACATCTCAGGGGGAGATACAGCCAACTTGTAAGGATGACGCTCTTAGGAAGGAAGGAAGAGAGGACGAGGGCGATGATTCGAGCAGAAGAAGAGAAGAGATTCCAAGATTTTCAACGGGCATCTGTATTGCCACATCTCAGGGGGAGATAAGCCAACTTGTAAGGATGACGCTCTTAGGAAGGAAGGAAGAGAGGACGAGGGCGATGATTCGAGCAGAAGAAGAGAAGAGATTCCAAGATTTTCAACGGGCATCTGTATTGCCACATCTCAGGGGGAGATACAGCCAACTTGTAAGGATGACGCTCTTAGGAAGGAAGGAAGAGAGGACGAGGGCGATGATTCGAGCAGAAGAAGAGAAGAGATTCCAAGATTTTCAACGGGCATCTGTATTGCCACATCTCAGGGGGAGATACAGCCAACTTGTAAGGATGACGCTCTTAGGAAGGAAGGAAGAGAGGACGAGGGCGATGATTCGAGCAGAAGAAGAGAAGAGATTCCAAGATTTTCAACGGGCATCTGTATTGCCACATCTCAGGGGGAGATATAGCCAACTTGTAAGGATGACGCTCTTAGGAAGGAAGGAAGAGAGGACGAGGGCGATGATTCGAGCAGAAGAAGAGAAGAGATTCCAAGATTTTCAACGCACTATAATACACGCACACATATTTTTATATAGACTTGAAGAGCATTGGGCTTACTTACTTGAGTAGGTTGCTCGCTTGGATCCCCTTGTTCTCTTGCCTTTTTTCGCCTAGTAAATTTTGTACGGATGGGAAAAGTTTCAAGCCAAAGTGGTGTTTCTATGAAAATGCCTCAAAACAACTGCAAATCTAAGAAGACCAGTGTTGAGAACACCGGGCTTGTTCAAATTATTAAAACCTATTGTCTGCAACACCCATACGTAGCTCGTCTTTTTGTTGTGTGGACTTAAGGCCTATCTTGAAGACACGAGTATTATTCTTTTCCTTGCTTAAGGACGGTATTGGTAGCATTGGTCTTCAACTTTTTCTTCCTTTTCCATCAAGGCATGTGTCGTGTTCACCTATCTTCATACTTCCCGTTCAATGCCGACAGCCTCTACACTTTTTTTGGATTTTTCATTTTCTTCTTGCTTTCGCTTTTGTAATGTTTTGTATGTATATATAGTGCATGTTTTTAGGTTTTGGATAACAACTAGATTTTTATCCGGGCGTTGCCCCGGAAAACTTAACGATACGTAAAATCTTTGTAACGCGTATAAGGTGGTTGATACATATAAACGATAAACATATATTACAAAAGCATATCATAAATCTAAAAAAGTACAACACGAAAAAAAAGTGTTTTAAAAGTCTATTAAAAAATATAAATCAATTCTTAAAATAATTACACTACCGTCTTTACATCAATTAATTTTACATTAATAACCTACATCACCCGTCGTCGTCATCATCACCACACCACCACTACTGCCACTATCATCGTCGCATCGTGCACACATACATCTAGCGCTACCCAAAAGTTTGGTGGTAAAAGTTAGAAACACATAAAGTTTACTATAAAGGATAGAAAGTAAAAAAAAAGAAAAAAAAAAAAAAAAAAAAAAAAGACTAAAGTTAAAAAAAAAAAAAAAAAAAAAAAAAAAAAAAAAAAAAAAAAAAAAAAAAAAAAAGAAAGAAAGATTAATAAAAAAAAAAAAAAAAAAAAAACAACTTAGTGGCCCAAAATGAAAATCCAAGAGTTTGGTGGTAAAATTTAGAAACCTTAATAGTTTACATAAAGAGTAGAAAGTAAAAAAAAAAAAACAACTTAGTGGCCCAAAATGAAAAACCCAAAAATTTGGTGGTAAAAGTTAGAAACACATAAAGTTTACTATAAAGGATAGAAAGTAAAAAAAAAGGTGGTCAAAGTTGAAAAATCCAAGAGTTTGGTGGTAAAATTTAGAAACCTTAAAGTTTACTATAAAGGATAGAAAGTAAAAAAAAAGGTGGTCAAAGTTGAAAAATCCAAGAGTTTGGTGGTAAAATTTAGAAACCTTAATAGTTTACATAAAGAGTAGAAAGTAAAAAAAAAAGGTGGTCAAAGTTGAAAAATCCAAGAGTTTGGTGGTAAAATTTAGAAACCTTAATAGTTTACATAAAGAGTAGAAAGTAAAAAAAAAAAAAACAACTTAGTGGCCCAAAATGAAAAACCCAAAAATTTGGTGGTAAAAATTAAAGAGCCTAAATATTATTTACTTGTTGAATGATTTATATGGGTATTTTGGTTGTTGAATGATTTGTGGGTATGTTAGTTATTATGTATTCTAGTTGAGAAGAGAAATAAAAATTAAATATGGAAAAAGTTTGTGGTCAAAAACAAAATAATTGAAAGTTGGGTGGTAAAGGTTGAAAAACCAAAAAATTATACTGTAGCTAAGCTTGTTCTTAATTGTATATATACAAGAATTGTAACCCGCGCATTGCGTGGAGTCATTAAAATAGCCACTTACTTGATTAGCCTTAAGCGACTGATGAACTACCTATATGACTGTATAGAAGACTATCTGGAAGCTACATATAAAGTTTCAATCATCGATGCATTCTAAGAGCGAGTAAAAAAGTTTCTGCATAAGAAGGACCTCATACAATTGTTTTGAATTCAAAAATAAGTCAAATGGAAAAATATGTGACGCCAATCCAAGCTGTACTGGAAATGATTTAGCTACTTGAGCCTTGAGCATTGACTCCTTTTACCCTTAACCCCTGCTTTGATTAGTTACGTCACCCATGTTCCCACTTCTACATATCAGTATCAAGCTGATTGATACATAGAAACTTATGGTAATCAAAAGGCAACAAAATTGTTATATATAATAATGTGTTGCTTTTTCCAGACGAAATTTTGTTACTTTTTGTTCCCCTTTGGATTCCATTAGCTCCAGATGCTGCATCTTGTATTCAATCTACAGTATAAACATTAGTTAAGATGTTATAAACTCGATCTGAGTCTTCCAAAACTTAGGATCCTAGTAACGTACTAACATCCACTCCAAAGATTTTTATCTCACGTAGGTACTCAATTACAAATACAGAGAAAGTTTGCAAAAAGTATAAACATAGCTTCAAAAGGATCCAACTTCCTTTCTAAATAAGGCCAAAACTACAAATAAATCACGGCTCATAAATTTGACCTGCAAATAAGTAAAAAAAATTTAGCAGCTACTTCATGAATACAATCTGGTAACGGCAAATGGCCGAAAAGGTTTGTGTATTTGTTGCACCAAAAACCAGCATAAAAAGGGTTTGTGTATGTTAAAACATCACTTTAACACAGATCACGGAATTCCAAATTAGCAAAAAAAAAAAAAAATAAAGGTGGTCAAAGTTGAAAAATCCAAGAGTTTGGTGGTAAAATTTAGAAACCTTAATAGTTTACATAAAGAGTAGAAAGTAAAAAAAAAAAAAAACAACTTAGTGGCCCAAAATGAAAAACCCAAAAATTTGGTGGTAAAAATTAAAGAGCCTAAATATTATTTACTTGTTGAATGATTTATATGGGTATTTTGGTTGTTGAATGATTTGTGGGTATGTTAGTTATTTATATGGGTATTTACTGTTGTTGAATGATTTATATGGGTATTTTGTTGTTGAATGATTTATATGGGTATTTTGTTGTTGAATGATTTATATGGGTATTTTGTTGTTGAATGATTTATATGGGTATTTTGTTGTTGAATGATTTATATGGGTATTTTGTTGTTGAATGATTTATATGGGTATTTTGTTGTTGAATGATTTATATGGGTATTTTGTTGTTGAATGATTTATATGGGTATTTTGTTGTTGAATGATTTATATGGGTATTTTGTTGTTGAATGATTTATATGGGTATTTGTTGTTGAATGATTTATATGGGTATTTTGTTGTTGAATGATTTATATGGGTATTTTGTTGTTGAATGATTTATATGGGTATTTTGTTGTTGAATGATTTATATGGGTATTTTGTTGTTGAATGATTTATATGGGTATTTTGTTGTTGAATGATTTATATGGGTATTTTGTTGTTGAATGATTTATATGGGTATTTTGTTGTTGAATGATTTATATGGGTATTTTGTTGTTGAATGATTTATATGGGTATTTTGTTGTTGAATGATTTATATGGGTATTTTGTTGTTGAATGATTTATATGGGTATTTGTTGTTGAATGATTTATATGGGTATTTTGTTGTTGAATGATTTATATGGGTATTTTGTTGTTGAATGATTTTATGGGTATTTGTTGTTGAATGATTTATATGGGTATTTTGTTGTTGAATGATTTATATGGGTATTTTGTTGTTGAATGATTTATATGGGTATTTTGTTGTTGAATGATTTATATGGGTATTTTGTTGTTGAATGATTTATATGGGTATTTTGTTGTTGAATGATTTATATGGGTATTTTGTTGTTGAATGATTTATATGGGTATTTTGTTGTTGAATGATTTATATGGGTATTTTGTTGTTGAATGATTTATATGGGTATTTGTTGTTGAATGATTTATATGGGTATTTTGTTGTTGAATGATTTATATGGGTATTTTGTTGTTGAATGATTTATATGGGTATTTTGTTGTTGAATGATTTATATGGGTATTTTGTTGTTGAATGATTTATATGGGTATTTTGTTGTTGAATGATTTATATGGGTATTTTGTTGTTGAATGATTTATATGGGTATTTTGTTGTTGAATGATTTATATGGGTATTTTGTTGTTGAATGATTTATATGGGTATTTTGTTGTTGAATGATTTATATGGGTATTTTGTTGTTGAATGATTTATATGGGTATTTTGTTGTTGAATGATTTTATGGGTATTTGTTGTTGAATGATTTATATGGGTATTTTGTTGTTGAATGATTTATATGGGTATTTTGTTGTTGAATGATTTATATGGGTATTTTGTTGTTGAATGATTTATATGGGTATTTTGTTGTTGAATGATTTATATGGGTATTTTGTTGTTGAATGATTTATATGGGTATTTTGTTGTTGAATGATTTATATGGGTATTTTGTTGTTGAATGATTTATATGGGTATTTTGTTGTTGAATGATTTATATGGGTATTTTGTTGTTGAATGATTTATATGGGTATTTTGTTGTTGAATGATTTATATGGGTATTTTGTTGTTGAATGATTTTATGGGTATTTGTTGTTGAATGATTTATATGGGTATTTTGTTGTTGAATGATTTATATGGGTATTTTGTTGTTGAATGATTTATATGGGTATTTTGTTGTTGAATGATTTATATGGGTATTTTGTTGTTGAATGATTTATATGGGTATTTTGTTGTTGAATGATTTATATGGGTATTTTGTTGTTGAATGATTTATATGGGTATTTTGTTGTTGAATGATTTATATGGGTATTTTGTTGTTGAATGATTTATATGGGTATTTTGTTGTTGAATGATTTATATGGGTATTTTGTTGTTGAATGATTTATATGGGTATTTGTTGTTGAATGATTTATATGGGTATTTTGTTGTTGAATGATTTATATGGGTATTTTGTTGTTGAATGATTTATATGGGTATTTGTTGTTGAATGATTTATATGGGTATTTTGTTGTTGAATGATTTATATGGGTATTTTGTTGTTGAATGATTTATATGGGTATTTTGTTGTTGAATGATTTATATGGGTATTTTGTTGTTGAATGATTTATATGGGTATTTTGTTGTTGAATGATTTATATGGGTATTTTGTTGTTGAATGATTTATATGGGTATTTTGTTGTTGAATGATTTATATGGGTATTTTGTTGTTGAATGATTTATATGGGTATTTTGTTGTTGAATGATTTATATGGGTATTTGTTGTTGAATGATTTATATGGGTATTTTGTTGTTGAATGATTTATATGGGTATTTTGTTGTTGAATGATTTATATGGGTATTTTGTTGTTGAATGATTTATATGGGTATTTTGTTGTTGAATGATTTATATGGGTATTTTGTTGTTGAATGATTTATATGGGTATTTTGTTGTTGAATGATTTATATGGGTATTTTGTTGTTGAATGATTTATATGGGTATTTTGTTGTTGAATGATTTATATGGGTATTTACTGTTGTTGAATGATTTATATGGGTATTTTGGTTGTTGAATGATTTGTGGGTATGTTAGTTATTATGTATTCTACATATCAGTATCAAGCTGATTGATACATAGAAACTTATGGTAATCAAAAGGCAACAAAATTGTTATATATAATAATATTTAGTGGTTGTAGTGTTTTCTCTCTTGTTTTGGGGCAAAGAGATCTAAAAAGAGTGTTTAAAATTCTTGTTTCTTTGTCTATGTATATATCAAAAAGATATATCAAAAAGAGTGAGAGAGAAAAGATAAGAAAGTTTGTAAGAAAATGGTGTTTTATGTGTGTAGTATATGTGTAATACGATATATCAAAAAGATATATCAAAAAGATATATCAAAAAGATATATCAAAAAGATATATCAAAAAGATATATCAAAAAGATATATCAAAAAGATATATCAAAAAGATATATCAAAAAGATATATCAAAAAGATATATCAAAAAGATATATCAAAAAGATATATCAAAAAGATATATCAAAAAGATATATCAAAAAGATATATCAAAAAGATATATCAAAAAGATATATCAAAAAGATATATCAAAAAGATATATCAAAAAGATATATCAAAAAGATATATCAAAAAGATATATCAAAAAGATATATCAAAAAGATATATCAAAAAGATATATCAAAAAGATATATCAAAAAGATATATCAAAAAGATATATCAAAAAGATATATCAAAAAGATATATCAAAAAGATATATCAAAAAGATATATCAAAAAGATATATCAAAAAGATATATCAAAAAGATATATCAAAAAGATATATCAAAAAGATATATCAAAAAGATATATCAAAAAGATATATCAAAAAGATATATCAAAAAGATATATCAAAAAGATATATCAAAAAGATATATCAAAAAGATATATCAAAAAGATATATCAAAAAGATATATCAAAAAGATATATCAAAAAGATATATCAAAAAGATATATCAAAAAGATATATCAAAAAGATATATCAAAAAGATATATCAAAAAGATATATCAAAAAGATATATCAAAAAGATATATCAAAAAGATATATCAAAAAGATATATCAAAAAGATATATCAAAAAGATATATCAAAAAGATATATCAAAAAGATATATCAAAAAGATATATCAAAAAGATATATCAAAAAGATATATCAAAAAGATATATCAAAAAGATATATCAAAAAGATATATCAAAAAGATATATCAAAAAGATATATCAAAAAGATATATCAAAAAGATATATCAAAAAGATATATCAAAAAGATATATCAAAAAGATATATCAAAAAGATATATCAAAAAGATATATCAAAAAGATATATCAAAAAGATATATCAAAAAGATATATCAAAAAGATATATCAAAAAGATATATCAAAAAGATATATCAAAAAGATATATCAAAAAGATATATCAAAAAGATATATCAAAAAGATATATCAAAAAGATATATCAAAAAGATATATCAAAAAGATATATCAAAAAGATATATCAAAAAGATATATCAAAAAGATATATCAAAAAGATATATCAAAAAGATATATCAAAAAGATATATCAAAAAGATATATCAAAAAGATATATCAAAAAGATATATCAAAAAGATATATCAAAAAGATATATCAAAAAGATATATCAAAAAGATATATCAAAAAGATATATCAAAAAGATATATCAAAAAGATATATCAAAAAGATATATCAAAAAGATATATCAAAAAGATATATCAAAAAGATATATCAAAAAGATATATCAAAAAGATATATCAAAAAGATATATCAAAAAGATATATCAAAAAGATATATCAAAAAGATATATCAAAAAGATATATCAAAAAGATATATCAAAAAGATATATCAAAAAGATATATCAAAAAGATATATCAAAAAGATATATCAAAAAGATATATCAAAAAGATATATCAAAAAGATATATCAAAAAGATATATCAAAAAGATATATCAAAAAGATATATCAAAAAGATATATCAAAAAGATATATCAAAAAGATATATCAAAAAGATATATCAAAAAGATATATCAAAAAGATATATCAAAAAGATATATCAAAAAGATATATCAAAAAGATATATCAAAAAGATATATCAAAAAGATATATCAAAAAGATATATCAAAAAGATATATCAAAAAGATATATCAAAAAGATATATCAAAAAGATATATCAAAAAGATATATCAAAAAGATATATCAAAAAGATATATCAAAAAGATATATCAAAAAGATATATCAAAAAGATATATCAAAAAGATATATCAAAAAGATATATCAAAAAGATATATCAAAAAGATATATCAAAAAGATATATCAAAAAGATATATCAAAAAGATATATCAAAAAGATATATCAAAAAGATATATCAAAAAGATATATCAAAAAGATATATCAAAAAGATATATCAAAAAGATATATCAAAAAGATATATCAAAAAGATATATGATTTCTGAATTATCAAGAAAGGAAATGGGTAGAAAGAAGCAGGGGAAGAAAAGAGCCGGAGAGTAGAAAGAAAGGTTTAGTGTTTAAAAAGAAAAAAAAAATTAAAAAAAAAAACCTGTTACTGTACGCGCTACAGTAGACGCTACAGCGCGCTACAGTGTTTTGTGAGAGGGGAGGGATCCACGGGAATTGTTATATATAATAATATTTAGTGGTTGTAGTGTTTTCTCTCTTGTTTTGGGGCAAAGAGATCTAAAAAGAGTGTTTAAAATTCTTGTTTCTTTGTCTATGTATATATCAAAAAGATATATCAAAAAGAGTGAGAGAGAAAAGATAAGAAAGTTTGTAAGAAAATGGTGTTTTATGTGTGTAGTATATGTGTAATACACGGATGAGGATGGTTAAAGTTGTTTCCAACTTTACTAGTAAATTTGGAGACATCTTGACCCTTGAATTAAAATTAAGGGTCAAGATTAAAAAAATATCTATAAATCTTGACCATTGATTTTAACTAAAAGGACAAAATCCTTAACTTTACTAATAAAATTGGAAATAACTTTAGAAAATCATTTTCGGTAATACACTTACTTTATTGTCCCCTATCTTTCTTTTATTTTATTTTTGGACATAAGATATAACCCCTCACGTCATATTATTTTAATCAAGTAAAATCATAAAACACAAATCTTTTACCATTTTAGAAAGAAAAAAAAAGTTGTCTATGTAAAGGATTCTATTTAGGTATGAGACAATGTATATGTATGTCCATATCCGAAGACAACAAGTAATCAAAATGTATATCTTGTCAATCTTTGACAATAATAAGGTCATGTTTGACTTGACATTGACCATTTGACTATTGTGCCGGGTGTCAGTGTTTTATAAACCGGTTCAAACCGCCGGTTTGTTAGTCGACCAGTATAAGTAACAACGGTTATAAAGAAAACTACTGGATAAAAATTTAGCCGCCAGTAAAATTGGTTGAACTAGGTATCCCAAACCGGCGGTTGACTAAGACTTTTTAAAAAAATTTGATTATAGAAGATAATAAGTTAAGGACAGCAAAGTAAGATGTAGATCATAAACGATCGCCCAACCACCACTAGCACCACTACAGCATCACAAACCTACCGCCCAGCCACCACTTTTGGCCAACACGCTCTCACCCTGCCACCACCCCTCTAGCCCGGCCAACCACCGACTAACAGTGTAATATTTATAGCACCGCCATCCACCACTTCCAGCCACCACACTTCTCGCCCATCGCTACTTCGACCACCACCACCACGATAATGTGTGTAATAATATATGTGGATATGATTTTTTGAGTTTTTTGGGTATTTTTATATATAGAGAGAGAGAAAAGAAAATGTTTTATGGGTATATTTTTGAATTTTGGTTGTATTCGGCCGGATTTTAGCCTAAAAGTTGATGAATATTGAGTTGTTTGAAATCACCTGACCTTGAAAGAAAAAAAAGGTTCTTGGAAATAAAGAAGACAATGAAAGAGACAATAGAATACTCTCGATCTTTAAAAAAAAAAGAGGCAGTGGACATTATTAAAAAAAAAAAAAAAAAAAAAAAAAAAAAAAAAAAAAAAAAAAAAAAAAAAAAAAAAAAAAAAAAAAAAAAAAAAAAAAAAAAAAAAAAAAAAAAAAAAAAAAAAAAAAAAAAAAAAAAAAAAAAAAAAAAAAAAAAAAAAAAAAAAAAAAAAAAAAAAAAAAAAAAAAAAAAAAAAAAAAAAAAAAAAAAAAAAAAAAAAAAAAAAAAAAAAAAAAAAAAAAAAAAAAAAAAAAAAAAAAAAAAAAAAAAAAAAAAAAAAAAAAAAAAAAAAAAAAAAAAAAAAAAAAAAAAAAAAAAAAAAAAAAAAAAAAAAAAAAAAAAAAAAAAAAAAAAAAAAAAAAAAAAAAAAAAAAAAAAAAAAAAAAAAAAAAAAAAAAAAAAAAAAAAAAAAAAAAAAAAAAAAAAAAAAAAAAAAAAAAAAAAAAAAAAAAAAAAAAAAAAAAAAAAAAAAAAAAAAAAAAAAAAAAAAAAAAAAAAAAAAAAAAAAAAAAAAAAAAAAAAAAAAAAAAAAAAAAAAAAAAAAAAAAAAAAAAAAAAAAAAAAAAAAAAAAAAAAAAAAAAAAAAAAAAAAAAAAAAAAAAAAAAAAAAAAAAAAAAAAAAAAAAAAAAAAAAAAAAAAAAAAAAAAAAAAAAAAAAAAAAAAAAAAAAAAAAAAAAAAAAAAAAAAAAAAAAAAAAAAAAAAAAAAAAAAAAAAAAAAAAAAAAAAAAAAAAAAAAAAAAAAAAAAAAAAAAAAAAAAAAAAAAAAAAAAAAAAAAAAAAAAAAAAAAAAAAAAAAAAAAAAAAAAAAAAAAAAAAAAAAAAAAAAAAAAAAAAAAAAAAAAAAAAAAAAAAAAAAAAAAAAAAAAAAAAAAAAAAAAAAAAAAAAAAAAAAAAAAAAAAAAAAAAAAAAAAAAAAAAAAAAAAAAAAAAAAAAAAAAAAAAAAAAAAAAAAAAAAAAAAAAAAAAAAAAAAAAAAAAAAAAAAAAAAAAAAAAAAAAAAAAAAAAAAAAAAAAAAAAAAAAAAAAAAAAAAAAAAAAAAAAAAAAAAAAAAAAAAAAAAAAAAACAAAAAACAGCTAAAAGTATATGCATGAACTCACAAATTGTATGCATTAAATAAAAATAGAAAAAACTTGTGAAGAGTGGTGATTTAGGTAATTGGCAAGTGTAACATACATACCATGTAACATTGTACACTATGTATTGAAGGTTGTAAATAACACTAGATCTTAATTATTTCAGGCTTGACTTCAGTTGAACCTACCGACTCGTCGCGGGAAAAAATTCGGTTAATCTAATAAACTGGTTTTAAAATGTTGACGGGTGTTACAAAATGTTTAAAACAGCTAAAAGTATATGCATGAACTCACAAATTGTATGCATTAAATAAAAATAGAAAAAACTTGTGAAGAGTGGTGATTTAGGTAATTGGCAAGTGTAACATACATACCATGTAACATTGTACACTATGTATTGAAGGTTGTAAATAACACTAGATCTTAATTATTTCAGGCTTGACTTCAGTTGAACCTACCGACTCGTCGCGGGAAAAAATTCGGTTAATCTAATAAACTGGTTTTAAAATGTTGACGGGTGTTACAAAATGTTTAAAACAGCTAAAAGTATATGCATGAACTCACAAATTGTATGCATTAAATAAAAATAGAAAAAACTTGTGAAGAGTGGTGATTTAGGTAATTGGCAAGTGTAACATACATACCATGTAACATTGTACACTATGTATTGAAGGTTGTAAATAACACTAGATCTTAATTATTTCAGGCTTGACTTCAGTTGAACCTACCGACTCGTCGCGGGAAAAAATTCGGTTAATCTAATAAACTGGTTTTAAAATGTTGACGGGTGTTACAAAATGTTTAAAACAGCTAAAAGTATATACATGAACTCACAAATTGTATGCATTAAATAAAAATAGAAAAATCTTGTGAAGAGTGGTGATTTAGGTAGTTGGCAAGTGTAACATTCATATCATTGTCATACATCCATTCAATTTTTGCATGTTTATTTATGTCTTTGTCGTTTAAAACAATGAAAGTCAGATTTTGCATTAAATAATTGCATGTCATGAATAGTTTGTCAGGATAGTAAGTTGGGGCATTAATTGTTTATTTAAGTCTTTCAACAACCGGGTTTAAAATTTAAAAACTTAGCCACATATGTGAAGAGCGGTGTTGGAGACACCGGTTTTTGATGATGGACAACACCGGTGTGCTCAACACCGGTCTTCCTAGTTTTACAAATTCTTCATTTTCTTAGAAGCACCACTTAGCATGAAAACTTTCCCATCGGTACAAATTTTTCTTTTCGCCCATGATGACCACCCTTCACACACTTGTGTCTTTATAAGAAAAGATACAAGGAGTAGTAGCGCATGCATGCGCGCACACACATAAACTTTAGATCAGGCTTAGGACTCCTTTGACAGCAGTCCACTTAACCATACACCTACGTACATAATTTTAAAACAGAACCTGTCATACCCCAACTAAGGGGGGAAATTCAGGATGCAATGAATAAGTATACGCGTACAAGAAAATTACATAGGGTAACTAAAATGCATTCGATAAATAATTTTTAAGATTTAACACGATACACAAAGATAGCCAAAACCAACCAAATAAAATAAGTCATAATAAGGTCTCTCACACAGGTGGGAAGTCAGAAAACTACCAGGAGTAGTGACTTTCTTTCACAAATTCATGGGTTTTAAAGGTGTGAATTCAAATCCTAAACCCAAACCCTATACCAAAATATATCAATATACCCAAACCTTAAACCCAAACCTATACCAATATATATGCATACCAAACGGCTCCTAGAACTATGTACTTTTGTGACGATATAAAGTTAAATTTAAATATTACTTACTAATTTTTTTATATATGAGGGATACTTAATGACATGCTAAATAAACTTTTATAATATCGTAATTTATAAACATAGATAAAAGATGTTGAAAATGGTGATGTTGTCATTTATACAATCTTTTATTTTTTTGATTAATTTATGCACCGTGTACATATCGGTAATATCTTTTATCTAAATATCATAAGATACTAACGATGTAAAATTAAATACTTATAACCAATATTTATTACGTTATATGATAAAAATCCAATAAACTCATAATTTAATAAAATGTACGACATAAAACAAAAGAAAATAGTACAATGTAAAAAAATCAAAAAAGTGATTTGAAAAAGTGTAATATGGATTTAGGAATTATTTTTCATAATTATATCATTAAAATAATTACTTTTTATAATTACAAAATGTAGGAATTACTTTTCATAATTAATGACCACATGTAAATTTATTAAATTAAAATTAATTCTATAAAAGTTAAATATGGTATATGACATCATCAATTTGATTTAATGGTTCTCATTAAAACTTAAACCTCATTTAAGGTTCTAAACTTTTCTATTTTAGAATTAAGATTTTTCATTTATATATATTTAGAGATAGAGATGAATGTGTTACATATATTATTAAACTTTGTAATTAGTCTTTCCAATAAAGAGATATTAACAGTTTTAATTTATACGTATAAACACATTTCAGATGACTTTCAACCAGATTGACCCATTTTGACATGATTTTCGTTTCTTGGAAGTCATTTAGCTTAATCCATGTGTCTAGTTAGAGACGGAATAATGTAACAATCATCCATGTGTCTAGTTAGAAAACATGTTTTAATCTTGCACCTTGATTTTATAAAAGTTTTACTATTTATTAGAATTAAATTATGATGTTAGATCGTGCATAAGAAAGATATATACATAAACGGGTAACTGATTAAAGTAATTAACATGATCTTAGAGGCCCATTTTATATTTTCGGGCCGGGTCCTGAATTTTATGTTTTCAAAGACGGCTCTGAATATGTGGAGCTTAAACGTAATTGTATCCACTATGAAAAAAAAAACATAGCCCATATATCTCAGCACTTGTTAAGACCAACACTAACAAAATTATGTGTTTGACAAAATTATCTATAAACATTCACCCTATCGTTGAAAATTCCCTCTGTTTAGATGATACCGAGCCTATGGCTTTGGCTACCTGCCGTCTAGTATAGTAATTGTGACCTCGTTCATGGTCAAGGATTCATCTTGTTTGCTAGATGATAGCGAGCCAGGATATTTCGGTTGTGGCATGCTGGCTTCAGTGTTACCGCTCAACATTAACATCACTTTCGACATATCTGGTCTATCTTCTGCGTGTTCTTGAACACATAACAACCCTATTTGTATGCATCTTAATACTTCCTCTGAAAATTCAGCCCTTATGGATGCATCGAGTAATTCCAAAGGGTTGCCTTCGTTCCATGATCTCCATGTCTGGAAAATATTGTTTTTTAGTACAAAAAATGGTGCATGTAAAAACTAACGCAAATGCTCACTGCGTGTTAGTACTTACACGTTGGAAGAGATTATGTTGGTCACTTGCGTAGTAGAGCCCTCTATTCTTTTGACCGGTCACTATCTCGAGAACCAAAACCCCAAAACTAAAAACGTCTGATTTTGTTGATAAAATGCCACCCATTGCATATTCTGGTGCTATATAACCACTGCAAAAGATGGAGAAAATAATGTTTAGGAAAAAAACTGTAACATGTCTAAAAATCCATCTTGAGGTAAAGAGGCTGGTATAGTACTTACTGTGTTCCGACCACTTTCTTTGTTTTTGTTGCAGTTTGATCTCCCCAAAAAATCCGAGCCATGCCAAAATCAGATATTTTTGGGTTCATTTCCTTATCAAGCAAAATATTACTTGCTTTAATATCTCTATGAATGATTCTAAGCCTCGAATCTTGATGAAGATAAAGAAGCCCTCGAGCAATCCCACATATAATATTGAATCGTTTTTGCCAATTAAGTTGTGCACTTTTTTGTTTATCTACATTAAAATTCAAGAATTATGTTAAATGCAAACTATGAAATCAATTTGCAAATTTATAAGGAAAATACCCAAAACCTTGAAGAAGAAACTCACCAAAAAGAAACGCATTGAGACTTTTGTTTTCCATGTACTCATAAACCAACAACTTTTCTTTGACCTCAATACAACAACCAAGTAATCTAACGAGGTTTCTATGTTGAAGTTTCGCGATTAACTTTACCTCGTTGCTAAGTTCTTCAATTCCTTGGCCGGAAGTTTTTGAGAGCCTTTTTACAGCTACAACGCCTTCCTTTAAAATACCCTGATTTTATAAAATCTAACAATGTCACTCGTATTTTCTTGACCCCTATATCTAATATCATCTTTTAAATGTTTGTAGAGTACGATAGATTACCTTATAAACGCATCCAAACCCTCCTTGCCCGAGTTTATGTGTGTCGGAGAAGTAGTTTGTTGCTTTAGCTAATGTCGTAAATTTAAAGGAACGTAATTCAAGTTCTTGACGTGTTTCACCAGCATAATCCTTCTTGCTTACTGATATATTTCCTTCATTCATCAAGAAATTTAGATTATAAAAACATACATCAATACATCATAGACATATAGCAGTAATAACCACCATCTGATTTAAATTACCAGGTAGCTTTCTAATCCAAAGTTTTTATCAAACTTCTGGAATTATTAATTGTGGAGCTATGACAAATATGAAACTAGTATACTTTAACGATACTTATTAAGCAGTAAAGTTATTGAGTCAAATTACCTCTTTTATCTATCATGGTGCCCTTCAAGCGTTGCATTTTCTTCCTCTTGAAGTAAAAGAGTAGGAGTAATAGTATTATTAGAGCTGCAAAACTACCTACTACTGTAATGGCCACAGTTTTAGCAACATTGTTGCTTGAACCGCTTTTTGAAGAACCTGCTGGTGCCGATGATATGTCTGCAAAATGCATAGTACATATATTGATTAATGTCCGCCATATTATCATTTTCAATGAAAATTTTCACGCCTTTTGGTAGAAGATCGGCCTAAATATGTTGGAGCTTTAGGTAAAAGGCCGGCCTAAACTATAGTTCAGCTAAGCATGCAAAACGAACATTACTAATCTTTACACAATAGTAATTAGTACTGAAATTTAAGAGATTGAGATTAGCAAATTAAACGTACCAGCATCAGAATTTGCAACTCTAACGTAAAGATCTTGTCCACTTCCTTCAGATTCAACATATTGTCTCATATCCAAAAGATCCACATCCCAAATCACACAACCCGACCCAGCACCAGTAATATTCATATTAGCATAAGCAGTACAAGAACAATTCCTTTTACACATCTCACGACACTCGTCCAAATTCATTGTCTTATTAACAAACGCTTTGCTACTCTCGGGCAACTTCGTGTTATTCAAAGCCAAAAATCCATCCGACCCGCAATCCAACTTGGTGGCCCGAACACACCCCTCATTCCCTTCCTCTAGATCCCAAGCTATTTGGTCTTTCGGTCTGAATCCTTTCATACATTTACAATTAGAAATAGAGTTTGCATCACATATACCAAAATTCCCACATTCGCTATAATTGTCACATCTGTCACGTGGAGCGTACCAGTATTCGCTCCACGTGCCAGTTGTTTCAACCCAGGTTAAAAGTCTAATCTTACCCGAAGACTCCATAACCAATCTTGAAAAAACCGACCTATCCTTCAACACGAATGTATATGTAATCTCGTCCAAGTTGTTATAAAACTCGTACTCCACCGGGGTGTTTTCCATCACCGGTGCTCCACCTCCACTAAACCTTCTTCCATTCCACGATCCACTTCTATATATTATTTCCCTTTCCTCCTTATACAAAAAAAACTCGGGGAAACCATCAATATCCATCTTGACCGTATAATTACCACTACCCGGCTCAATATCTGATTTCCATGATTGCAAAAACCGGTTTACTCCATCTTCACGAGTCCAACCAAGTTTCATCCCAGGCAAAAGTGTATCTGTAGGATAATCAAACCCTTGCCAGATATAATAACTCTCATTATTCTCGGGTCGTAAAACAAAATTACCATCATCAAGAAGTTGTGCAACTGTATTTACAACAGAAACCGATTTCTTAGATGACCAAACAGGGGTTACTGTTTCATTAGATATTAGTACTATGTTGCCGTCATTGCCTATAGTTAACATTGTACTATTTGATAATGAAGTAATGGGGTTGTCTCTATTCGCTACCCAAACGTATACTTTCGGTTCAACGTTCTTGTACCAAATAGCTATGTATAAATTACCATCGTTGGCTGGATTGATAAAGCCGAGCTCATAAACGTCACCGTTAGATACCAGAGTTTGGTTTATGGTTAGTGGGTTAGATGATGTGAGAGTATCAATGGCTAAAGAGAATGATGGCAAGAATATTAAAGAGACGATGATGGTGATGATGACATTGAAGTACTTCATGTTCGAAAGAGCTAGAATTCAGTTGGGGTTTTGAGATTTTTTTTTTAGATTGTTTTATTTGGCCATCTGATTTTGGTTTCCATTGATGATCATGCATCGAATATAATATTATTACATAGTTTTTGGTCGGCATGTCTTTGAGATTTTGTTTCTATAATTACATAAGAAAATTAGTCTTTGAGATTTTGTTTCTATAATTACATAGTTTTTGGTCCCAACCCAGAGATGTGATCATAAGAAAATTAGTTATGGGGTAATGTAAAGGCATCGGTAGAAAAGGCGCTTTATATCATCAGTTGAACAGAGACCGAGATAGAGCAATTTTAAAAGTTGTTTGTCCTACTTATAAAAGTCGTATTCGAAAATGTAAAAAAAAATGGGGCCTAGCTCAAGAATAAAAGGATAAATAAGTGCAAATTTAAATTTGCTTTACATAATCTTGTAATGAAATGGTTTAAAGAGAATAAAAGGATAAATAGGTGCAAGTTTAAAGAGAATAATGGTTAATATGATCGCATTTTTAAAAAATCAAAGAACTTTAATACTTCGTAAAATTATTAAAATTATTCAGAATGAAATTACACAAGTTATTTATAAACAAAGCATGAATTTGGATTTGTGAGGAAGTTCATAAGGCTTCCTAATGACACTACAACAAAAATGTCATTTACTCACACTTATTTCTTCACATTTCTAAAAAATGTGAGAATATATGTTAATTTGTTCACACTTAAAAGTGTGAAAAAATTAAAAAAGTCATACATTTTTCACAACTATAAATGTATAAACAAAATGTTCACACTTAAAAGTGTGAACAATTGATTCTTTCAATTTATTCACACTTCTAAATGTGAGTTCTTTTTACACACTTATAAATGTGAACAAATTAACAATTTTTTTAACATTTTTTAAAAGTGCGAAAAAATGAGTGTTAACAAATGACATATTTGTTGTAGTGTGATAGGCTTCCCAATGATTGACTTTACAAATGTACTAACTACAACAATCTATACACAAAATACAACTAACAAAACATGTCTTATGTTTACGTGTATTAGCTACAAAATCATAGATGTATAATAATTAAAACACAATTTACAATAACTTCCAATGTACAATAATTACAACAATCCCAATGTTGTTTGTGGATCCTACATGTCAATATTTACTGTTGGTGGTTTGTATAAGGGGCAAGGGTGTAGTCGGCAAGTTTTATCGGCAAGTCCATCGGCAACTATCGGCTTGTGGCATCGGCTCATTCAATCGGCCACATTTGGCCGATGCAAGTGAACGTTGGGTGTGCTTGAATCGAAGTAAACAACAACAAAAAAATCATAAATATACATACATATATATATATATATACATATATATATATATATATATATACATATATATACATATACATACATATATATAAATATATATATATATAATATATATATATATATATAATATATATATATAATATATATATATATAATATATATATATATAATATATATATATAATATATATATATATATATTATATATATATATATATTATATATATATATTATATATATATATTATATATATATATATATTATATATATATATTATATATATATATAATATAAGATAAGTTTCAACGTCGACCTCCTTTTGATATATATATATATATTGGAAATCGATAGATAGAATAGATAGATGGATGGAGATATGGATTTTGGATATAAATTGGAAATAGATAGATATAAAAGATGAGATATAGATATACAAAAATTGATATAGATATATGTAGACAGAGAGACTGAGAGAGATAGAGAAGGGGAGCGGTGGGTGGGTGAATATATGGGTGGAGATTATTTTTTTATAAATAGAAGAAAAGGGAGAATCAGCAAATCGGCACTATAGCTTCAAGTTTGGCAAGTTTTTGGCTAAAATTGGCTTTTTTTTTGCTTGGCCACGTGTCAGCTTGTGATTGGTTAATAAAGAACCAAAAACAAGCCTAAGAGCCGATGTGAAGCACTACACCCTTGCCCCTAAGTGAGTCATCATTCTTAAATTTTTTAGTTTTTTTTGTTATACATCACTATTCAAAATTTTTATGGACAACTTTATTTTTTTTTTGTAAACTTTATTTAAAACAAAACTGTCAAAACGTGTATAACCTTAAGGTGTGTGTTCTTTTTATCAAGTTTTTTAGTAATTAAAATGGTTAATTTGTAAGTATATAAATTTTACATTTGTGTTATACATTGTAGGTTCTTTAACCAAATTTTAGACATCTTATACAAAGTTATAGACATTTTTAACATTTTTAAACTTCATTTTAAAACAAAATCATTAGAAGTGGTTTTATATTACGAAATTTTTATGATTTTTATTTTTTCAATCTCATTTTTCGATTAGCTAATTTTATTACATATTAGTTTTGTTTTTATTATCATGGTATATTGATAATACTTATCTTAATCTTAACTACTTTATAAAATATTTGACTCTTTTATTTTTTCAAAAAAGAATTTGATCTACCCAAAGTTCCATCTTATTTATTAACTTATTTAAATATCTCAACCTAATATAGATATAATATCCTTCATAAAATTATTTACAACATATATGCCTTAACCCTTAAAATAACTACAATACCTTCTTTTATATCAATTACTTTTGTATTAATAATCATGCCCCTACCTCCGCCGCCTCCACCTCCATCGTCGCCGCCGTCATCACTATCACACCATCAGGAGCTTGAAGAGCTGAAGGCTAAGAATGCTCAGCTACAAACAAGACAGGAGGCTCTACAAAAGATCCAATCTAAGACAACTGAGCACCTTAAACAGATTGTCAAGAAAATAGATAACCACAAAGAAGTGATAGAGAGCCAGACTGAGGGTCTGACAAGATTCGATAACGACTATGACAAGCTGAATGAGATCATTGAAAATCTTAAATCTCAGGGGGAGCAAAGCCAGGCTGGTGCTGGTGGTACCTCTTGAGCCCCCACAGCTCAAGATAAAGCAAAAGGGACAGCTATTGCCGAAGCTGGTCCCTCACCAACTGGAGATGTAGTTGTTGGTTTCCAGGAACGACCAACTCTAGAGGAAGGGGTTGGTCATCAGGAAAAACCAGTAGATGATGAAGATGCTGGTAGTCTACATTCTGAAGATGGTTCCCTACCATTAGATAGAAGTATCTTAAGTGGTTCATCTGACTCTTCTGACACCTTGATTCTGAAGAAGGAGATTTAAGTATTTTCATTTAAACATTTTCATTAGTTTTTTATGTATTATTTGGTGTTTTGTATCTATTATTTGGTGTTTTGTTTCCCTAAGACCTCGCTACTCTAAGGTAAGTCTATAGGTTATCCTTCACTTCACTTGACTTTAATTATACTATAAGGTAAGTCTATAGGTTTTTGTATCTATTATTTGGTGTTTTGTATCTATTATTTGGTGTTTTGGTATCTAAGTGGTTTCTGACACCTTGATTCTGAAGAAGGAGATTTAAGTATTTTCATTTAAACATTTTCATTAGTTTTTTATGTATTATTTGGTGTTTTGTATCTATTATTTGGTGTTTTGTTTCCCTAAGACCTCGCTACTCTAAGGTAAGTCTATAGGTTATCCTTCACTTCATTTGGTGTTTTGTATCTATTATTTGGTGTTTTGTATCTATTATTTGGTGTTTTGTATCTATTATTTGGTGTTTTGTATCTATTATTTGGTGTTTTGTATCTATTATTTGGTGTTTTGTATCTATTATTTGGTGTTTTGTATCTATTATTTGGTGTTTTGTATCTATTATTTGGTGTTTTGTATCTATTATTTGGTGTTTTGTATCTATTATTTGGTGTTTTGTATCTATTATTTGGTGTTTTGTATCTATTATTTGGTGTTTTGTATCTATTATTTGGTGTTTTGTATCTATTATTTGGTGTTTTGTATCTATTATTTGGTGTTTTGTATCTATTATTTGGTGTTTTGTATCTATTATTTGGTGTTTTGTATCTATTATTTGGTGTTTTGTATCTATTATTTGGTGTTTTGTATCTATTATTTGGTGTTTTGTATCTATTATTTGGTGTTTTGTATCTATTATTTGGTGTTTTGTATCTATTATTTGGTGTTTTGTATCTATTATTTGGTGTTTTGTATCTATTATTTGGTGTTTTGTATCTATTATTTGGTGTTTTGTATCTATTATTTGGTGTTTTGTATCTATTATTTGGTGTTTTGTATCTATTATTTGGTGTTTTGTATCTATTATTTGGTGTTTTGTATCTATTATTTGGTGTTTTGTATCTATTATTTGGTGTTTTGTATCTATTATTTGGTAGATTTGACTCATAAATTTGGGAGTTGCATGTAATGATTTTTGAGAAAATATATGAATAGTAACCGTATTTGTGAATAGTACCCGTATACGTGAATAGTAACCGTATTTGTGAATAGTACCGTATACGTGAATAGTAACCGTATTTGTGAATAGTACCGTATACGTGAATAGTAACCGTATTTGTGAATAGTAACCGTATTCATGAATAGTGATTAAGAATAGTAATCACGAATAGTAACGGTAAATAGTAAAGGTAAAAAGCATATTCTAAAGCATATTCTATAAAGCATATTCTAAAGCATATTCTAAGGCATATTCCAAAGCATATGCTAAAGCATATTCTAAGGCATATTCCAAAGCATATGCTAAAGCATATTCTAAGGCATATTCCAAAGCATATGCTAAAGCATATTCTAAGGCATATTCCAAAGCATATGCTAAAGCATATTCTAAGGCATATTCCAAAGCATATGCTAAAGCATATTCTAAGGCATATTCCAAAGCATATGCTAAAGCATATTCTAAGGCATATTCCAAAGCATATGCTAAAGCATATTCTAAGGCATATTCCAAAGCATATGCTAAAGCATATTCTAAGGCATATTCCAAAGCATATGCTAAAGCATATTCTAAGGCATATTCCAAAGCATATGCTAAAGCATATTCTAAGGCATATTCCAAAGCATATGCTAAAGCATATTCTAAGGCATATTCCAAAGCATATGCTAAAGCATATTCTAAGGCATATTCCAAAGCATATGCTAAAGCATATTCTAAGGCATATTCCAAAGCATATGCTAAAGCATATTCTAAGGCATATTCCAAAGCATATGCTAAAGCATATTCTAAGGCATATTCCAAAGCATATGCTAAAGCATATTCTAAGGCATATTCCAAAGCATATGCTAAAGCATATTCTAAGGCATATTCCAAAGCATATGCTAAAGCATATTCTAAGGCATATTCCAAAGCATATGCTAAAGCATATTCTAAGGCATATTCCAAAGCATATGCTAAAGCATATTCTAAGGCATATTCCAAAGCATATGCTAAAGCATATTCTAAGGCATATTCCAAAGCATATGCTAAAGCATATTCTAAGGCATATTCCAAAGCATATGCTAAAGCATATTCTAAGGCATATTCCAAAGCATATGCTAAAGCATATTCTAAGGCATATTCCAAAGCATATGCTAAAGCATATTCTAAGGCATATTCCAAAGCATATGCTAAAGCATATTCTAAGGCATATTCCAAAGCATATGCTAAAGCATATTCTAAGGCATATTCCAAAGCATATGCTAAAGCATATTCTAAGGCATATTCCAAAGCATATGCTAAAGCATATTCTAAGGCATATTCCAAAGCATATGCTAAAGCATATTCTAAGGCATATTCCAAAGCATATGCTAAAGCATATTCTAAGGCATATTCCAAAGCATATGCTAAAGCATATTCTAAGGCATATTCCAAAGCATATGCTAAAGCATATTCTAAGGCATATTCCAAAGCATATGCTAAAGCATATTCTAAGGCATATTCCAAAGCATATGCTAAAGCATATTCTAAGGCATATTCCAAAGCATATGCTAAAGCATATTCTAAGGCATATTCCAAAGCATATGCTAAAGCATATTCTAAGGCATATTCCAAAGCATATGCTAAAGCATATTCTAAGGCATATTCCAAAGCATATGCTAAAGCATATTCTAAGGCATATTCCAAAGCATATGCTAAAGCATATTCTAAGGCATATTCCAAAGCATATGCTAAAGCATATTCTAAGGCATATTCCAAAGCATATGCTAAAGCATATTCTAAGGCATATTCCAAAGCATATGCTAAAGCATATTCTAAGGCATATTCCAAAGCATATGCTAAAGCATATTCTAAGGCATATTCCAAAGCATATGCTAAAGCATATTCTAAGGCATATTCCAAAGCATATGCTAAAGCATATTCTAAGGCATATTCCAAAGCATATGCTAAAGCATATTCTAAGGCATATTCCAAAGCATATGCTAAAGCATATTCTAAGGCATATTCCAAAGCATATGCTAAAGCATATTCTAAGGCATATTCCAAAGTTTTGATAAAGCAACAGTGGTCAAGTTTTGACTAGTCATTGTGAAACAAAATGTAATGATTCCACTTCGGTTGGATCAAAGCCTTATAAAATGGACATAATAAAGCTTTTATAGTAAGATTAGGTCAATATTCATAGGACCTTACCTCTTGAGATGCTTTAGGATTAATGTAATACGTGTATGATTAGGTTTTGGCTATCGTGGACATCGGTTCTACTTTCTTTCGACTTGGGATTTTATTGCTCATTTCAGGTGAGTTTCGTAAGCCCTCCCTACTCAATTGAGATTCGGGCTGAAAAGTGTACATGTTTGTTTAACTGTTGATTGTTGATTTGATTGATTGTATGATTGAATTGTTGATATGGACATGTTAGCGCATTGTTTACGATGTAAGTCGCACCGTTAGCGCATTATTCATTATATAAGTCGCACCGTTAGCGCATTATTCATTATATAAGTCGCACCGTTAGCGCATTGTTTACGATGTAAGTCGCACCGTTAGCGCATTGTTTACGATGTAAGTCGCACCGTTAGCGCATTGTTTACGATGTAAGTCGCACCGTTAGCGCATTGTTTACGATGTAAGTCGCACCGTTAGCGCATTGTTTACGATGTAAGTCGCACCGTTAGCGCATTGTTTACGATGTAAGTCGCACCGTTAGCGCATTGTTTACGATGTAAGTCGCACCGTTAGCGCATTGTTTACGATGTAAGTCGCACCGTTAGCGCATTGTTTACGATGTAAGTCGCACCGTTAGCGCATTGTTTACGATGTAAGTCGCACCGTTAGCGCATTGTTTACGATGTAAGTCGCACCGTTAGCGCATTGTTTACGATGTAAGTCGCACCGTTAGCGCATTGTTTACGATGTAAGTCGCACCGTTAGCGCATTGTTTACGATGTAAGTCGCACCGTTAGCGCATTGTTTACGATGTAAGTCGCACCGTTAGCGCATTGTTTACGATGTAAGTCGCACCGTTAGCGCATTGTTTACGATGTAAGTCGCACCGTTAGCGCATTGTTTACGATGTAAGTCGCACCGTTAGCGCATTGTTTACGATGTAAGTCGCACCGTTAGCGCATTGTTTACGATGTAAGTCGCACCGTTAGCGCATTGTTTACGATGTAAGTCGCACCGTTAGCGCATTGTTTACGATGTAAGTCGCACCGTTAGCGCATTGTTTACGATGTAAGTCGCACCGTTAGCGCATTGTTTACGATGTAAGTCGCACCGTTAGCGCATTGTTTACGATGTAAGTCGCACCGTTAGCGCATTGTTTACGATGTAAGTCGCACCGTTAGCGCATTGTTTACGATGTAAGTCGCACCGTTAGCGCATTGTTTACGATGTAAGTCGCACCGTTAGCGCATTGTTTACGATGTAAGTCGCACCGTTAGCGCATTGTTTACGATGTAAGTCGCACCGTTAGCGCATTGTTTACGATGTAAGTCGCACCGTTAGCGCATTGTTTACGATGTAAGTCGCACCGTTAGCGCATTGTTTACGATGTAAGTCGCACCGTTAGCGCATTGTTTACGATGTAAGTCGCACCGTTAGCGCATTGTTTACGATGTAAGTCGCACCGTTAGCGCATTGTTTACGATGTAAGTCGCACCGTTAGCGCATTGTTTACGATGTAAGTCGCACCGTTAGCGCATTGTTTACGATGTAAGTCGCACCGTTAGCGCATTGTTTACGATGTAAGTCGCACCGTTAGCGCATTGTTTACGATGTAAGTCGCACCGTTAGCGCATTGTTTACGATGTAAGTCGCACCGTTAGCGCATTGTTTACGATGTAAGTCGCACCGTTAGCGCATTGTTTACGATGTAAGTCGCACCGTTAGCGCATTGTTTACGATGTAAGTCGCACCGTTAGCGCATTGTTTACGATGTAAGTCGCACCGTTAGCGCATTGTTTACGATGTAAGTCGCACCGTTAGCGCATTGTTTACGATGTAAGTCGCACCGTTAGCGCATTGTTTACGATGTAAGTCGCACCGTTAGCGCATTGTTTACGATGTAAGTCGCACCGTTAGCGCATTGTTTACGATGTAAGTCGCACCGTTAGCGCATTGTTTACGATGTAAGTCGCACCGTTAGCGCATTGTTTACGATGTTTTTTTTTGTTTTTTTTTTTTTTTTTTTTTTTTTTTTTTTTTTTTTTTTTTTTTTTTTTTTTTTTTTTTTTTTTTTTTTTTTTTTTTTTTTTTTTTTTTTTTTTTTTTTTTTTTTTTTTTTTTTTTTTTTTTTTTTTTTTTTTTTTTTTTTTTTTTTTTTTTTTTTTTTTTTTTTTTTTTTTTTTTTTTTTTTTTTTTTTTTTTTTTTTTTTTTTTTTTTTTTTTTTTTTTTTTTTTTTTTTTTTTTTTTTTTTTTTTTTTTTTTTTTTTTTTTTTTTTTTTTTTTTTTTTTTTTTTTTTTTTTTTTTTTTTTTTTTTTTTTTTTTTTTTTTTTTTTTTTTTTTTTTTTTTTTTTTTTTTTTTTTTTTTTTTTTTTTTTTTTTTTTTTTTTTTTTTTTTTTTTTTTTTTTTTTTTTTTTTTTTTTTTTTTTTTTTTTTTTTTTTTTTTTTTTTTTTTTTTTTTTTTTTTTTTTTTTTTTTTTTTTTTTTTTTTTTTTTTTTTTTTTTTTTTTTTTTTTTTTTTTTTTTTTTTTTTTTTTTTTTTTTTTTTTTTTTTTTTTTTTTTTTTTTTTTTTTTTTTTTTTTTTTTTTTTTTTTTTTTTTTTTTTTTTTTTTTTTTTTTTTTTTTTTTTTTTTTTTTTTTTTTTTTTTTTTTTTTTTTTTTTTTTTTTTTTTTTTTTTTTTTTTTTTTTTTTTTTTTTTTTTTTTTTTTTTTTTTTTTTTTTTTTTTTTTTTTTTTTTTTTTTTTTTTTTTTTTTTTTTTTTTTTTTTTTTTTTTTTTTTTTTTTTTTTTTTTTTTTTTTTTTTTTTTTTTTTTTTTTTTTTTTTTTTTTTTTTTTTTTTTTTTTTTTTTTTTTTTTTTTTTTTTTTTTTTTTTTTTTTTTTTTTTTTTTTTTTTTTTTTTTTTTTTTTTTTTTTTTTTTTTTTTTTTTTTTTTTTTTTTTTTTTTTTTTTTTTTTTTTTTTTTTTTTTTTTTTTTTTTTTTTTTTTTTTTTTTTTTTTTTTTTTTTTTTTTTTTTTTTTTTTTTTTTTTTTTTTTTTTTTTTTTTTTTTTTTTTTTTTTTTTTTTTTTTTTTTTTTTTTTTTTTTTTTTTTTTTTTTTTTTTTTTTTTTTTTTTTTTTTTTTTTTTTTTTTTTTTTTTTTTTTTTTTTTTTTTTTTTTTTTTTTTTTTTTTTTTTTTTTTTTTTTTTTTTTTTTTTTTTTTTTTTTTTTTTTTTTTTTTTTTTTTTTTTTTTTTTTTTTTTTTTTTTTTTTTTTTTTTTTTTTTTTTTTTTTTTTTTTTTTTTTTTTTTTTTTTTTTTTTTTTTTTTTTTTTTTTTTTTTTTTTTTTTTTTTTTTTTTTTTTTTTTTTTTTTTTTTTTTTTTTTTTTTTTTTTTTTTTTTTTTTTTTTTTTTTTTTTTTTTTTTTTTTTTTTTTTTTTTTTTTTTTTTTTTTTTTTTTTTTTTTTTTTTTTTTTTTTTTTTTTTTTTTTTTTTTTTTTTTTTTTTTTTTTTTTTTTTTTTTTTTTTTTTTTTTTTTTTTTTTTTTTTTTTTTTTTTTTTTTTTTTTTTTTTTTTTTTTTTTTTTTTTTTTTTTTTTTTTTTTTTTTTTTTTTTTTTTTTTTTTTTTTTTTTTTTTTTTTTTTTTTTTTTTTTTTTTTTTTTTTTTTTTTTTTTTTTTTTTTTTTTTTTTTTTTTTTTTTTTTTTTTTTTTTTTTTTTTTTTTTTTTTTTTTTTTTTTTTTTTTTTTTTTTTTTTTTTTTTTTTTTTTTTTTTTTTTTTTTTTTTTTTTTTTTTTTTTTTTTTTTTTTTTTTTTTTTTTTTTTTTTTTTTTTTTTTTTTTTTTTTTTTTTTTTTTTTTTTTTTTTTTTTTTTTTTTTTTTTTTTTTTTTTTTTTTTTTTTTTTTTTTTTTTTTTTTTTTTTTTTTTTTTTTTTTTTTTTTTTTTTTTTTTTT